>CM053588.1:256485030-256517747 GCA_028646515.1 Pseudochirops corinnae | reverse complement strand
GTTATGTATGTATATTCATTTCCATAAATTGGATATAACGTAAACCTAACTCCTCAAGAGAAAAACAATTCTCTTCCTTCCTTCCTCCCTCCCTCTCTCTTTCTCTCTCTCTTTCTTTCTCTCTTTCTTTCTTCCTTTCTCTCTCTCTTTCTTTTTCTTCTTTCTTTCTTTCTTTCTTTCTTTCTTTCTTTCTTTCTTTTTTTCTTTCTTTCTTTTTGATTTATTTCCTCAGCATCTAACACAATACCTGGCACATAGTAGGTGCTTAATAAATCTTCGCTAATAGAGTGATATCGTGAGAGGGAGGAATAATAACCATACCAAATGTTATGCTAGTATCACCTGTTGACCAATAAGGGATCCCCTACAGTCCTAAAATACAAGCCAGTAGATTATATTTAGAGGATTTAAAGGAAGATGTGGCTAAACCTCACATAGTCAGCAAATAAAAATTTGTTAAGTGCCTATTATGTGCTAATCACAAGGCTAAGCCCTGGGTAGCATAAGTACTATTGGAGGGTGGGGCATATGATCAACCTTAATAGAATGAGCATTTATTTGTTCAGTGACTAATGCAATACCTGATATGTAATAGGTCCTCAGTAAATGAATATTGATTGATTGATAGATAAGACCATAGATCCATTGAATTATCATCTATGCCAGGTAATTACATTTGAAGCAAAGTTCTCTTACAACCAAGTTCACATTTTCTCTCCTTCCTCCCCCTGTCTTGCTTAGGGTGACTGGCACAAAGCAAAACCATCATCTCCCTTTTCACTTCCTGAAACAGGATTATTGCACATAAAAGAAGTTTTACTCATTCTCAAAAGCACACATTGATAAACTAACGTGTTTTTATTGGTGAAAATCTCAATGTTAATGCATGTAAAGATGCAATCCACATACTCCCGTCCACTCAGAAGCAAAACATCAGATTGATTTTACTGTGGTCCCTCTTACCTAGCGAAACTGTACTAACTAGATTATGATTTTTATTCTTTTTTGTCTTTAACCTGCAATTTTATACAAATAATTCATGTTGCATAATTTTTTCCTTTTCCTAATAGACTTTATAAAGAAACTAGTTTTTTTCTTTAGATGTCATTTCTCTTTATTCTACTCATTTTTTTTTTCACTCAGCTACTGTGGTCAGGGCATAACCTTGTTTCTTCGTATATTGATTCTGAAAACCCATCTTGGCCTCCTCAAAGGCCAATAAGAATGTTGGATAGAATGCAGAGAAGGAGAGGTAATTCAATATGATTAATTTTCCAAATGCCAATAAAAATAGTCCCCTTATACTTTGCTCTGGTCAGATATAGCTTTGTGGATAAAGTTCTGAACTTACAGTTAGGGAGATTTGGGTTTGAATCCTACCTCAAACGTATAGTAGCAGTGTGATTTTGAATGAGTCAGTCACCTCTGAATCTGTTTCCTCATATGTAAAATGAAGGAGTTGACTCAATAACTTTGATCGTTTCTTACAGCTATAATTCTATGATCCTGTGTCCTAGGCTATTATATTAGTTGTTCACGTTACATTTTAACAAGACCAATCAGCTGTGTAGTGTCTACAAGAGTGCAACCAGGATGATGAAGGTCCTCAAAATTACGCATTATGAAGATATATTCAAGGAATTGAGGATATTCAGATTGGAGAACGGAGTTGGCGGGGTAGAGTGGGAGGGATATGACAGTATTCTGTAAATATGTGAAGGCCTCTCCTGAAAAAAAGAGATTCTATTTGCTTTGGTTTGCCCCTCAGGACAAAAGTAGGAGCAGTGACTAAGGTGCCAAGAGGCAAAGTTGGACTTGATGCAAGGGAGGCAGCGAGGTGGCCCAGTGGATGGAGTCTTGGGCCTGGAGTGAGGAATATCTGAGTTCAAATCTCGCCTCTGGCACTCACTAGCTATGTTACCCTTGCAAGTCACTTAACCTCTGTTGCCGTAATCCACAGAAGAAGGAAATGGCAAACCACTTGGGTATCTTTGCCAATAAAATCCAGGGTAAAATGACTCCGGGGTCACAAAAGCAGACGTGATTGAACAATGAGTGGAAAACAAACAAAAGTCTTCCTTAGTGCTGAGTTGTATAGGCTGTCTGGGGGAGGTAGTGAGTTCACCCATACTGGAAGTATTTAAGCAAAGTCTGGTATGTGGTAGAGGGAATCTTGGTTCAGGTATGGTTTGAAATACATGGCCACAGATTTCCTTTCCAATTCTGATAGTCTGTGATTCATTCATCAGACAATCATTGATTAGAAAGGACTGTATAAGGTATTAATGGGGAGAGAAAGAATAATAATTAAATTTAATACACATTTATTAAGCACCTTCTCTGTGCCAGCCTTTGCGGTAGGTTGTAGTGATAAAAAGACATAAATTGAAATAGACCCTGACCTCAAGGGGCTTACATTTTAAAAATAATAGGTTACATTTGAATAGAGCTTTATCATTTATGAAGCGCTTTCCTCACAGCAGTCTTATAAAGGAAAGTGACTGGCCATAGTTTCATAACTAATAAGTGCCAGAGTCAGAATTTGAATCCAGGTCTTTTGATTTGAAGTCCAGTGTGTGTGTGTGTGCGTGTGTGTGAGTGTGTGTGTATGTGTGTGTGTACATGAGATATAATTCCTTGGCTAATGGAACTTAGGGAAATTAAGAAAGGATTGTCCAGCATGATATAATGGATTGCTCATTAAAAACAAAATGTACCCTAGACATTTCTGGTTTTATAGGTTTGAAGCAAAAATATTACCATCACTGGAGAAAGTTTGAATCTGACCTTCTTGTCTTCTGGCATCATCTCCACTAATTGTCACTCTTTAACATGACAAATCAAGTTCTTTTAAAATTCAGTTTAAATGGCAATACAATAGAACTGCTATTTCATCTTTCCCCCATTTGTCTGCCCCTCATCACAGAGCCATGTAGGCCCATCGCAGCCTTAGGAGGATTCTTGCCAAAAACAAAGTAAAATCATCTTCCCAGGGCCGCATCTCTGGAGCTCATGTGAGCTCTACAGGCAATTGCACGGACTTGTCACCGAACACAAACATCTCTGCGAGGTAGGGCTTTGTGGCCAGTGTTATTCCCTTAAACACTATTTTCATTGGATTCCCCTTTGAACCTAAGGAATTTGCTTACTATTACCTGTCGAAGCATATGTCCTTGTACAAATTTCTCCTGACCAAAATATGCAAACCCTTATTATGTTAAAGAAGAGGTAGCTCCCTGTAGTCATGTCTACCTTTCTGCATGAATGTATTCATCGACCTTTGGGGCCAGCAAGAGAATCAGGGGAGTCACAGGGAGGGAGGATGTCATTTCCTTCAGGATGAAACAAGGAACAATCTAAATTTGCTGCTTCCTGGGGTGGGGTGGACTGGAGAGGGGGAGATCACCTTTTCCTCTGCACTCTGAGGGAGGGAATTTACAGAGACCCTCGTCCTAGTATAACTAGTATGACAGGCATTCTCACATAGGAATGATAATTCAGGCAAAATGCACGTGACATTTTCCAGCATGATGCTCAAGTTATAAATAATAATGGTTCCCAGCATATTTTTTTTTCCTGGAGATATTTATTTTTAAACCAAAATGTTTCAAAAGGGTATTGCCACTGTCACTTAATCAGATGGCCAACCTGAAATGCTTGGACTAATAACAATTCTGAAGAGGATTTCTCACTTTATGAGGTCTTAGTGTGACTAGGTTTCAGACTGGAACATCATGAAGAACCAGAATGCCATGAGAAGTTGTTTTCCTAGGTTTCCTTCAGAATACTGCAGTGAACTTACAAAGTCAAGAGGCAAGATTTTATTTATTAAGACCTATTTTCCTTGACTCAGTCTTACTCAATTCAATTCACTTTAATTAGATAATCATTTATCAAGCCCCTACTATATGCACGGCACTGGATTAGGTTGCAGACACAAAAACAAAGACAAAATAATCACTACCCTTGAAGAGATCAGTCTACCAGAAAGCACTTTTATATACACAATACTACACAGCTTCGGCATGAAGGAGGTTTTGGGTTGTATGATTATTCCCATTGTACAGAGATGAAAATTGTGGCTCAGAGAGGATAAGTGATTTGGACGGGGACAAAAAGACTACAGAGCTACTAGCAGAAGAAGAATGCAAACCTTGGTCTGCCTGATGTTAAATTTAGGACCCTGTTGACTCTACCTCTTTGCCTTCTGTGTTCTTAAACTTTTCTGTTTCCATTTCTTCCCAAGAATACCTTTTACTGGCTTTTAGGTAATTTAGCAAATGACCATTGTCCTAATTTTTCTCTGATTGAATAGCAGTTTATAAAAGGCAAATAGAACAGATAGGATAGAATAATGGAGGACATTTTGTGCTTAGAACCGGAAACCCCTGGGTTTGAATCTTGCCTCTGACACTACTGGTATGACCGTAGAAAAGCCATAAAGCCTCAGTTTTCTCATCTGTAAAATGGAGATAATTAGTCCAGTCATATTCTAAACTCCTCCATTAGAGCACAAGCCCCTTGAGGGTAAGGACTCCCTTTTTACATCTTTTTCTATCCTAGTGCTTAAAGAGTTCCTGACACATAGTAGGCACTTAATAAATGTATATGAATTGATTGATAGTATCTACCATATGACAACCCCAAAGCATCATATATGTAGAGTATTTCCTAAATCATAAAGTATTATAAATTTAAGCTATTTTTAAAAGAAAGAATATAAATGAGCTCTCCATATACCTCACCCTTAGACTCAACTCCTTAGTTATCTGCCTCCTTATTAGCTCATTATACCTCCTGCCTCTGACCTGGCTCTTCAGCTTTTATCCTGCAGCCTCAGCTCCTGTTCAGTGAGTTTTCTATATCTAGGCCAACCTGGGCATACTACGCTGCTACTCTCCAGCCTTCTTTCAGACACCTACTCCTTACAGTCTTCACCATTAGCTAGGGGAATGATAATCAAATGGATATTGCCGCTCCTGGAGAGGACATGTCAAGTATCATGCCTTCACCATCTTTGTGATTTCCCAGTTCATAACACTCCCTTATACTTTTTAGTTCATCACTATATAAGCTCCATAAGAGCAAAGACTCTTTTTCTATTTATATCCTGAGTGCTTATCACAGTGACTAGCACATAGTAAATACTGAATAAAAGCTTTTTTTTTTTTAATTCAGGTATTCACTGCTTCCTTTCATTCATTCATTAGGGTGGGCTAGCAGTAAAATTGTATATGGCAACAAATGGCTTGTATGCATTTCCATGACTGGTCTGTAGACTTTTGGGTGCTTAATTGAATCAAAGCCCCCGTAATTTCCACATTCAGAATATAGACAATCCATAACTTATAAGTGAGTTGTGTTTCAAATGTTTATCTGCAAGAGAGTTTGTAACTCAGAATACATTTCTCTGGGGTCACAATATTATAAATGGTTATTAGATTCCCAGGCTATTAAAAAGAAGCCTTTTTTGTCATGATTTGCTGAATTGCTGTACATTTATAATGAAAGAATAATAGAAAACAAGCGTGTTTTAATACTAGTAATTACTTGAAACAGACAACAATAAAATTGAATAAGAAATCATTTTGCATTTCTCTTGAATGTTGGTGCTTGACAAAAAGCAGGTTCAATTAGAAGAGGAAGAGGGTGTAGATGGAGATTTTTGCAGAGATTTTGAAGGGCACTTCTGGGGGCTTTCAAGGGCTTTAGAGGTTGATGGTACTGGTCCTTGATTATGTCTAATTTCACTTCCAAAGTTATGAATTTCTTTTTCTTTAATGCAGGTGAATCACCAGAACTGCTTTTTGGTTTCTATGATTTGAGGAGTACTTGTATTTCTATAATTGGGAAAACAGAGAAAATGGTGAACATGATGACCTCCCACATAGGATTGGTTGGACTGGCCTTTTGAGAGCTGTTTGGACTTTCCTACAAATTTGTAAGCCCATATTAACCTGGTCCTCCAAAGGGAATAGTTTTAATATATAGGAAAGATATGGAATTCAAAGATATTAGACCACTGGGTCTCAAGACCATGGAGGAATTCTTCAGTAGAAATTATTTTGTCAAATATTTTGTGAAAATGTTTGTAGCTATACTTTAACAGGAAGTTTCGTTGATGTCTGGGAGTTGGAAGTAAAACTAGGTCATTTATGCTATAGATCCTTAGTTAATTTTACAAAATAATTTGCTTTGTCTGGCTCTTTCTCCCACCCAATTTGAACCTTGGAACTTTAAAGTAATTTGAATCTATATCTGAAGTTGCCTACCTTATCAATAGGACATAGGCAAAAGAAATTTGAAATAGTAAAATATTTAATCAGACTGAAAGGCATAGTAAAATAATAAGGAAATTGTATCATGCACATTCCTGAGTGAATATACTCCTTTTTTTTTCCTCCCAGAGTATTTGGGAAATAATTTCCTTGGAGATTCAGGCTTTCATGTAGGAAGAGGTTCAGGTCATCAATACTGACATGCTTACCATCGTGACTTGAGAGCTGCTCCCATAAGCCTCTGCTACCCCTTTTTTTTATTCAGTATCTCCAATGTACTTCTTGGCTTGCCTAATCTTAACACCATTCATGCACCTTGATTAGTACTTGTCATCTCCATGCTGCCCTAGTTCATATCCCTTTCCTTCTGTCTTCTTTTTGTGGTTGTCTTCTTCCTCTTTATCTGTTATTCTCATAATCCAATTATCCTGTGCCCATATCTCAGGGTAATGGAAACCTTGGCATCTTCTCCAATCATGGCTTATGCTCAGGGCCTACGTAAACTTGGTAATATGGTCTTTCCAAAAAGATATGCCTCTAATATCTTATACCTCTTTGTCTTTGGGCAAACAACTTCTTAAGCCTCAGTTTCAAGGACTCTAAAAAGGAAGGAATTAGATAAAATCTCTAAGGCTCCTTCCAACCCTAGAAATCCTATGATCCTATGAGTTGTGATATGATGGACAGAACATTTGATCATTTGCTATTAATCTCAATTATATCTGAATAAAAAAGCATGAGTAGAAGTAGAACAGAATGCTTGAAAGATCACCAGACTTGGAGTCAGACTATACTTGGGCTGTAGTCCTAGTTCTGACTATGACTGTGGGAAAGTCGACTAACCTCTCTGAATCTCAGTTTTCCCATCTATAAAATGGGGATAAGGATACTAACTCTATCAGTTTTACTGGGTTGATGTGAGAAAAGGGCTTGTTACATTGTAAAGTATTTTAGAAATGTGAGTTATTATGATTAATGACCATTACCAGGAAAAGCAAACAAACAAAAACTTGAAATCTCCCTTATGCAAGGTGAGCAGCATCTCTTGGCACTGCCCAAGATAGAGTTATTGTCTGATACATTACTAAAGCATTTTTGTGTATTTGGAATGATGGATGACTAAGATTTTTCTATTTTTTTCTGATGCACTTAATATATTTACATAAAATCATCTAGTGTAATATGTAATTATAAATGTATTATATGATTTTAGAATAATTATAATACATAAATATACATTATGTTATATATAATTTATGCATTACACATATGAATATAAGCATCTATTATGACCAATTAAATACAAAAAACCCCAACAAGTAGTAATTTCTACTTTTTTTTTTTGGAGGGGGGAAGGTAGGGCAATTGGGGTTAAGTGACTTACCCAAGGTCACACGGTTAGTTTTTGTATTAAGCATCTGAGGCTGGATTTGAACTCAGGTCCTCCAGACTCCAGGGCCGGTGCTCTATTCACTGCACCACCTAGCCACCATTGTAATTTCTACTATTAAGGAGCAAATTGTCTTTATAATATAAACTCCATAAGGGTAGCAACTAGTACTACCTTTCTTTGAATTCTCTAATGCACAATGCCTGGCTAATAGTAACCAATTAATAAATGCTTATTAATAGAAGTTTTATTGTACTTTTCAATAGCTTATGTACTGAAACAGAACAATCTTCATTCTTGATTATTTTATATTAATGTCAATAGTAGTTGTTAAAAGAGAATTGTCCCATTTTTTAATTAGACAAGTTTCTTTCATAGACTGTAGTTTGATCTCAGATCACATGAAAGCATGCCAGAAATACATTCTAAAATCTTACCAAAACTGAATATGCATGTAACTAAAACACAATTACTGCAGTCTTAATTCCCTGCCCCAAACACTATACCAATGAGCAAAAGAAGTAGGAAACAATAAGAAATGGATTGAGGATAGAGTGATAAGAAGGGAAGAATTTGGGGGGAGCTCAAAGAAAACAGATTTTTTACAAGTGGAAGGAGAATTTAAAGGTGGGGTCTCAAAACTCAGAAAGGAACAACCTACCTAATTTCAGCTTCTTTGAATCCCTCTGGCAGGAAGGGCTAGAATTCACTTAGTATTATGGTAGTCCATATTCTCATTTTCAAACAAAATAATGTTTAACTCATCCTAGGCATAACTTTGGTTTCTTAAACTAATGTTTTTTAAGAAGAGAATTTCAAAAAATTTCAGTAAAATGTTTAGGTGCTTGTGGTTTTTTATTTTCCAAGGAATATTTCTTTAATCTGACCTGTAAAAAAAAAACAAAAAAAACTTCAGAAGTAATTTTAATCCATTCCTTCTTCTCTGATCTCCAAGAAAAGGAGAATCGTCAATAACTTCATTCTAGATAATAAACTACCATTGGCTTTTAGGTCCTCATTAATCTAACCCTTAGAGTTTTCCTCTTTTTCATCTTAAATTAATGCATGTCTTTTAAATCTCTCATTATTAATGAAGTTACTAATAATACACATTTGTTTAATAGTTTAAGATTTATAAGGGTGGGTCAGTGGTTAGAATCCTGGGCCTTTATAGGAAAACCTGAGTTCACCTCTGAACTCACACACTTCCTAGCTACATCCTCCTGGGGTGAGATGTTTAACTTTTGTCTGTCTCCATTTCTTTAACTGCAAAATTAGGGATAATGACAGCACATACCATATGGGGTTGTTGGGAGGATCAAATGAGATGTTTGTAAAGCACTGAGTTCAGTGCCTGGAATAGAGTAAGCATTTAATATATGCTTGTCCCCTTCTCCTTTATAAAAACTCTATGAGAGAGGTAATAGATTATTATTTCATTTTACAGATGATGAAACTGGAGCTCAGAATGATAAGGTGACTTACCTATTATTAGATAGCTAATAGATATTAGAGCTAGAAATGAAACTACATAAAATATAGATTCAGATAATATACCATCTGCATTCAAATATATATACTCCACTGGACGTATTGTCTTGGGTTTTAGTCACGTTGGCCACTATTCTTAGAAATTCCATCGTTTTTCCATTTCACGAAATATGGAGGTACAAACTAGGCACAGCATTTCACCTGGCATGTGGAAAATTAATCTACCTGTCAGGATTAACCTTCACCTCCTTCCTACAACCATTTTACTCATACTACTTTCTAAAGGATCAGGACCAGTGAAACTTGGATTTTATTTCAAGACTTCTAATAAACCAAGTTATGCCTGGATCCAAGATCAGAGTCCAAAATATCCTTATTGGTATTGTTGCAGAGTCAAGTATTAACTTATTCATACTAGAAATATTATCTTGCTTGTCCCTTCTTCTTCCACATGCTTTCCCTCAATCAATGAGAGGAAGATTTTGAAATTTGCTTCCACTGACCTTGATGGAAGCCTAATATCCCTAAGACCATCCATTCCGGGTCTTGTAATCATTCTGAAAAACGATTTGCTTTCATTCTTTCAGTAAGTAACTATTATCACTGAAATTAGTTTTGGTGAAAATATGAATAGCAAATTTAATTTAAAAAACAAGCATGAAGGAAACATTTGAAGGTGTATTATAAGAATTTTTCCAGGTCATTTCAGCAAAGGGCCGAATGACCTGTTAAGTACTTCCAATCCATGATGGACAATTATATTCTGTATAGCAACATTGCCTTCAAAACCGCTTTTTGAATAAAATGTAATATAATTGGTTGAGCTATGACTCAGCAAGAAATTTAATCTGCCCTTGATATAATCTTGAGTCATTTGGTGCTAGGACATTCTAACTATGCTCTTTGCCAGTGGAATTCTCTACTAAACTGTTCCTGTAATGCCAAACTCATCTCTTCATTTACAAATAAATTGAAGTATCTGTTTCCTGTGGCATTCAACTAGCCCTAAAATGCAAAAATGTACATATTGAATAGCCTTTAAAAGTGATCCTAAGCTATCCTATGGAAGCTCCTACAGAAACACCTGTGTGATTATTGGCTAAAGAACCTGAGCAAATCATGTAACTCAAGTTCGAGTGAGAGTTCATCTAACATAATCCTTTTGCATGTGCATCCATGCATTTTTATGGCACAAGTGAAGATATGTACCTTAGTATTTCACGGGAATAGTCTGAGAATGTTTAAAAGGGCAGAATGGGGGATTGCTCATTCTGCTTTATATTAAAGCTATTTGTGTGCTTGTCATACCTCTTATTAGAATATAAACTCTTTAAGGAAAAGGATAGTGTCTTATTTATCATTGTATAAACTCTCATGACAAAAACAAGGCCTTCACGAAGAAGATGCTCAGCAGATGTTTGTGGAATGAATGAATATTGAATGAGTAGATTTGTATGTAATACTACAAATCATCTTTGTTATTGCAAGGGAATATGAAACATTTATTTTGTAAACAGGAGTTGTTTCTAGTAATGTGGATGAGAAATTTGTATAGTATTTTATATGGTAGAGGGCTTTCTTGTAGGGAATGTCACATTTAGTAGATAAAAAAGGATCTCAGGATATATACAATATATTTAAAAATAATTTCATATAGATTCCAGCTACGTATCGATCTGGTTAAAAACGCATTGAGTTTGAGAAACTTTGAGAAGCAATTTGATAGTTATTTCTTCAAATAAAATGTGGAATGTATGTGCCCACATGTGATAAAAATGTATTGTAATTGTGTTCCTGATGTTATGGTGTATTCCTTGGATGTTACGTCTTCTGAAAGCAAGCAATATTACTGAGCCTTCATATGTACTGAAGTCATATACTAGGTCAACTTAAACTTTGTCTTTGTCATTGACATTAAGATTATCTTAATATTTTTTCATGTAACTTGCATTCTAGTCTTACCATATCAGTCTTTATACTGAGTACTTTCTGTGCCAATGGTCTACAAACACAATATGTCCCCAGAGTAAAGGACAACAAAATAAACATTTATGTCAGATTTTTTCCCATCAGTTGCAGTGGGAGGGAGTTTATTTTAGTTATGCTTCATTTAATAGTTCTATCTGTATTTTGTGATCTATTAAGTTTCAGTGCTGAAATACTGATAAATTCCTGGATATGGAACAAGAGGTTAGAAGTCTCTATTTCACCATAACATAGCAGTACAATCCTCAGAGATGCTCTCAGGGCAAGAAGGATGTTATCCTCAATCAGAAAGAAAGGGAAAAAGGAAAAAAAACCAAATAATGGGGCCTTTTCCTGTGCTTTTAATGAGGCCAATCCCCCCCATGAAATAAAATAAAATAAAATAATATTTGCGTTTGTATGGCAATGCCACATGGCTATAAGTCATAGAATACCATAACATATAAGAAGTTAAAACTATGGGTCATCTAAAAGATAATGATAGGCATGTGAGTAGTATGCAACTATAACTAGTGATGAATCATGACGAGGTAGTATAATAGAGGAATGAATAGAAAATGAGGCAGGCAAGTCACATAGAGAGAGAAAAAAATGTACAATTGATAGTCCTTATACTTGCTGATGTCCACATCCAACTTCATAGAACAAATCCTTTTAATAAAAGGATGTGATCTGTAAAATTTGAACTCAGTCAAAAAGCTGCACCCAAGGACCTAGAAAGCCACACGTAGCCTTGAGGCCACAGGTTTCCCACCCCTTGACAAGGAATCTGGTTTTCATCTCCAAAGTCCTTGAAATTGTCAAATGGTTCAACAACATAAATATAGCATTTTGTTAATGAAAATTATACTAAAGAAAATGCATTACCAAATGCTCTGTTGCTCACCCCTAAGGACACATGGGACCTTTCCATCTGAAGTGTAACTCAAACTTCCTATATGTAAACTCCTTGAGAGAAAGGGACCGTCAAGTTTACAGGCATTTATGAAGCAAATACTGGCAAGAATGCTAAGCATTGAGGATACAAAAAAAAGCTAAAATGATCCTTGGCCTCAAGAGATTCACGGTCTTATAGGGGAGACGATATGCCAACAATTATATAAAAATATAGATATAATACATTGGAGATAGTTTCAAGGGGAAATAATAGGATTAATGGCAATTGTGGAACCCTTGAATCTTGTCTTGAAGGGAGTCCCCTCAGTGAGAAGGTAACAGATATTTTTAGAAGTACCTACATGATAAATACTCAAATAATCACCTGTTTCTATGATCTGATTGAGTTAGAAATTTCCTGTTGCGATGTGGCTTAAACTCCATTATTTTCTGTCTATGCTTTGTGACTTGTGGAACCTTTTTTTTTCTGAAGAGTTTAGAGGTGTGTGTGTTTTGTGTGTGTGTGTGTGTGTGTGTGTGTGTGTGTGTGTGAAATTCCACTTATTTAAATAATCTCCACACTGATTTATTTGTGAGATTACATATTACTTTGGACTCTTGTCAAATTATTCCATGTAGATTCATTATTTGACAAAAATGTAGTCAGTTTCATTTATTGTTTAGATAAACTATATATATTTATAAACACCTAGATCACAGATGTGGAACCAGAAGGAACCCCAAAGGTCATCTAGACCAGAACTGTCAAACACACATGATGTAGACAATAGAGTACTCGTAGGTGTGACCTGAACCAAATTAAGATACAGTTAGAAAATATTTAGCAAAATAAATAAAAATATTAAAAACACAAATAACTTTACATTTTGAAACTGTAAATGTGCTTCTAGTTTAGTGCTTCCATTTCTGAGTTTGACACTATTGTTCTACTTCAAATGACCTGCCCAAGAACACAGAGCCAATAAGCATCAGGGGTGGGGTGTAAACTCAAATCCTTTGATGCCAGAAGGAAATCTTCCCACCATATCACAGTGGGTCTCAATTACTGTAAGCTTAGTTTGAGGAGTAGAGTTCACACACACACACACACACACACACACACACACACACACACATACAGAGTTGCTAGCCATAAAATTAGCAAAGGATGTACTTTTCATTCATATGTATTTTGAAAATTTGCTTAGCTGATATAAAAAAGTAAAGGATCTTTAAAAGAATGTCAGTTAATATAAGAAGAAAATAAAATACAGAAAATATATAGTATAGAATAATTTTACACAGATATTTGTTTCTAATGGTAGTCATCTCTAGGATAGGAGGGGAACAAAAAGAACTAAATTTACAAAATAACTATTTTATATTTAAATGGAATAGCAAGTTGTACATAATAGATTTGCAGTCTCATGTGCAATCATCTTTTTTACTATACTGTATTATGGAAGTTCTTGTTTTATTTCCTTAATTAAAAATAAAATAAACAAAAAAAAAAAACAAAGTAAAACAAAACAGTTGACAATTGTTAATGAAGTTAGCAACCAAAAGGAGGGGGGTAATTAAATTGCCTAATTAAGAAAAGTATGTTACAAAAGAATATCATATAAAACTGGACAAATTCAAGCCGGATAAGCTTACTAAGAACTTCCTAATGAACAATCCAAATATGAAATGGAGACAACGAATAAATAATCTGAGGTGATGCACCATAAAAAATGACCAGTGGAAATTAATCAGTTCTTGAATGCTATCACCTGAAAGTCTACTGCTCTAATAAAGGCAAGCTTTAACTCAACTGCTAGGACATGTAACATTCTTATTCTCATCTGCAAAAAAATTGTTAAGATAAAGGACCTATTTCTGAAAATTTAAATATCCCAAGAATTAATTGGACAACCTTAATGATGAAGACAGGAAAATGGATGGAGACAGATGTTGCTTTTGTGTTTATGTTGAAGTTTTACCAACAGAGAAAAACAATATATAAATACATTTGAATAAGATGTGTCACTTCAGTCAAGTAGCTGAAAATGTGATTGCAGAGGATCTAACTTTAGAAGACCTTATGAGGAACTGCTGAAATCCTGAAAGAATATGCAAGAAAATGCTAAGTTCATATCTTTAGAACTGGATGGAACCTCATTTTTCACAAGGGTCCACTGTTTTGGGGTGATGCCTATTGGAAGACTCATGGTGATACTCCCAACTCCTATGGCTGTTTCTTAATTTCTTTCAGTCACTCAGGAGGCCAAATCAATTCCTTTTACTTTTCTAATGACCTTGACTAAATATATCCTTGTGATGACCTTTTTCTTGACTACCTAAGTCCTTTCCCATCTTCCTATTAATCTGGTTAGCTTTCATACTGTTTCCCAGACAAAAGCCTATTCTGCACAGAGAACACCTTTTTCCTTAAGCCTCCTCAAAGAGGTGGACCTCCAGTCTCCTACTAATGCCTCTCTACCATGACCAGATACACTTTTGCCAACCTTTGGCATCACCTCCTCTTCAGTTCTCACCTTCTCATGTTCTGGTATTTCCAACCTTTTAGTTCTCCAACTCACCAGAGCTACTTGAGCTGCAAACCATTCATCCAATGTTCCCGTGCATGACATCACCTGAGATCAACACCCTCCTACTGACATTCTTTGTTATCCTTTGTCTTTGTGGGGGACTGCTGCCTCAGTTTTGCATCACATATAGAGGACTGCCCTCTATAGATCTATATGTTATGCTTAGTCTGTAATTGATCCAATCCTCAATAAATTGAGGAAGGACCAAAGAGGGGAACTTTAGTGGCAATGATCAGTAATCAATACCTTGAGTACTTTGCTTTGTTTTGCTAATCATTTATCAACTACAATCATTTTAATAAGATAAGAAATAATTGCATAATATATGCATATATTATATAACGGTCTCCCACATAAGCTTCTTGAGAATAAGGATTCTTTTATTTATTTTTTTACTTGAATCACCAGTACTTAGCACAATGCCCAACATATGCTAGGGGCTTAATAAATGCTTATTGGTTAAATGATTGATCCTGAGTTCATCATAGAATTTCTTTGCCTGCTCATGTTCTCCAGAATATTGTCACAGAAGTTGTACTTATTTTTATGGTGTTCTCTTTGCAAATGCTTACAAAATACTATTATATGAACTACAATCGATGTTTACCAACGGTCACATAAAATCATGTTTCCTGTTGCTTTTGAATAAACAGTAAGATTAATCCTGCCAACTCCCATATTTTTCTCTTCAGGGAGAAATTAACAACAACAACACATTTATATATGTTCCTTAAGGTTTTCTAAGCACTGTACATGCCGTCTCATTAAGTCCTTACATAAAACCTGGGAGATGGGTTCTACTATTATTCCCATCTTAGAGACAAGACAACTAAAGCTAGGAGAAGTTAGTTCACTTGCCCAAAGTCACAAGTCTTTCTGAGTCTAATTCCAGAACTCCATCCAAAATGCCACTTAGAGCCATCTTTCTAATTAGCTAAAAGTTCATTTTGTGTTTTATTTATTGTGAGAATTCCAAGTTTGATAGGATTCAGTGCCTCTGAGGCCACGGTTACTTGTTAGTCATTGGGCAGATATCTCACATTTAGCATACCAGTAGTTAAGTTAATGTTTCTAGATGATCTAAAAATTTATATATTTCTTAGTACTCTCTGTTATCATTACTCAGAAGCAGGAGGCCACATTGACCGGAAGATCATTTTTTACTTTTTTAAATTTTATTTTATGTCTTGCTGTGGTCAGCCTACTGGTAAGGAAATGGCTAGGGATGGTCTTCAGGAATATGTGACGGTCTGTGTACCAGTCCTAGAAGACCACGGCTGGAATTTGCTTGTCCTTCTCTAACACAGACTCTGAGAACCCATTGTCACCACTTTATTGTGAGGAAGCATCAGAGTGGGATTTAGTGGTAGAGTCTTCCTTACAACAAAACTAAACAGGACCATTGTTACCACTCAGCCTTCTAGAATCAAAAAGGAAAGTCTAATCCTTTTTCTATGTGACTTCTCTTCAGATGTTTGGAAACACCTATAGTATATCCCCTTTGGCATTCTCTTTAGCCTAAAACATCTCCAGTTTAGATAGGAGGCCCAGTGGATAGAGTACTAATCCTGGAGTCAGGAAGTCATGAGTTCAAATCTGCCCTCAGACACTTCTTAGCACTATGACCACAGGCAAGTCACTTAACCTTAGTTTCCTTAACTTCAAAATGGAGAACATAATAATATTCACCACACTGATTTGTTGTGAAGATCAGACGTAATAATATTTATAAATATTATGCCCAGCCCAGTGCCTGTATACAGTAGGCGTCATATTAACATTATTCTCTTCCCTTCCTCTGAGTTTCTTCAACAAATCTTTATGTGGCCGGTTAGGTACCCATTTAGTGGCAGAGCTGGTATTCATGGCTTAGGTTTGGGTCCTGCTCCTCAGTGACTGAGATATAATTAGGCTGAATTCTCTAAGGTAATAGCTTTTCTTTCCTTTCTAATCATTATCAAATATAAGCATATCCTTTTTAAATATCCATCTCATTGTTGAGCTTTACAGGTACAACCACTTCCTTTATTCAGGGCCTCTATTTTTCTGATGATAGTGTCCAACATGACAAGGAATAAAGAAAATTGAGATGCATTAGCACTGACTTAGAGCATGGTACTCCAACAACCACGTGTTTGTCATTCATTTACTATGTGCAGAAGGTTTTGCTGGGCATTGGGGAAGATAACAAAGTTTAGTAAATATGTGGCCCCTGCCATCATGAAGTTTACAAAATATTACACATGTATATATGCACATGAATGCATGTACACACATTCATATTATATATGTGTGTATATACATTTATATATTGCACTCAATACTATACAGTAACTATATAATGATGTGAGATAATATTTTCAAAGTGTTTAGCCCGCTGTTTGGCTAAATAGGTTGGCTAAATGTAGTATATGACTACTATACGAATGCTTATTCTCTTCTCTTTCCATTCTCTACTACAAATATAAGACTATAAGACAATTAGACTATAATAACATGAGAGAGGATAAAGTTTTATGTGAGGTCTTAGGAAAAAAAAAGATTTCTAATATGGAAAAGGAAGGAATTAAGAAAATCTCCTTGGAGAAGTAATTTAAAAGTTGATCAGATTTCAAAAGATAGAAATGAGAAGCTATGGCAGGCATAAGAATAATCACATGGAATTGGGAAAATATTCATTGTACAGGGTGTGATGACTAATTCAGTTTGATTGGAGAACATTGATTAGTCCATTATTGAAGGCTCAAATTTTATAGGGCCGGTTATTTTGGCTCATTTTTCTGGGCACAGGATTTAGCCTTGAACTTGGGCCAAGAACAAAGATTCAGAACACAAAGAGAATGAGAAGACAATGTATATGTATCAGTCAAAATCCATTACCTAGTAACAAACAAATCACAGCAGCACCATATTTTGTGCATATGAACAAAAAATAAACTCAGAAGACAGTTCTTTGGTGTTGTTTCTACCTTTCCATACCAGAACTGGTACCCATATTAGGCAAGCCAACCCCATCTCTACTTAAGCCAAGAGGATAAGAGTTAGCTTCACATGACACAGGACTGGGAGGTAAGAGATCAGAATACCAATTATAGTTAAACCATTGTGTAGTTGTGTGAGCTCAGAAAAGTCACTTACCTTTTCTAGACCTCTGTTTTTTCACCTAAAAATTTCACTGGTTTAAATCCTTCCTTGTAGCTCTACCATTCCATGGCCTATAATATGGGAGTACTTATTCTCCTACTTTATCTGAAGACTTAGATCTGTTAGAAGTGTTTCCATCAGAAGCTGGTCATTGCAGCTGTTTTCCTACCATGCACCCTTCCCCAGCCCAAGAGTAGGGAAGAGTCTAGTAAAGATGTCTGAGGTGAAAATACAATAAAAATTTAGATTTAGAACAGTAACAAGGGTGGCATAATCCTTGATAGACATGAAAGCTTTGAGTATTTCCACAAATAACTTATTTCTCAATGTCAATACTGCATTTGGGTAAGATTTTACATATGAAAATTTTAATTCTTGAAAAGTGGAGTAAAATATGTCAGTGTCAGGGCAGAATAATAAAATGGCTATTTAACAGCACCACACATGCCAATAAATCATAGGGAATCTCTCTCTCCCTCACTCTTTCTCCCTAGTGGGATAAACACAGTTTGTCACATTCAGAGAATATTGTATACCATAGGAATAATCAGAACATATTGTTAGCTCCAATTTTCCATCATTTATTTTTCAGGGCCAAACAAAAGTGAACCTTACTACACAGTTTAGTCATGGGTAGAAAGAGAATTAGCTATTTAATGTGAACTGCTCTTTGAGAAAAAAAAAAGTGCCTTTCAGAGGTAAAAGAAGGAAGGAAATGCTGCTTATATTAATGGACAATTGTTCATTGTGCTTACTAGTGCTACAGAAAAACCTCCTTATTTTTATTACTCCTTACTTTGCATGATGCTGGTATTAAAAATCAGTGTCCCATTAGCCTCCTTGTTTCCCCTGCAGCTGATCCAAGAGGAGAATTGAAAGAAAACAGAGCTCCCATAGACAAAGACTGATTCTTTATCCGTCTGACATGTCATGCCAACAAATGGTTTTGTGTTCACTCTGTCAGTGTCTTAATCAGTGTCACACCAGCCCCCTCCCCCAACACCTTTACTGCTAAGAAAGCTCTTCCAGCACTTAATCCTTCAACTTGTCTATGTTGTAAAGACATTCAGATGAGACATGATAATACACATGATTTACATGTTTCTGTCACTGGTCAGATTTGTCACACATCAAAATCACATAAGAAGAATTTCCCTCTGGAAAGCTGTGACATTCTTGATTAGGTCTTAAAAAGAAGTTTACCCTTAGCAATTTAAATTTCTGGTGTCATGGATTCTTTTTAATGGTTTCATAAACCTAGTAAATATTTATTTTTTTACAGTTACTTGTGTTAGAAGTGTGCATGGCTCCTGAGATGTTTTCCTATTTTGTTTGTGATTGCTAAAAGCATGTAAATTATTCAATCATCACCATACAAGTGTTATCAAGAAGTGAATTGTGAATAGAAGCCCTCAAAAGCCAAGGCAGCTAGTGGGTATAGTGGATGGAGTACTGGCCCTGGAATTAAGAGGACCTGAGTTCAAATCTGACCTTAGATCAGTGGTTCTCAACCTTCCTAATGCAGAGACCCTTTAATACAGTTCCTCATGTTGTGATGACCCCCAACCATAAAATTATTTTCGTTGCTAATTCATAACTGTAATTTTGCTACTGTTATGAATCATAATGTAAATATCTGATATGCAGGATGTATTTTCATTGTTACAAATTGAACATAATGCACAGGTTGAGAACCGCTGCCTTAGATACTTGATGTTTACTAGCTGCCTGATCCTGGAAAGTCACTTAATCCCAACTGCATCATAAACACCAAATTCTGTGTAATCATTAGGAGGAACCTAAGTTTGTAATTCCTTTGCTAGTATTTATTTTCTACAAGACTATTAATAGACTGATTTTTTGTCATAAAATATCACAGTAAATGGTACCACTGTTGAATGAAACCAAACAGTGCTGAATACTCTGTAAGTACTTGGGAAAGAGAGTTGAATCATATTGGTCTAATTTTATTCACCTGTGACTTCTAATCAAGATAAAATTGATCTCACTTTGTTCTATGAAAACAGAGTAACTTGAAAAATCTGTGTAGTTAGCTTCATGAAAAAGTTCAATTTCATGGATGTGATAAAGATAACAGAAGAAAGAAGAGAAACAAGTCTCCTCTAACCAATAGAAGCTCACAGGGAAGACAAGAGGATGGAGGCAGAATTTGAGGGAGGAGCCCTAGGGGCAAAGTCGAACTTGGGCTATATAATCAAAGGCAAGCCAACTAATCCCTCAGAGCTTTAGTTTGCTAAGTTATAAAATGGGTTTAATGAAATTCTAGTATACAGAGTTGTTTAAAAAAAAAAGAGTTTTACAAACCCTAAAGCATTGTACAAATGTGAGTTGTCATGATTAAGACAGAGAGCAAGATATTATTAAGGAAAAAAATTAGGACAAAGACAGAATATTTAGGTCAGATAATGGCATTGTTTTGTGCTTAAAACTTATGATCTTGGGTAGTAAATTTTCTGGGAGTTAACAACCAAATGTCAGGGTTACTAAGCTCAATGTTAATCTCTTACAGAAAAAGAATCCTCTTTCTTATGCCTTTGATAAGTGGAAACCTAGTATCTGAATAAAGATATTCTATGATAGAGAGCCCAGTAATTCCTGAGATGACTCATTCAATTTTTGGATACAGCCAAATGCAAATTTATTTGAATGTTTTAAAATTGAAAGAGTGGGTAAATGAGAAAATTCTTAACATTTTCTGTTGACCTAGATTCCACAGGCTATAGCACATAAGCATCTGAAGAAAATTGCCAATGGAAAGGATCAACAATTAACAAGAAACAATACCTAAAGAGAGACCCTAATAATAGCCATTGGCTCAGATGTCTCTAACTAGAGTTCTTTTAATAAGCAAAGTCAGGTAGAAATCATAATATAAAAGGGAAAATTTGACCTCATGGGGACACTTTATGAGATGAGTCATGCTTGCACTATGACTGCGAAAGGGCATAACTTAGTCAAAGGAATACATTAGATAAGAAGATTATGATAGTAACATTGTAAAAAGGGAAGATATGCTGATAGGGGAAAATCTGGGATTGGGGAGATAGGATGGAAAACATTTGGATGAAGAATGGTGCAAGGAGAAACATAAACGATATTGTGGTGGAATTATTTGACAGAATACTCAGGTGGAAAGAGGGGTATAGCAGAGATGCATGGAGACCTGAATATTCATAAATATTGGATATTACTGAAGTGTGTGCTCTAACCTTGTCTCTTTAGCTGCTCTCAACATCCCTCTCCCTTCTTTCTCTGCTGAAAACAGAGCAGCCAAGATATTATAGTCATCTTTTTCACATTTCTTCTCTTTGTTATGTTCTTTCACCCTTCAACCTTCTGACACTGATTAAGGCTCTATTCTTCCTCTTCAGATTCTTTTCCCTTTGAAGTGTTTCTACTCTTCCAAGAAACATTTTAATTCTCTTTGACAACTTGGATAAAAGAAGTAGTATTCTTCCAACTCTCTTAATTTGTCCACTATTTGGCAAATCAAGCTACTTTTCTCCCTTTCCTCCCCCCATAAGTAGCTCTAACTACAGCATAGTTAGCTCACACACTGGTAGAAACACAAATAAGTGCACCTTGTGGGCCATGGGAAGATTGTTCTCGTTCAACATACTTTGATAGAAATGTCATTAATTACATATACTAAATCACATACAGTTTAGGATGAATTCCTGGATTTCATTATAAGACGTTTTTTTTGCAGGCAACAGTTAAGTTACTATTTGCATAGGTTCTTTGGCAAAAGAAAATGCTAATTGAAGATGAAGAAGTATGCAAGCAAATAGTATCATATCAAAAGAAAAAGTGGAGAAACGATGAGGAAAGATCCAGAAAGATTGGGAAAATCCAAGCTTCATGAAGGCAGAAATTGCAATCTTATAGTAGGATCACACATAAGCCCATAAACTGAGTTCAAAGTGACCTCAGTGATCATTATGTTCAATATTGAGTCTTTCTGCAATATGACTATACAAAGTGATCATCCAGTTGTTAATGAGGACTTCCAGGAGAATCCACTCACTGTTGAGGCAACCTGTTCATAGTTGGAGACCTTTAATTGTTAGGAATGGTTTCCTTAAAAAAAACTTAAATTTGTCTGTTTGCAACTACCATCTAGACATACCCTTTGGGGCAAGGCAGAACAGGTACCATCCCTCTTCCTCCAGATATCTCCTCAAATATCTGAAGGTAGTCATCACGTCCCACCTTAGTCTTCTCTTCTTCAAGTTAATCATCCTCATTTCCCTTTTTTTCTCCATCTCTATTTTTAAAATGAGTTCATTGGTGTGTTTTGTCTTTACAATACATTTACAGATTATCAGAACTCCATGAGAGATCTTGTGTAACAAAGCAAAACAATTAAGTAAAACTAACAATTTAGTCCCTTCCTCTGAAAATGAATGAGTCATTCTACATCTTTTTCACTCCCCTACCTCTCTATTTTTAAATTAACAGAACTTTATCATTTTCAATAAATCCTCATAAGGCAATAGGGCCTTTACCAACATGGTTTACCTCCTCAGGAAGCCCTTCAGAGCTTACCAGGATCCTTCCTAATTTGTGATATTCAGCATTGAATACAATGCCCCAGATGTCACCTGACCATATGATGAATAATGGAACCATCAACTTCTCTGGTAATGAATACTAGGCCTGTCCTACTGCAACCTCAGATAGCATTATCTTTCTTAGTTGCTATATTTTGTTATTGACTTGTTTTGAGATTGAATTCCTCCCAAAAGACTAGACCTTTTTTTTCCTAACAAAGTGCTTTCTCACTACATCTTTTTTTTTTTTTCCATTCTGTGGAGTTGATATTCTGAACTCAGGTGTACAACTTTCCATCTATTCCTAATATATCTATCCTTATTAGATGTGGCCCAGTGCTGAAGTTTATTGGGATCTTTTGGGATCCTGTCTTTTCATTTAACATGTTCATTGCCCCTCCAACCTTTGTATCACCTGCAAAAGTGATAAGCATGCCCTAATCCACATAATTGACAAAAAATATTAATTAGCATAAGGTCAAGCATAGTTCTTTGGGGAACTCTAATAGAGACTTTTTTCTAACTTAATATTGAATCACTAGGACAATTCTTTATATGAACTTAGAGCAGTAGTTCTCAACCTTCCTAATGCCATGACCCTTTAATTCAATTCCTCATGTTGTGGTTACCCCCAACCATAAAATTATTTTTGTTGATACTTCATAACTGTAATTTTGCTACTGTTATGAATCGTAATGTAAATATCTGATATGCAGGATGTATTTAATTGAACATAACCCACAGGTTAGAACCACTGGCTTGGAGCTATATCTAAGTCTCCTAATCACCTAATCCAACTACTTTATTTAATGCATTTTAAAGATGAGGAATTTGAGGACCAGAGAGGCTAATGACTTTCTCCAAGTTAAACAGGGTGTAAGTAGCAGGGACAAGATTCACCCTTAGATTGGCTATTTCAAAACTAAATTTTCTCTTTCATTTCATCATCTTATATTTTCTTGGACTGACAAAAGAAAAGACAATGTTCATTTGAAAGACTCATTTTTTTTTCTAGAACTTAATTCAAGGAGAACTTTGCTATGTATCACTGTTTAAAGAATGTCCTGTAATACAGTGAACAATGCATCTTTACCAAAAAAACTCCAGATGGGTCACAAATATTCAGACACAACTAAAGATGACTGAACAACAACAAACAAAAGTAGAGAGTATAACATTAATGCTGAACTCATAGAGGCCTTTCTGCAGGGACCCAAAATAATGTGTTCAGCTGTGTTGCTTTTCAACTTAATAAAGAGATAGTAAAGCAGTGGAAAGAAAATTATCTTGGGAGACCACCATATCATGCCTTTTTCACTTGTAATCTGAGTGACTTTGGGCAAATCACTTACTTCTCTGGACTTCTCCTATAGGTTGAGAAGTTTAGTCCAGATGGCCTCTAATGGTACCTTCTGGCTCTAACTCTGTAATTCACGACTGATGTCTCAACAAGTGCTTGGAATGTTGATATCCCACTTTGTAGAATAAGGAGGAGTCTTTGTGCTTTAGATGCTAGAAACTATCATTCTGTCATAAAAATTTTCTTTTACATATTAGCCATACTAGAATTCTAGCCAAGATAATAAGAATAATAACAATAATAGCTAACATTTATAAAGTACTTTAAAGTCTGTACTGCAAACTTATCACAACATGTGAGGTAGATACATTTGAAAACTGCCTAGCATGATACCTATAAAGTGTCTGACTTTTGAGTAGAATTAATAGCAGATATATTCAATAAGATAAATTAGTTACACAATATATCCTTAAGTGGATGAATGAATTGAGGCAAGATAAGATCATTTAAAATTATCCACTTAAATGCTGGTAAATTTCTACCAACAGCAAAGAACTTTGGGTGATATAGTATTGGTGAACTGTTCTTTTTTCAAATGGTTATTCAGAAGGCTTGACTGCTTCTTAAATTCATTCCTGTTTTGAGATACAAAAATCATTCCATGGGCATGTTCCATTAAAGACTTATTTTGATACCTCATTGTGGCATGCGGGTGAACATGTACTCCTGAAAATTATGTAAATTGAGTGCAAAGTCCAGCAGGTCCTACCAATCTGGAAATGTTTTGAGGACAGGACTCCCAAGAATATCTCTCTGATGCCCAAGGACCACCTTCACAAAGTTCAGAAAGGTTCACCTTTTGAAACCAACTATTAAATGTGTTACTGTTATATTGGTGGGCATTTAAATAATCTGGTTGGCCATCACATGCTGATTTTTTTAAGCCCCAGCAACTTTCATGGGAGAATGGTGACCTGCATTGGTGGTCAGAGTACTCACACTGATGAAATTCCAGTGGACAAAGGGCTAACTTTGGGGCCACCAGTCAAAGCCTGTCTCTATCACTTCCTATCTTTATGACTTTGGGAAAATCATTATACTCCTCAGGACCTCAGTTTCCTTTTCTGTAAAGGGAGGAGGTAGAACTAGGTTAGATGGTCCCTATGGTCTCTTTTAACTTCAACTCAATTATCCTATTATCCTAAGAACGTTAGAGTTGTCATTAACATTTGAAGACTAGATTTTGTTTTATTATAGCTAAAGGATATGCATTCACTTTGTTTAAAGCTGTAACAAATTATATTTTAGGATACCATTTAGGATTGAAACTTTTGCTATAGGATTTAGTTATTAAGAAAAAACTGGACTGTCAAAATGAAGAACCAACAGCACATATTGCATGGAAAGAATTGTAGATCATTAGGTTTTTAGCCATACTTGGATATGTGAAGGTGTGATTATCGGTGGCACCATTTTAGGCTTGGAGTATCATTTAATAACAAAAGCATCTGTTAGTTAAAGAACTTTCCAGTTTGCAGAAGGATCTTAACTACCTTTCTTATGGAGAATTCTCCCATCAGTTTGTTTGCCATTTTAAAATTACACCTATATCAAGTGAATCTTTGGATTATTATTCTGGCAATCTCAATTTAGTTGAGTGCTTATATATTTTGAGGAAGTTTAGTTAGAATGAGAAGGATTGGCATCCCATGTGATATCATGTAAAAGCAGTGTGTGTTATTTTCCTATAGTACTTAATTCCCTTCAAAGAAATCACTCAGTTTTAGGATTGTACATATCACCACTGTGCTGATGACCTTATTTTCCCCGTCTAAACCTGAGACGGATCTCAGAAGTCATTCAGTTCAACTCCTTATTTTATAGATGAGGAATGATTTACCTGGGATCATACAGGTATTGAGTGTGAAGGGCAGGATTTGAACCTAGGTCCTCTGAATATGGTCCAAGAGTTTTTTCTATTGTCCCATTTTTATAGACCTAACCTAAACCTCAGTCTTCAGTTTTACATTTCTAGAGGTCTACTAGACATTTCAGCCTCCACTTCTTTACATTATTTTCAACTCAGTATGTCCAGAACTGAAGTGATCATCTTTCCCCCAGATCTTTCCCCTTTTTTGACTTCCTTCTGTTACTGGTACCATCGCGCCAAATGACTCAGATGTGAGAGAATCCCAAGTTCTTGTTCAACTTCAAAAGAAACCTCGTGATTCCTAAGTGAAAGAGGAAAGTCCCAGAGAATGCTCAGCAGTCCAATCACTACCACATGAACTCCAGTGGCAGCACTTTCCTATCTAAAAACTCTCTGTCCAGCAATTGATCCACTTTCCCTAGGACCAGGAAGATGTGTGTCTACTCTGTATGTATGTGTGTATGTGTGTGTGCCCCATCACTGTTGTGTAAGCATCGTGTGTGGGAATCAGGATGTATCCTCATGACCTTAGTTACTCAATGGAAGAGATCTTGGGAAAGGGAATTATAATGCTTTTATGGGGGACTTGGTGGAGTGATTGATGCAACTAGATGGTGCAGTGGATAAAATGCTGGGCCTGGAGTCAGAAAGACTCATCTTCCTGAGTTAAAATCTGATCTCAGACTCTTACTAGCTCTGTGGCCCTTGATAAGTCACGTAACTCTGTTCGCTTCAGTTTCCTCATCTGTAACATGAGCTGGAGAAGGAAATGGCAACCCTCTCCAGTATCTTTGCAAAGAAAACCCCAAATGGGGCCGTGAGGAGTGGGGCAGGACTAAAACAGCTCAACAACAAGCAACAAAAAAGGCAGAGTGATAGTTATGGCTGCCTGGTAGGACTGTCCTCTCATTCATTCATTCAACAAGAGATAAGGAGTCTTGTGAAAATAGCATTGAATTTGGTGTCAAGGACCTTGGGTTTGACTCTCAATTCTATTATGTAACATTGTTCAAGGCACTTAATCCCCATGAGCCTCAATTCCCCATTTGTAAGAACAAAATAAAAGAACAACAAACTAGGCTGTTGGCTTAGAAAATGTCTAATTAATTTACAGCTCTACAAGCTGTAAAATAACAAATCACTCCCCAAAGTCTCAATCCTTTAAAAATATTTCTCAGATGTATTCCTTGTAGGTCATTCCTGCTGCCACCATACCCAGACATCCAGATGTTGGTCCTTTTGCTCCCAGTCTCTTCTCATGTCATACTAATCTGCACACTGCTCCCAGAATTAAATTCTCAGAACCCAATTTTCATCATGTTACTTACTCAATAAAAATAGATGGCAAGACCTTTGAGGATGTGGAACACTATCTTCTCCCTGTACTGAGTATTTGTACCGATGAAGTTCACTGTGAAAGAGCCTCTCTGGTAATTCATTGTGATGAGTGGGATGGGGTGGGATGGCAGTAGCCCTAGATTCAAGAAAGCTTTGCCAGTGGAACTCAAATTTTTCTGACTCCAGTCTACATGTCCAGGGTTATTTCACACAACTTGCCTTCACTCTTTGCAGATTCAAGGCAAACTGACCTACTATCATTCTTTAAACCCAGTGCTCTATTTCCTGTTTTGGTCCTCCATATTTCAAATGTTTCTTCTTTACCTCCATTTCTTAGATTCTTATTTAAGAATTCTACATTGGGAGATGAGAATTGAAGGAGGGAAAGGGCTCTAGGAGCCTAAGATGAGGAGGGAGCACATTCTGGACATGGGGGTCAGACAGAGGGGAAGATGAAATATTTACCTCAGGGAATATAAGTCGAAGACTTTGTCTGGAATATAGAGTGTATGTAGAGGAGTAATATGAAATGTCTGGAAAAAGCAGGCTGGAGCCAGATTGTCAAGAACTTTAAATGCCAAATTGAGTAGTTTGTGCTTCATCCTAGACACAAAAAGGAAGCCTCTGAAGATTCCTAAGCAGGGGAGTAATAGAAAGATTAGATTAATTTGTTTAATGTAGATAAATTTATTATATTAGAACTGTGACCATTATTTCTGAATCTGTGGAAAGCATGGCCAAGCAGGCAGAATGATGAATTTGAATACGAAGGCCTAGGTTCAATCCCAGCACTGACACCTACTATGGGTGTGTGACCTTGTTAAAAGTTACTTATACTCTCCGGGCTTCAGTTTACTCATTATGACTAGAGTTGCAGTAGGAGACTTCTGTGTTCCTTCTAGTTCTAAATCTCTGATCCTGGGAGGATGGATTGGAAAGGAGAGAGTCCAGGAGGAAGAGACAAAGTAGTCTACTTCAATGGTCCAGAGAATAATAATGGGTAATAGCTAACATTTACAGAGTTTACTAAATGCCCAGGTCTTCACAATCATCATGTCATTTAATCCTCAAAACTACTCTGGAAAGTAGATGCTATTATTATTTACATTGTTTGACGATGAGGAAACTGAGGCAAAAAGAAATTGTGTGACTTAGCTAGTAAGTGTCTGAGGCTAGATTTGAGGTCAGGTCTTCCTGACACCAGAGTCAGCACTCTATCCACCATGCTACCTTGCTGGTAAGGAATAAGCTGCTGAAAGCTCTATGCAATTAAGGCAATGATCAGGGCATTTTGTTTGCACTACTTTTATGGGAAGTATTTAACCCATTGGTAGTACTCTGTGAGTGTGAACTGATGATGATGAGACTTCTGGGGAAAAAAAAAGCTTTCAGGTTCTATTCTCTGCAGTGGTATGATGTAAATGTTTTGTGGAATTTACAGCTGGATGGGACATCAGAGATAATCAGATCCAACTTTCTCACTGTCCAGGTGAAGCAACTGAGTGAGTCTGAGAGACTGAAATGACTTGTCCAAAGTCACACAGATAGATAATGGTAAAAGCCTACCTTCAATCCCAAGTCCTCTGATTCCAAATCCGGGGCTCTTTCTACTACACTAAAGTTCAGTCTTAAAATCAAGGTTTGAAACATACTTGTGAAAATTACAGAAATCAAGGGTTTTTATCTTACTATAAATTTTGAAGTACTAGGCATAAAAAGGCAATCTGAAGGTAGTTTTGCTGACTTGGTTTTCATCACTGTCAGTACCTCATGTCTAATAGAGAAAAACTTTCCTTGGAAAGCAAAATAAAACTTCTTATGTCTTAGGATAAATTATCTCAGTAGCTCATCACTACATTTAGACAGGTTTTGTGAGAATATTAAATAGTCTTCTGATGGCATTAAATACATTTTTCCTAATTTTTTTTGCTTTAGAAGAATTTTCACCTCTTTGATGACTGTAACAGAGTGAAACTGTCACATTTTATTGTCCTTATATTATAATTAGTCCAGGAAATAAAGAGAATTAGGTGTGAAGTTTATTGTTTTATTGTAAGGTTTTTTTTTTTCTGCTCCTCTTGCAAAGTACCATTTTTTCTTTGCTTCTGTCTTTGATACTGTCCTTAGCTCCAGAGATGAAGAGTCTAGTGTAATGGGAAGAATGGCCTGGGAGTCATGCACATAGCTGTTGGAAGCTTTTGTAACCCTTGAGCAAATTCTCTTCATCTTCCACCCGTTGTTTCCAGTTCTGCCTTAGGCCAAACTGTCCAATTCAAAACCTTTCTTCAGGTAATAGCACTTCATATACTTGAAGACAATGATCACTCCCAATACAACGAACATTTATTGATCACCTATTACATATAAGGGATTGCACAGGCACAGAGGATAGAGCAATAAAAATGAAATCATTCCTACCCTTAGGGAGCTGACATTATGTTGAGGAGAATACAACATGAAAAGAAGTAAACCTTTGCATAAGACTCTGCAAGGAGGGAGTAAATAGTAACAACTAAGGCTTCCTATAGGAAGTGACACATGAGCTGAGCCATGAAGGAAGCTAAGGAATATGAGAGGTAATGGAGAGGGAAGAATGTATTCCATATATGAACAACAGGCTGAGCTTAGGCATAAGATTTGAGAAGGAGTGATAAGTTCAAGGAAAAGTAGGCCAGTCGGCCTGTAACATGAATGTGTGAAAGGGATCAATATGCAATAAGCTTAGAAAAGTAATCTGAGACCATAGCACGAAGGAAATTAAATGCCAGGGAGAAGAATTTGGATTTTATCCTAGAGGCAACAGGAGCTACTAAGGTTTTTTGATAGGGGAATGACATGGTCTAAACTTGTACTTCAGGAAAATTATTTGGTAACTGTGTGGAAGATGGATGGCAGAAGGTAGGAAAGAGTGGGAACTAGGAGTCCAACTTGTGATTCACAGTTTAAGAAGAGCTAAACGGGTCCTGAGAGGAAAAAGTTTAAGAAGCCCTGAACTAAGAGACTTTTACTAGGACAGACAAGAGATGATGAGTGCCTGGAGTAGAATAGCTTCTAGGAGTGGGAACTTGCAGCCTTGAGGCCACATGTGACCTTCTAGGTCCTCAGGTGCAGCCTTTTTCTAAGTCCAAATTTTACAGAACAAATACTTTTTTTTTTTTAAAGGGGACTTGTTCTGTGAAGTTTGGATTCAATCAAAGGGCCACACTTGAGGACCTAGAGGACCACATGTGGCCTCAAAGCCACAGGTTCCCCACCCCTGGCTTAGCCTGTAGGGGTTAGATATGAGAAATGTAAAAGTAGAATAAAGAGTAGAATCAGGCATCTAATTGGACTGAAGGGGAGGGAAGAGGCAAAAGGATTACTAAGGTTTTGACCCTGATCAACTGCCAAAATGGTGGTGCCATCAGCAGAAATCAGGAAGCTGGGAGGGAAGAGAGAGTTGAGTGGGGAAGATGACAAGTGTGTTTTCCGCAATTGAAATTGATAAACCAGAGTGATACAAAACTGAAGCTCTGGAATTGGCAGTATTGATTCCCTGGTGATCTATTCAATTGACTAAATCACAATTCTCTTGGGACCAACACATGTGATAAGGAAGCCAATGAGAATGTGTTATCATTTATCTATTATTTTACCTAGAGATAATACCTACAAAGGTATTATGACCTTTTCAAAAGGTCACAGGTCTGCAAAGTGCCCAGAGAAGTCCTTTAGTCTATCTTCCTGGCTCTGAGTAGAATCACACAAATTAGCCTAGAGACATAGCTGCTTACCCTTCAATTCAAAAATCTCTAGGAAATAAGATGTTTGGAAGCAGAAAGTGACTACATAATGACCTCTAAATTTACATATGAAACTTTTTAAAGGACATTCAACATTTTTGCACGAATTGAATTTTAGAAACAAGTAGAATTTCAAATGGCAATACCCTTTCTGTTTCAGGATTTCAATTTGAAGGCACATTTAAACTACATAAGTAAAGAAAAATGTGCAGACAAAAAATGTGAATTCATAACTCTGGATTCTTATTTTGAAAGAGTGAAACAGACCTTCTTTTCTGTGCCCACACTTGTCTTGTTGGCCCAAGCTGTGGCTATCCCACATGTGATTTACTGAAACTGGCTTCACACAAGGTTTCTTTGCCTTCCAGTTTCACCCTTTAAATTGGTCCAATAGTTGCTATCAAAATAATTTCTTTCTCTCAGTTTCTCTTTTCCTTATTCTGGCTCATAGGTGATCCAGTTACAACTTTTGAGACACCTGCCATGGTTAAAAACTTTTACCAGAGATTCTCAGCCCTACATATATGAGAGAAAATTCTTTTTTCCTAAGTCCTTGATAAATTTAAAATCCCACTCAGCATTAGAAGAGAAGAAAAAGGAATAATGGTATAGCTAGTTGAGGAAAACCACATTGAAGCCTAGAAAAATCCATAAACACTCAAAAGTCTCCCTGTGAATGCCCTTAGTCTACTCCATATCCATTTTCCCATGATTTTCTTGTCTTTCTCATTGTTAAGGATTTTTCTTTTCTTTTGAGAACGAATTTAAGGAGAGGAAGGAGCTAAGGACCTAAAGTTATGAAACTGAATTACTAGAAGGGTGACAATATTCTCAATATAAATAGAGCTCCATGGAGGAGGGGTTGTGGTTGGAGGTAGGCTGGGATGAATTACAAATTCCACTTTGGAGACCTAGCATTTAAGATGCCTACAGTTCATATGGGGAAGCCCAATAACCTTGTATCTGATGATGTGGGACTCTAGTTCAAGAGATATAGTAGAACTGGATAGATAGATCGAAGATTCATATGCTTCTTGTTTTTCAGTCTTTTTTCAATCTTGTCCTATCCTTTGTGTCCCCATTTTGACTTTTTTTGGCAAAGATACTGGAGTGATTTGCCATTTCCTTCTGTAACTCATTTTACAGGTAAAGAAACTGAGGCAAACAAGGTTAAGTGACTTGCCCAGGGCCATACAGCTAATAAGTATCTGAGGCCAGATTTGGACTTGAGAAGATGAGTCCTCTTGACTCCAGGTCTGGCACTCCATCTACCTAAAGTCATTTCCTCTCTCCTTGCTCTTCCAGGCCACAATCTCTGCTCTAGACTAACTTTCTTTCCTTCCTAATTTTGTCCCCTTGATTTATTATTGTTTATATTTTGCCAACTCCAACACTGGGTTACCTTCTATCTTCTCTGTTCTGGCTTATATGCTGCTGAAAACTGAAGGAAAAAATTATACAACCTTACTAACAGAACTAATTATTTGCTTTAGTAATGTAGCCTCTTGGTGTTCATTACTACTGCAAATGTTTGGGATATTTGTACTAGATAGCAGGTGTTTAAAATATGTTGCTCTATATCTTCTCTTTTTCAGGCTAATGCATTCCCAATCTCTTCAATTGACTCCCATATGACATTATCTCTAATCTCCTCATCATTCTGTCTGCTTTCTTTTTTTTTTTAAAATTTATTTATTTATTTATTTATTTGCTCATTTACTTTTAATTTACAAGATTCAGTTCCACAATCACTTGAGTTTCAGATTTTCTCCCCTCCCTTCCCCCCCCCCCCATGGTTGCGTGCAATCATGTATAGGATCTGCAAATACTTTCACATTGTACAATAGTTTGGTCATATAGAAGGGCTGTAACCCATGAGTGATCACTGGGAAAAGAAAAAAAAAAAAAAAGCAAAACCAGACATGAAAGAGAACGATAACGAGTTTTGCTTCACTCTCCATTTAAACTATAGTCTTTCTATATCTTTCTCTGAGTTTAGGTATCTCCTTCCATCTTGAGGTTTGTAAAGTTGTCTTT
>CM053588.1:256437662-256484530 GCA_028646515.1 Pseudochirops corinnae | reverse complement strand
CATAATGTATTATTCTTGTGATAAGTTGCTGTAGTCTTTTTGCTAATATTTTATTTAAAATTTTTGCATCTATATTCATGAGGGAGATTGGTCTATAATTTTCTTTTTCTGTTTTGTCTCTCCCTGCTTTAGGTCTGTCTGCTTTCTTGTGGATATACTCTTCCTTGCCAGTGAGTTTCCTAAATTATGGTATCAAGCATCAAACACAATATACTAGATAGAATCTGATCAAGATGGAGTACAGTGAAACCCTTACCTACCTCTTGAAATGCAGCCTACAGTTAGTTTTTATGGCTACCATATCATGACTGTTGATTCTTTCTGAATTTGCAGTCTGCTAAAGCTTTCAAATAGCTTCCATCCGTGCCTTTCCTGCCTTGTTCTTAGGAAGCTGATTCTTTGAATCAGTGTATGGTGCTTTACATTTATCTCTATTAAATTTCGTCTTAAAACTGAATTGTCAATTCAATTTTCTAGCTGTCAAGATTTTTTTGGATGCTGATTCTTGCATAAAATATATGACTACTCCCAGCTTCCTGAAATATTCAAATCTTATACAAATCTTAAAGAGAATAAAGCCAAGAAGAGATCATTAGAGAATTCCACCAGAACCCATGATCCAAGTTGACACTGTCCCATTAATAATTGCCCTTTCAACCAGTTCTGAGTTCTAATAAGACTAATATTGACCAAGACTTTTTCCTCCACTCCACAATGTGAATTAAGTTAGATTTTCCCTAAAAAGTGACAAAGTCAGAATTCATTGACCTGGAGTTGGAGCAAGGATCAAGCTGTGTCAATCTTGGAACAACTTCCTGGTAGGCCCTGGCTTTGTTAATATGGCTTCCTGACCACCTAGATGCAAAAAAGGGTCCCACTCACATGGAATCAGTACTCTTTGGACTTGGTGGGTGCCTGAAAACCATGTGAGTTACTATCCTTGTCTTGCTGACAAGATTCATTTTCCTATAGAGTTGAAGGGAGCCACAATTACTCAGGCTAGCTACTACTGTATATCCTTTCTATGATAGATAAATCTATCTAGATAAATCTAATTAAAAAAAACTGTTTAATGATATACAAATGTGTCACTTACTCTCAGTATGGACCCAGAACTAACAGGCTAACAGTTCTAGGGACACCCCTGATACAAATCCACCTGTTTTACCTCACAGTAGCATGAAATACTTTGCCCAACACTGCTCTACTGAGATAGAGATGTAGCATATTTCCAGTAATCCTCTGATTTACTAGTCCAGTAAATCTGTCAAAAAAGAGATAAAGTTAGTCTATCATGATGTTCTGGCTCCTAGTAAACATACTCAAAAACATCCCTTTAGTCATATGTTTTAGAATTTTGCCAGGAATTGAAGTCAAGTTCACTGGCCAGTAGTCCTCAGACTCTTTCTTTTGAAAATTGGCACCATAATCTACCTGTTTCTACTCCCATGACTTCTTTGACACCATTTTGCCAACATCACTGACTTAAAAGCTCAATAGTCATATTTCCTTGCTATTTCAGTACCTTGAATGTTGTTAGACTCCATCTGGTGTCTTCAACTCCTTGACAATAGTCAGCTCTTCTCTTACTAGTTCTTTAATTGTTTTGTTTCAAATGCCTGTTAAGCCATTTTTGTCTATTGTTCTCAATCTAAAGATCTTTTTTCCTTGGAAGAAGAAATGGAAACAACATAAGATCTGGGTCTTCAGACTTATCTCTGTTGCCCATTATCATTGTCCCATCACAAACAGTGGTCAGATCCATTCTTTGATTCTCGTTTTGGCTTCAGCCTAGCTTCAAGAACTCTTTTATGTTGTCATTAGCATTATAACATACCTCACTTCATTCTGAACTCTAGTGCTCTCTGATACTATTCTTACAGGACTGTGTCACATTTTTGTATTCATGTTCCATTATTTGGTCTTTCTTCCATATTCTAAAGAAATCTTTTTTTTTTTTAACTAAGTTGTTTGGCGAGCTCCTCAAGAATCCACACCAATCTGTGTAGATCAGAGGTTTCCAAACTTATTTGGCCTACTGCCCCCTTTTCGAAATAAAATTACTCAGGGTCTCCTGGACATCTAGTTTCTTTAATCCTTTAATGTTTTCTTTTGAAATTTGCATTATTTCAAAAGATATAAAATATGTATATATATATATATATATATGTTTTAAATGATATCTTAAATTTAATAATTTATTATAAATTTGTGGGTTATTTTTTCCATGCATTGAACTTTTGATGTGCAATATTGCATCATATAACCAATTGGTATCATATTTTAAACAAATCGTTACACACACATATTCCAGCTGATGCATGCTTGACTTCCCAATAATGTGCAACACAACAACAACCTGACAACACTTGCTTGTTAAAATCTGTCAGCAGATTTGACCACTGATCAGTTATAACTTGCATTTGGTACATTTATGTGGAAAATAATGTAATCGCTATGATTTTAACTGTTACACCACAGATGAAACATGTATGAATGTTTTTTTCAAAATTTTCTTCTTTTCTCTTCTATCCTTATACTTCCACCACCCCCTTATTTTTATTCAATACACCTCAATTGCATCCAAAGCAACTACCACCTCTTGGATCATTCCAGCATCCACTAGGGGCAGCATCATACACTTTGGGAACCTCTCAACAATGCCTTTTCATCCTTACATGAAAAAAACATTATCTTATTTTCTTTCTTCAGAATTTAATTCTTGAGAGCATCCCAAAGCTCATGTCTGACTTTCCCCATAGAATTTGAGGTCTTGAGATCCTGCCCATTCTTTCTCTGAACGTTTTTTAAAATCTGCTTTTCCCAAATGTAGGATATGTGTCAAATTTGAACAGTTTGCCTCTCTTCCATGTCAGATTCTTAGATAAATCAGCTATTTCTCCCAAGGTTCTCATAATTTCTACTTCAAAACTCAATTCTTAATTGTTTGTTAAATGGGTCCAGAGCACCAGTTCCCCTTGTTTGAAGAATAAAGTTGTTATTAAAGTATTCCAAAAATTCTAAAATGCTCTGTTTTTGGTTAATTGAAGCCTCTCTTTATCACTATCATGTTCCTAGGCTAGTGGGTGTCATGCTTTTTGAACTCAGGTATTTCTTCTTTTGGTCCAGGTAGTCTGTGATACATTTTGTTGACAATAACACTCCTGTTTCATCTATTGTTCTTCATTGAAAAATATTTTCCATCAGTTTCCCCTACACATTAATCATCAGAAGCTTCATTGAATGGCTGTTACCTCACTCTAAGTGAGTACCTGAAAAGATCTTAGCCTTAAAAGGGCCAGGGTCTCCCATTGCATCCTGGGTTGTCTCCATCATCCCGATGAATATCTGGTCATTGGATCCAGATAGCTCTGGAGGCGAAAGTGAGACTGGTGACCTTGCACAGCTCTCCTTCACTCAAATCAAAGTCAACTGCAAGTCATGTCATCAGTTCCCTGATGCCATGGTCCTCTCCGAAAATGAAGGACAAACACAACAACAATCAGAAGCAGAGAGCAGTCACTAGGTTTGACAGGTTTAAGGAGATTTGTTGTCACATCTCAAATCTTCATGTATAATGAGAACAGTATACTTCTCTTTTATTAATGTCATTATAGCCAATAGTTGCTTCAGTAGCTTTCATGATGGGGCCACCAACCATACTACCTATCTCTTCTTCCTCAGACACAGTGCCTGGCATATAGTAGGGACTTAATAAGTGCTTGTTGACTTTATTTGACCCTTACTAGATGACTTCCTTCCTGATACTTCATGTGTTTCCTATAAACACTTCTTGAAGTGTAAGGCATGGTTTCTCCCCCAAAATTTTCCATTTCAACCTTTATGAGATTTAGCTCTAAGAATTCAATAGTCTTCTTCCCTTCTTCCATTGCTTTAAATGATCACACCTTCTAACTTCCTGCAATAGGACATGGTTACCATCTGTCTCTTCAGATCCTTTTCCTTCTTAATCTTGTGTGTCTCCTGTTCTTTCAAAGAATACTTTTATCTGCAATTTGTAGTTACATACCAATTACTTGGTACCAACAGGAAAACAAACATTGTACACTTCATAATGACCTATGCCTTCTAAACTTGCTGGAAGTGAGATCGTTTGCCCTGTGTCATTCACATTAATAGCTCTCAAGAACTGCCTGTGGTTTCCTCCCATACAGCAATTATGCAGTACAAGTATCTTGTCTCATTAAGCATCTTTCACAGTTTTCAGGAAGCAAGTTGTTATTTTGTTTTGTTTTAAAATGAAAAAGCTTAGAAAACCCAATAGGATAAAAATCTGCTTCCAAATAATAACTGATTTCAAGACCGCATTGATGAAAAGGACCAACACTTAAAAGTGCTATTAACAAAGGATCAATTTGTTAGTAACAAGGCCAGTTGTAATAATGTCACATTCAAGCAGCCTGACTCTTTATTTTTTCCTAAATTCATGTTCATTTCTTCTCCTTTAAAGCTTAAAACAAACATCAGGCATCCAAGTAGTATTAGGACAAATGTTAAAAGCCCAGCCATTTCATTGACCATGTGTTCAGTTCTCTTCCTTGCCCCCTGAGGCTTGCCCACCTCCAGATGATGAACTGCTAAATGTTGTGTTCACAAACAGCCACTAAATGGATGAAAAAGCAAAGAAATTTAATGAACACAGGCTTCACCTTCACTCCTAGCCTTTTTAATATACATTTAAATACATTTCAATAAGAAAAAACATGCAAAACCTGAGGAGAAGAAATGAACTTTGCAAGGTTATCTGTGTTCTTAGATGCTTAACCCTTTGTTCAAGCCCTGCACTTGAATTCTAGGTTCTTGGATTCATCTTTCCTCTGGGTTAGCCTGAAAGTAGCCTGAGTATCTGCTTTCCTTTTATCTTCTGAAATGTAAAAATCCAGCCAACTCTGTGTGGCACACACAATTTTGAAGTTGAGCTGGTCTTTGTTTGACATCCAGTTTGTCTGGCATCTGACATTAGCATTGCTAAGTACCTAATTGCTAAGTGCCTACCAATTCACATTTTGTGCCACCACATCATTCATACAGTTCACCAGCCAATTTTTTTCTCCCTTTTTTTCTTTGTAAAGGATGAAGGTAAGAAGTACTCTTTTTAGGACTGTGGGGAGAAATCACATCAGTGTTTAAATCTATATAAACACAAATTTTACATGTTTTAAGGTAGAGATGATTGTGTTCAAAAAGATTGATACATGTTTTCAAAGATTCAATTGCTCTCTAAGAAAGAAGGCTTGTTAAATACTATCAAAATACTATATTGGCAGTGTGTTTAATGGAAAGCATATTGGACTTGGAATTAGGGGAGACTTATTTCTATATTTTGCTATTTATGTGACTACGGGAATATATCTTAATCTTCCTGAGCCTCAGTTTCCTCATTAATTGAACTAGGCTAAAAGTCATGTGGAACTCACCTCACAGGGTTGTTTGGAGATCCCAATGAGATAAGGCTTTAATGCATTTTGCCATCCTTTAAGTGTTGGAAAAATTTCGGCTGTTGCTAATTAAAGTTATATAATATTTGTCAGGTGTTTTAAAAATTATGTCCTTTAGATTTCTGAAGTGGTTTAAGTGTACCATTTCATGAATGGAGAGGTCTGGACTAGAATATATCTGTAAGTAAGTTCATCAACAACATAACGATTAGTTTTTTAAAAGTTTGTGAAGGGTTTACTCTCTAAGAACTTATAAGCTAACCCACAGTATCAAACACATAAAGAATTCAAGACAAGCATTTTCTTTGGCACAACTCCTTCACAACTTCCCCAGTTAGTTCCTGTGTTACTGGAAAATCATTTTATGTTTCCTTTGTATACCTCCTATATTTACTTATATGAGAATATGTTGCATCTCCCACTTAGATAGTAAGCTTTTTGAGCATAAGAACTGTCTCATTTTTGTTTATGTATCCCCAGCCCTTAGCACAATCCTTGATACATGGAAGGCATTCTATTAACACTTGTTAAATGATTGAAATACAATTCTAATTTTTTGCTAGATAGTCTATAGATATACATTCTTTCTCTCTCACAATATATATTTATATGGTATAATAGTTAAAAAGTGTTTTAAATGCATGTTAATTTAATCCTCACAAATAACCTCTAGATCTTGAGAGAATTCTTTTTTCCATTTGACAAATGAAGCTAATTGATTTGCCCTCATATTGGGCTAAGTAGGAATCCAAAGTAGTGGTCATCCAACTTTTAATCACATGCCACTATCAGTTTAAAAAACAGCTTGGTTTTATATATCTGTATCTATATCTATCCATCTATCCATCTCTATAAAATGTTTAAATTATACATATATAGATAGATTGGGCAGCTAAGTGGCACCATGGATAGAGTACCAGTTCTAGAGTCAAGTTCTAGAGTCAGAAGGACTCATCTTCCTGAGTTCAAATATGGCTTCAGACACATACTAGTTGTGTGACTCTGGGTAAGTCATTTGCCTCAGTTCCTCATTTGTAAAATGACCTGGAAAAGGAAATGGCAAACCATTCCAGTATTTTTGCCAAGAAAATCCCAAAATGGAGTGAACACTACTAAAAAGACTGAACAATGACAATGGCAATAATATATTAGATAATATAGATTTCTCTATAAAAATTTATAAATTATATATATGTACAGGAATCTAACTGAAGTTTAATTTGATATTTGGTTTTAATGTAAATCATAGCTGAAAACCAAATTATTTAAAAATGTGTAAATCCAAAAGGCATGTTTTTGGTTGTGTTTACTAAATTATGACAGTGATTCTTTGATCTATTTACCATGTACAAAAAAATTGTTGACATTTGGCCAGTAAGTTTCCTTCTTCCATACTGGCAATCAGCTATTCACCTAAATCAATCTGAAGGTGTTGTACTGTTACATGTATTTTTTTTTTTTTAACAAACTGATTCATATCCTGCTGAAACTTCATTTGGAAGATGTTAGACAACTCTGTTTCCAAGTTTAAGTGTTCAGATATGAAAGTTTACATAGGTGACAAATATTTTTGATAACAAAATCACATAATGATGGAAACATTTCCAAATGTCAGTTTTCTAAATGCCTCTTCCACAGTATGAATTCTTTTTTAAAAAGTTACTTTTTTTATCACTTGCCAAAATGTCACCTTTGCCTGATATCCAAGATATATAGGGAACTAATACAAACATGTAGCAACACAAGTCATGAAACAAGAGATAATTAGTTCAAAGGATATGAACAAATAGTTCTAAAAATAATTATAAACCATTAAAAATACAAAATAATGGTCCGAAATGCTAAAAAAAAAAAAAAATTACAGAAATACAAATCAAAACAACTCTGAAGTTTCACCTCATGTCCAACAAATTGGTAGATGACAAAAGATGGGCATAATTGATGTTGGAAGGGGTGTGGAGAGACAAGCACGCTTACATATTGTTGATAGAGCTTTATGTTGCTTTGCATCTTTTTTTTTTTCTGAATAAGTATCTTATTTTCTCCTGTGATTTCTTTCATTAATTTGAGGATTCGAATAAATTTTTTAAAATTGAAAAAAAATCTAAATAAAAAAAAAGAAAAAATTTGAAACCAAGCAGAAGAAAGTCTCAAATAGTCAAATGGATTTAATCTATTTGGAAATTCCACCCAGCAATCAATCAATCAAAAAGCACTTGATTTCTGCTGGACATTTTTCTAAGTTTCAGAGATACAAAGATAAAAACAAAATAGCCCCTGCTTTCAGGGAGTTTGCGTTTTGCTGGAAGAAACAGCACATATATTTCTTAAAATAAATACAGAGAATTTTCTAAGGGAATGAACTAGAATTTGGAGGGATCCCAAAGGCTTGGTATAGAAGGTCTTCCAAGAGGGAGAGGAAAGGAGGGAGTGAATTCCAGTTATTAGAGACAGGCAGTGCAAAGCTATGGAGACTGCAGATGGGCGGCGCTGTGGCATATAAGTAGGTGAATAATGTATAATAAGAATAAAAAGGAGGTTGGGATTAGGATGCAAAGGGCTGCAAATACTTAACAAAGAGGAATCCATTTGACCGTAAAGGTCATAGGGAGTCATTGGAATTTTTCAAGTATTAGAATGGCATTGTTAGATTTACACTTTAGGAAAATCACTTATGTAGCAATGTTGGAAAGAAGAGGAACGTGAGGCAGAAAGAACAATTAGGAAGCCATTTGCAATAGTTCAGATGAATTGGCCACAGGTGGGGGGAGTGAGTGAAGACAGGAGGATGTCACTGAGGCTGGGAAGCTAAGTGACTAGCAGGATAGGGGTGAATGTGTGTGATGGTAAATGTTAATTGGGCCACAGTGACTTAAGCCAAGCTCTGTGGGGATGAAATTGTTACCTCTATTAGCACCCAATTAAAACACACAAGGGAGTCGTAGACCTCCAACTCTTCTCCCAACAAGACTGTATCCACTGTAGTCTCTCTTTAGCTGTATTTCTTCCCCCAAAGAATTTACCACCAGTGTGAGAATTCCTCCTTAGGGTTCTGTAAAGAAGTAGCTGGAAGCATCATGAGCTGTTAGAAGGAAAGTTAGAGTTGTTAGAAAGAAAGCAAAATGTTTAGAACAAAAGTTACAGAAAGCAATTCATGAACATGTTCTCTTTCATTCAAAGGAGTTTATTGCAATGACAATGTTCCCATTGCGTGATGTTGTTTTTTGGCCAAATGACAAAGTCCAGAAGCATATAGCCTCATGGGAAATAAAGAGTTAGCTGGCCTGGACACCCTCCTTAAGTGGAGGGTACATTATTGTGTAAAAGAGGGGAGATAGGGCAAAAACTTCAAATATGCAAATTTAGAGTAATTTTCTTGAGAGTAGGAATTGTTTCATTGTTTCTGTTTGTATCCCTAGTGCCTAGCATGGAGCCTGGTACATGTTTGGTGCTTAATGATTGTCAGTTGTTTGGAGTGGGTATTTTGCAGCTTTATATATAATTTTTTCAAAGTCCTTCAACACTGAATTAATCTTATTGAAGTCAGATTTTTATCTGATTTGAGAGCAAGGACTAAGTGATTGTTCAAGGTATTTTCTAACTCTTCAACTATATCTAGGTTTCTTCCACTGCAAGGCATGAAAAGAATAGTAATATCCCAGACAAACAAACGAAAGCCTAGTCTATCACTCATGCTCAGAATCCAAGGTCTCTCTGTAGCTCAGTTACACTTGGAAACCCCATGACAGCTCCTGGTGATTCAATCACAGTCAAATATGGTGACTTGCTCCAGACTCCATGTGTTAGTCATTTTTCAGTCATGTCCGGCTCTTCGTGACCCCATTTGTAGCTGTACTTTATGGAATACGTGCAAATCAACTGTAGGGAGGGAAATAGGCTGCCTCTGGCAAATGGAGCCTCTTGAGTTCAGTAGCATTTGGGGGAAAACACAAATGTCATTACCGAAATGCCTCCAACCAGAGCGTGCATCGCTCAGAGACACTGCTGTTGAGGGGACATGGCGGGAGACTGCCAAGAAAAATCGCAGTATCCGAATCTAAGGGATGATTGTTTTATTTCAATATGTATAAAATATGGCTGTCAGATGTTGTATCATGCTTATGTTTAATTACAAAAACAAGCTCACTCTTTTCATCTGACATATTTTACCCCCCCAGGCAAAGATGAGAAGAGTGATGAGAGGAAAGGATAAAATGTACCTACTATCATTGCACAGAGAAGTATTCAGTAAATAGAAGTTGATATGCTTCCATTTTTGTTCATTCACTTTGCATGGTGTGGTATAAAGGGATATTAGATACGGAATGACTTAGAATCATTCAAAGTTTGGACTTGTCTCTAAAATTTGTGGTTTGGCCATGAGCAAGTCACTTATTCCAAGCTTCAGAGGCCACCCTGGGGGTAATAGTGAGAGCATTTGATTTAGAGTCAAAGACTGGCTATCTTGAAGTGACAATTCATTATAGGCAAGTAATGGAGGTTAGAATAGAATAGAATAGATCCTAGGATGGTGATTTCATTGGCACAGCAAAATTCCAGACTAGAAAACTCCTTCTACCAATGAAGGTTGGCACCTGTTCCCCAACCCATAGACTTAGGGAGTTGTCTATACCTTGTTTGTACAATCATTTTAGTGTTATATCTGATTCTTCATTTGGGATTTTCTTTGCAAAGATAGAGGAGTGGTTTGTCATTTCCTTCTCCAACTCATTTTTACAGATGAGGAAACTATGGCAAACAGGGTTAAGTGACCTGTCCAGGATAACACAGTGTTCAAGGCCAATCTTGTTTGTACATAGTTTTCATGTTGTCTCCCCATTAGACTGTGAACTTCTTGAGAACAGAGACTGTTTTTTGTTTATTTTTGTGTCTCTAGCACTTAGCATAGTGTCTGGCACATAGTACACATTTAATTAATGCTTGTTATTGTTGCTATCATTGTTGTAATAGTCTAGATGAAAGATAATTAGAGACTAAAGTAGAGTAGTGACTGAGGTATTGCTGGGTCAAAGGGTATGCAATTATTTATAGCCCTTTGGGCATAGTGCCAGATTGCTCTCTAGAATGGTTGAATCAGTTCACAACTCCACCAACAATGCATTAGTGTTCCAATTTTTCCACATCCTCTCCAGCATTTGTCATTTTCCTGTTTTGTCATCTTAGCCAATTTGACCGGGGAGATGTGGTACCTGACAGTTGTTTTGATTTGCATTTCTCTCATCTTCCTCATCATCAGGAAGATGAGCACTAGGCCTGGCATTCTATCCACTGTGCCACCTGGCAGCCCACAATCCCTAAAGTACTGAGAGACAAATAACTTGTCCAGTCACAGTTCAATGACGGAGTGAACCAAGTCTTCCAGTATCGTAAGCCAGTCTTTTATGTGCTAACCCTTTCCCTCAAGGCACTTGCCATCTACTTTGGATAGAGTGTGGAGAAAGAAAACATCAGAGGGTCAAGAACAAGAAATTATAAGCAAGAAAATCCTGCACTTAACTAATTACTTTCTTTTATTAGAATTGAGACAACCTTTAAATCAGTCCCTAGATTGGTTGCTTGAAGTGAGGGAATCCATTAAACAGTAGTTAGCAATATGACTCAAGGAGAAAAATAAAATGGCCTCCACAGCTATAACTGGATTTAGGCAGGGAGGTTGGAGAATTAATTTAGTCTCATTTTACCTTTGCTCTGAAATGCCAGAGTTTCAGGAATATCGATTTTATACTGTATACTATAAAAAAGGGATAACTCATGCTAGAATAAAAAGCAACATCTATTCTGTTGAAATCTAATGCTTACATATAATCACTTCAACACATATTTTAAAGTATATTATGCAATACATTAAAAATAATGATTTTGAGACAAATTAAGCCATAACAGCCTCAAATCAGTTTGCCTACACAGTTAATATGTTGATTAATGTCCTGTTAGGACTGAGACACTCATTTTTATCTCATTATTCAACTCAGTGTTTTCCCACAGCTATTGAATAAAAATGTAATTATTGCTCTAAATTACGTTATTATTAACTTTCACATGGTGTTTCTTGATAAACAGTAGCACAAATAGAGAACTTCTATCAGAGGAAAAAAAACAGAATAAAAATGCATAAATATAGAGAACTATTATGCATTACAAACACAAAGGCTACTGGAAAGATACTGTTCTTCTTTGGAAAATAACGGTAAAGAAAATATGGTGTTAAGTGCTTTAAATATTGATGCCACAGAAACTGCATTTGTCAAATAAAAGGCAGTTGACAATAACTCTGAATATTGAATTTTGTTCTCAAAATCTTTGAATATGGGAGAAGTCCTTACTCACATGCCCATATTTATGGATTCTTGACAGAGTGATCTACACAAAGGTCGTTCACCCCAATATTTCTTTATTTTCTTCTAATATCTAAACTTTCTAAAGGCACATTTCCTGGTGACCTTTACCTAAAACAAACATGACTTCAAAAATGGAGCTAGGGGATCAAATCTGTGCCTGTGTACGTAAATGGAATACTTTTTTTTTCATCTTCTATCTTGTCAGAGATATTATACAATGCCAAATCACAAAGCATTTTGGAAGTCTTTAAAGATACTGTATCAATCCCCTGCTTGAGTTTTATAACGAAGATGGACCTTTTCAGAGTTATGCTTTTGACATTATTGTTATGCAAAATGGTATTTTTCATGCATTAATCCCCACAAGAACACTGAGTGCTACCCAGTAATGTTATCACATTCAATAAAAGAGATTGCACCTGAGTTTGATGGCTTACCAGGTTTTTGTTTTTTGTTTTTTTTTGGCTTGATTACTAAGAAGAATAAAGTATTTCCACCTGTAGCAGAATACCTGGTTTTTAGTTTGTTGTAAGAATGTTTTCAGAGGCTAGCAAACATTGGGCCCTTCCAATAGTTATTTGTGGTACACTGAAAAGGTATTAGTGACACTAGGACCAGGGCATAATCCTATATGGACTGAGTCTGTTATAAGCCAACAGCCTAGGGACCAGGAGACAAAAGAAGGGACCAAAGGGACCATGCTTCATCAAGGTGAAGAGCAAACCAAAGGTAAACAGAAGATCAGCAAAAGGTGGGGAGTTAAACACATCTCAGACATTAATAAAATCAAACATCAGAATTTTACTAGGTCACATATGACATGATCATGCTTAGGTGAAATATGGAATCACAATGCTAGGCTTGTCTTGGTTTGTTGTGTTTCTAGAGAGTTTGCCATTACAACAAAGACCTGTTGCTTGGTTAAGTGTTTGCTATCATCCCATTCTACTCCTTCATTAATCTCTTAACTTTCTCTCAGAGGGTTGTATACCTCTCATCTGTCTTTCAATGCCTTAACATCCTCATTTTGTCCTTTGTCTTCTCAATAGTTATAAGACTATAAAATGGTTAATCTTATTCCACTTGGATGAAGAATATGTTGATGACACCTGTTGTCTGTGTCCGTGTTCTGATTCTTCCATTACACACACATACATACAGACACACACACACACACACACACACGCATGCGCACCTTGACCAAGCCACAAATGTATAGTCTTGAGTTGTTTCTGAAATCATTGCCCCTTTCATCCTTCTTGCTTATAGAAGAAGGAACTTCACTATCTGCTAGGGAAGCAATGTGGCTGCAGCTTATTCAAGAGATCATGCATGGAACAACTTCCAGATTTGGTCTTGTTATGGGTAGAATGAGATGATTGTAAGGTGGATGTCATGATTTTGTTCTCTGAATTGATCAATTTTAGTTTTTGCCTTATTCATAGACATCATTTTTGGAAGAGTTTCCATTAAACATAAATAGAATAAGAAAAAAATCAGGATGGTTGAGGATTAATTCTTCCCTCCAAGACAAAAACAATTCAGAACATGTGTTTTATTGATAGCACATCTCTATAGAATAAAGACAGAACAATGGGCACCCGAATTGTATATTAGGTCTTTAAATAAGATGGGGTGTGATGGTCATAATAATGATCTCTTAATAAGATAGTCCTTTGGTATTAAGAAGGTTCAAAATATTTTATATGTCAGTAACTATGTGTTACAAATAGGATTCCTCCCATTTAATAGTAACATATTTTTCTCTTGTCCAAACTTGTGTGGTACGTTGGAAAGAGCATTAATTCTGGTGTCTGAGAACCTGTATTAAAATTCCCCGTTGGATACTTATTATTACCTTTAAGGCCTTGGACAAAATGTTTCCCCTCTTTGGGCTTCAGTTTCCTGTCTATAAAATGATGTCATTAGACAAGATAGGCACTGTCCTCCCTTGCAGTTCTAAGCCGATAATCCTAAGAATACCAACATGAAAGTCCTGTCAATTCTGCCTCTGAAATACAATTGGTATTCATTCATTCATCCTCTCTATTAGCAGCAGTACCATCCTAGTATACCTACCCTCCTTGCCACCTGCTCATTCCCTCCACTCCCAATATATTCTTCCTAGGGCTGCCAAACTAATCTTTCTTATGCCAGTGGCTGACAATGTTATCCTGGATCTGAATAGAGAAACTTGGGAACCATGAACATGGATTCTGGAAGGGAAGAAAATGCTTCTTGGAAGATAGTCTTAAGCCTGTTATTTGGCCAATAAACTTAATAATTAGAAAAATTCAGCTAAATATTCTGGTGCTACAAAAGAAAGAGCAATAAAGTATTGGTGTTTATTTTTTTAAAAAGGATATTAGGTTAAAAAAAGTTTGGGCGAGAGAAGGCAACACGGACCTCGAAGAATTATTTCCTTACGAAAATCTTATTACCTAAATGACTTGAAGATTTTCCCTCTCTTGTTCAATGGGAAAAGAAGAGATGGATTTAAATGTCTCTACCTCTTTTAATCCCTCTCATACTGGAAACTCAACTACCCTACAATATGAACTATCTTTGAAATTAAAGTTCTCGTAATTGAAACTTTGACTCCATCTATCATGGGCATCCCTCAGATTCAGTTCTTATTCTACTGTTCATTGCCATCTGTATGTATTTCCTGAAAATTCCACTCATTCACATAGTTACAGCTATATCACATTTGAGATATGGCTTTAAATAAATGAAAGATAGCTTGATATAATCCAAAGAACAGTGGACTTAAATGCAGAAAAAAAAAACCTGGGTTTGAGCTATGTTTCTTCTATATACTCATATAATCATTCATAATAAGGCCTTTAATCTACTCCAAACCTCATTATATAGTTAAGGAAACTGATATAAGTAGAAGTTAAGTGACTTGGGCAGGGTCACATAGCTATGAAGTATCTGAGGCCAGATATGTATTTAGGTTTTCCTGACTCTGAACCCAGTATTCTATTCACTGTACTACCTAGCTATCAGTCTGTAATTTTGTTGTTGTTGCCACATGACACTGCTTTCTCGTTGAGATTGCAGTTGATTAAAATCCCCAGATTTTTGTTAAGATAGTTGCTTAACTCGATGTTCTCCATTCTGCCCCTGTGATATTGTTGTTGTTTTTTTTTTACTCAAGAATAATACTTTATATTTAGCCCTTTTGAATTTCATGTTGTTATACTGAGCCTAAAGTTCCATACTGTCTGGATCTTTTTTTTGGATCCTGACTCCATTATCCATTGTATTAACTATCTCTCCCAGCTTTGGATGATTAACAAATTTAATGAATGTTTTATCTATGCCTTTGTTCAAGTCATTGGTTAAAAAAAAACATTAGACTACACAGGGTCCCTGAAGGTCATACTTTTTATGATGTTGCTACCTACTGCCAAAGGTATAATTACTAAGGCTAAGGTTGATATGACTAGGGAAAATTTTGTGGGCTGGCACCTGTCGGAATAAGCTGATATTCCCTGGCAATTAGTCCTCGAGGTTAGACAAGGTCACTATGGAAGGGTCTAATTTAAAGGAAGTCTGCATTAATAATGATCAAAATTGAATTTTTGAATCCATTTTACTCTTAAGTAATTTAGTCTCAGTATATATCTATGTTTAATAATCTCCCAAATCCTAGCTAGGCAAATGCCTATGATGCCAAACTATAAAATAAATATCCCAACTACGAAACTGTAATGCCATGGCTCTCTGCTCTGCCTCAAGGGAAAAAGAGATGCTATTCTAATTGTCCTCTGGAGGAATTCACACTTCTCCATCTTTTCTGAACGCTGATTTTGAAATCAGAATGCCTTGGTCCAAATCTCAGCTCTGCAATTTACTATACTTCTGTGACATTGAACCTCAGTTTTCTTATCTGAAAAATGAAGCAGTTAGACTAACTTTTTTTTTTTTCCCTTTTCTAAGACTATGTGTTCTCTCAGTAAATTTCACCAAGGCTAAGACTTCTGAGACTCTCAATATCCTGCTAGAGGGTGTAGCCTCTGAAGTAAATAAAATTTTTGCATATGAGAGTCTTTGTCTCCCATTATCAAGGTAGGATAAAATGCACTATCCTGTGCACAATATCCTCTTTTTTTCCCCCTTTTTATTTATTTACCTAATTTTAGTTTTCAACATTCACTTTTATAAGATTTTGAGTTCCAAATTTTCCTCCTCCCTTCCCTCCCCTCTCCCCAAGACAGCATGCAATCTGATATAGGTTATACATGTATAATCATATTAAACATATTTCCACATTAGTCATGTTGTGAAAGAAAAAACAGAACTAAAGGGGGAAAACCATGAGAAAGAAAGAAAAAGAGAAAATAGTACACTTCAATCTGCATTCAAGACTCCATAGTTTCTTCTCTGGATGCAGGGAACATTTTCTATGATGAGTCTTTTGGAATTGTCTTAGATCATTGTATTGCTGAGAAGAGCTAAGTCTATCAAAGTTGATCATCCCACAATGTTACTGTAACTGTGTACAATGTTCTCCTGGTTCTGCTCGCTTCACTCAGCATCAGTTCACATAAGTCTTCCCAGGTTTTTCAGAAATATGCCTGCTCATCATTTCTTAAAGAACAATAGTATTTCATTACATTCATATACCACAACTTTTTTTTTTCAGTCATTCCCTACTTGATGGGCATGATCCCATTTTCCAATTCTTTGCCACCACAAAAAAGGCTGCTATAAATATTTTTTGTACATGGGGGGGTCCTTTTTGTATTTTTATGATCTCTTTGGGGATACAGCCCTAGAAGTAGTATTGCTGGGTCAAAGGGCACGCACATTTTTATAGCCCTTTGGGCATAGTTCCAAACTGCTCTCCAGAATGGTTGGATCATAGCTCCACCAACAATGCATTAGTGTTCTAATTCTCCCACATCTTCTCCAATATTTATCATTTTCCTTTTCTGTCATATTAGCCAACCTAATAGCTGTGAGATAGTACCTTGGAGTTGTTTTAATTTGCATTTTTCTAAGCAATAGTGATTTAGAACATTTTTTCATGTGACTATATATAGCTTTAATTTTTTCATCTGAAAACTACTTGTTCATATCCTTTGACCATTTATCAATTTGGGGGACAATATCTTCTCTAAAAATAGAATGTCTTCCTCCAGTCCACAGATAAGTTGGACAGTTGATGTGAACAATGATCCATAATGAACTCCCACAATGGGAATGACATAGGCCATCAGAACTCTTAAGTATATAACAACCAACTTAACATGGAGGGCCCTCACACTCAGGAAAAGGAGAAACTGTAAAACATTTAGTGAGCTAGTAATGATTACTGAATTATGAGCCCTATCCTAGCAGGGGATTGTGCCTAGTTCTATATTAAGAACAATATGAAGTCTATCATTCTCACTGAATTGTAAATAAGAGTGTAACAGGTTAGTTCTGTCACCAGTTAGGACTATGGAGACCTGCCACAGCAACAAGAATCAAGTTAGATGAAAGAAGGGTTTCCCTACAGTCACAACGTCAATAATACAGCATTTCACCCCTCCATGTTATTCCCCAATGTTTGTCTAGGATTACTGGTCAATCATTACTAGCCATTTATTAAATAACATATATCCCCACCTCACTGGACACTCCCTGAGCCTGATATAACTATGTTAACATTTTTTTAGGCCCCAAGCTAATAGTTAAACAATTTAATTAGATGAAGAAAACTGTGTATTAAAGTCAAAACATCATCAATGACAGCTGACATTCAAATAGCACTTGGTTTGCCAAGTGCTTTATGTATTTTGCCATATTTTTTCTTCATAACAACCTTGCAATCTGGGTGCTATTATTATCCCAATTTAACAGATGAGAAAACTGAGGCTGAGAGACTCACAGTGGTAATTAGAGCCTGAGGCAGGAGTCAGACTCAGGTCTTAATGACTCCAAGCCCAGTACTTGATACACTATACCACCAAGCTACCTCTATGAGAATTGACATAAGTTCTTTAACCATTGCTTACCCTTAACAGAAATCTTCCAACTCCTAAGCAAAAACAACTCTCTCTCCATTAAAGTCTCAATGAAAGACTTTAGTTCTACTCCATTATTGGTTTTGTACATGGTAAATGGGGGCATAGAGAGGTATCAAGACTTGCCACAGATCCCAGGAGCAGACAGAACATCAGAGAGCGAGGTTATTGGGGCTTTGTACCTCATGGATTGTTGAAAGTAATATCAGGAAACATGGTTGCTGCTTTTGTCCCAAGGAACACTGAATAATAAAGATGAAACCACAACAGATTCATTCTCCAGACACAGAGGAACCTGGGTCAAGTTCATGCCCAGGCATAAGCACAAGCAATTCTTGCATGAGTATTTATTTCACATTATCGTTCTGATGCTGGGAACTGTGAGTGGATCTTTTACATCCCCAGATACATTTCATGATAGTTTCAGCTACCATCTTTCTCTCTGTTTTCTCCTCCAGAAATTCCTTGGGTCCCATCTGCATCTTGCGTCATGTCTTTAAATCATTCCATTCAATCTGGGTCTACAGCTCTTGGGCGCCAAGCATCTTGGATGGAAAGGACAAGTAAAACTATCTTGAATCTCAAATTTCAAAGTTCTGGCAAAGTCCCTAAAGTCCTCTTTCTTATAATTGTTCTGTGTCCATTTACATTCCATGAGAGATGATCTGGTGAAATGAAAAGGCAGACTTGCAATGTCATACGGGATTTTTCTTGTAGCTATTGAAAAAACCAGGGACACTGAGGTTAAAGTGTTTCTTGAGCTACAGTCTTTTTAGATGAACTAAATATTTTTCGGTCTCTTTCCTCTCTGGTTGAAAGTATGAAGAAGGACATTTTCTGAGCCATATACCAATGTAAAGATACAGCAGCTTAGAAGAGCTGTGATATTCTTAATGAGCTATGAGAAGGTGATGGGGCAGGGGAGAGGGTTGGTGAGTAATTTGGACACAGTTGTCTTTTCACAGCCTTCTGCTAATCTTTTGAAATGTCTTCTATTTTCGACCTACATGTGGAAATCTCCTGCTGTTTGACAAAGCCTAGTTTTCTAGACTGGTTGGCAGGGGCATTGCAGGAGTTCTAGGACTTGGAGGTAATGCTCCTACAAATGTGAAAGTTCCGTTTGGATAATTAACCACCCATAGCACTGCTATGGGAAATTCACAGAACATGAAACCTGGCTTTCCGGGGATAGTATTACTATGCCAGCCACACACTAAAAAGCAAAGTAGAGGAAACAAAGCCTTGATCTCAGCATGCGCAGTACTGAACACTGAAGTCCTGCCTGCAGGGTGGGATCAATGGATCTGTATGACACAAGGAAGCAAAGACAAACATGAGGAAATAAAATATGACCACATGTAAACAAAACTCAGTCAACAAAATTTTATTCCTATACTTTAATGAACATTTAAAAAATTCTTAGTGTAAAGCTTTTCATAATTGCCCAAGTTTCATGATGTTGGGAGATGGCAGTCTTTTTTCTTTTTTTTCTTTTTGGAGGGGAAAGGGCAGGGTACGTGGGGTTAAGTGACTTGCCCAAGGTCACACAGCTAGTAAGCGTTAAGTGTCTGAGGCCGGATTTGAAAGGGAGATGGCAATCTTGAAGGCTGGTAATTAAGGCCAGAGCAGAAGGAGCACTTGATTCCAAGGTAGAGAACCTGGGTTTAGAGACTGAATCTACTATTTATTGATGTCCTGTCTGGCCTTGAGCAAAGCATTTTTGCTTCCCGATCTCAGTTTACACCTCTGTCTAAATGAGTTAAGTGTTCAATATACTCATGAAAAAATAAGCATAAATATTGTTACATAAATACACTAAAGATTTGTCACTCTATCCCCCTTCGGTGGGAGTTAATAGCCACACCAGGGAAGAAACCGGAATATAGGGTGCTTTGCTACAGAAGTGCTTTTTATTATTAATAATTAATAACATCATTTATAATAATTTTGTAATTATTAATACCATCGCACAATTGTGTTATTAACTATTGTTATAATTAGTCATATTATTTGTAACATGAATTGATTCTGTTATTCATTTTTAATAATATTGTTAATAATAGCATTTATATTGTACTTTAAGATGTACAAAGAACTTTGCAGATGTCATCTCATTTGATCTTCCCAGTAATTTTGGCAAGTAGTTGCTATTACTTTTCAGATGACGAAACTGAGGCTGAGGGAGGTTAGATGACTTGCCCAGGGTCACACTACCTAATAAATATCTGCGACATGATTCAGACTCAACTCTTCCTGACTCCAAGTCCAAAACTGTCCATTGTACCTCTTAGTCACTTTCCTTTGAAGGACAACAGGTGTTGTAAGAAGTGGAGCATTCCAGACATGGGAGAATAACCTATTGAAAACATAGAGATAAAAGTTATGTATCTTTTATGAGGATAAGCATGAAAGCGAGTTTGGTTGGATCATAGAGTGTGAGGAGAGTAATAAAGAATCAATCTGGAAAGGGTGGGCTTTAGTCCTTTCTAGTCTTTCCCCCCAAGTATTTTGACTAATCTACCTAGCTCTCTCTTAATGGAGAGTTAAACAATGCATGTAAGTGAGTTTTAGGAAGTTTGGTGTATTATCACATAGCCTGTTCAATAAACACTGCTTGTTGGGGGCATACCATGGCGAAGGTAAAAAGCACTGAACTGGGAGTGAAGTTTCTACCAACTAACCAGCAGCATGACTTGGGGCAAGAGACTTCATCCTCATAGGCTTCAGGCTCTTCATTTAGCTGAGTTACCCAGATCTGGTCACTGGATCCAGATGACTCTGGAAGAGAAAGTGAGGCTGGTGCCCTTGCATAGCCCTGCCCCACTCAAATCAAAGGCAACTGCTAGTCATGTGATAATTTCCCTGCCGCCATAGTTCTCTTCTACAATGAAGGACAAACACAACCTGGAGGAGACTGAGCTGCCTGAATAGGGAACCAGCTGGTTGGTTCCCTCCCTTTCTCCCTCTTCTTCTCCATCTTCCTCTTCTCTGTCTCCTAGCTTCCTTGGCTGTGGTTTGATTTCATCTGAAGTCCCACTTTTCACAACTGTTCCCCAAAACCTCTCTAATCTGAACACCTTCTCTCCAAGATTGCCTTCAAGTTTTTCCTGTATGCATCTTGTCTGCACATCGTTGTTTGCATATTGTCCCTTCTGTTCTGCTGTGAACTTCTTAAGGTCAAAGACTATTTCATTCCTGTTCTTTTCCTTGTTTGTAGATTCCTTCCTTCCTTCCTTGCTTCCTTTCTTTCTCTCTCTTTTTTCTTTCTTTTTCTCTTTGTTTCCTCTCTCTCTCTCTCTCTCTTTCTCTCTCTCTCTTTCTCTCTCTCTCCTTTCACAAAACCTTAAACCCAGTTTACTCTGAAGCTCACAGATTGGACCACAACAGATCCCTGCCCAAGCTCCTCTTAATGGCTATATTTTGGTCCCTCCAGTCTTAGATAGTAACTCAATGGTAACTGTTTCTCTTTGGAAAGACCTTTTTGAAAGGATCTTTCCCTCCCAGCTTGATTTTCTTCTTCTTCTTTTTCTAATTAAAGGAGGGCATCTTTTGACTCACTTCTTATTCACTGAATGGGTGTTACCTCACTCTAAGTGAGTACATGAAAAGGCCTTAGCCTAAAAGGACCAGGGTCTTCCTTTGCATCCTGGGTCATCTCCAGTCATCTTGATCACTGGTCACTGGATGCAGATGGCTCTGGAGGAGAAAGTGAGACTGATAACCTTGCACAGCTCTCCCTCACTCAAATCAAAATCAACTGCAAATTGTGTTATCAGTTGCCTGATACCATGGTCCTCTTCAAAAATGAAAGACAAACACAACCCGTGAAGCTCTTCATCTGTAAAAGGAAGGTACAGAATCAAATAACTTCCAAGCTTCCTTCTATCTGGAAAGCCTATGATCCTTTTTTGTTTTGTCTGTATGATCAACAGAACCTTCACACAGGCTCAAAGTCACACACAACTAGAACTTATAGCCCTTTAGCACAGGAGTTCTTAATCTTTCTTGTGTCATGGACCCCTTTGGTAGTCAGATAAAGCCTATTGCTTCTCAGAATAAAGTATTTAAATGAATAAAATGCATGGAATTACAAAAGAAAACAATTTTGTTCAAATACATTTATCAAAACATGAAAAAAAAAAGTTGACAGGAATCATCAGATAAAGAACTGCCATAATATTCTGAAACACCTTGTGGGCAAGGACTTTCCCGAGTGCCTGGCACCAAACCTGGGGCATAGGACAGGCATCGTTTCATCTTTTGTCTCTTTCTCCCTCAGGGCCTTGTACAATACCTGACACACAAGCACTCACTTAATAAATGTTTGATAATAGCTTGCTTGGTCCTTTTAAACTCATTTCCAAATTTTCTTAACACATTTTGAAATCTTATCTCCCTGAATACTTTTCCCCATAGAGTCCTAGTTGCACTTAATAGTTTTTCAAATGCTCTAACAAAAAATGATTTCATTTGAATTTCACACTGATGTACATAAGGATGGTGTTACTGTCTAGATTTTATTGATGAGGATACATAAGACTCATTGAGGTGAAGAGACAACATATATTTGTCATCAAGGCAGTGTTTTGTCGTGTGTGTGTGTGTGTGTGTGTGTAAGTGTATGTATTTGGGGCATGGTGTCTGTAGTCTGAAAATCTTTGACAAGGAATACCATCTCTGAATTTCAGTTGCCTCAAAGATTTGGATTTGATAATCTCTGGGAATATTAGTGTACCTAAAATTATACACAACTAGAATCCAAATCTTATGTCTACAAAGGCAGTGCTTACATCCCTATGTTACATAATCCCATGAAGAAGATGCAAATGCAATACAAATTTTCTCATTTTTGTTAGTCAAAGAGGATAATGGAGATTCTTCACTCCAAATCTTGCTTCAATGTGGTCAGTAGACAAGACATTTCTTGTCTAAACATATTGCCCAGCATGAGTGAATCCCATTCCTCATCTTCCCTTCCCAACTCCCCTAGATGGAACGATGCTTGTAAAATTTAAATATGAGCTGGAAGGAAGCACTGGGCATTCCGAATGCTCTTGGAACCACAATGATGTGAATGTTCAGTCTGAAGCAGTATTTCTAGACGAAATGGATGCCTGCCTTTTATCCACATGAAAGAAGAGATGTGGGTGCACAGCAGTTGAGGAGGAGGTATGAGGGATGCTTAGCTTGATTGAGAAAGGTTAATTACATGTGAAATGAGGCTGGGATTCAGAGTATGTTTGCTCTAGATTTTGTGTAATGTTATATCAACATTGGGATTCTCTGTTATTCTATTAACAAAATAAACTCATTTTGTTTGGTTTCATTTTACTGTTGTTTTAATCCCACCGAACATTTATACTGTTATTTAATTTTACTAAACATATGTGGATAGTAAAATATCTATAGAATTAAGCTACTGAAGGATATTAAAGTGATCCAGTTCTTACAGAGATTTGATCTGCTAATTAGCCACACCAATTTTATGGATCATTGCGTCTCACTTAAAATGTATTGTTCAACGTTTATAATCTTTCCATAATGAGCTTTTATTGAGTGCATGGGCCAACTTCGGTGTGATGTGCAACAGAGACTCCCCTCCCCCACCTAAATATGATGTGCTAAGACCTACTTAATCACAATTATGTTCCACAGGAAGTGGTCATCTTGGCATTATTAAGTACATTATTTGGGGCCAAGCTAGAAGTTCTTACTTACTGAAAGAGCTAAATTTTCATGTAAAGAATCTCAGCAAAAGAAAAGGTGGAATGAACACCTAACCTTCAAGAAACAGATAACAGTGACCCTCTGTGGGCAAACCAGATAAAGAATAGACTTTCTTTGGCTTTAAGCAATTAGAGGCATCAGGGAGGAAAGAAATTAAACTTGAAGCCAGAAAGACCTGGATTCAAATTCTGGGTCTGATTCTTACTAGTTAGGAGACTCCGACTTAGTGTAACCACTACATCCCTCAGGCAACTCCTTAGGGTTTATCTACCTAATCACAGATATGTGTGGGTGTATGGAGTACATAAATCTATAGCTCTCCACACCCAGGAAATCAGTTGTTTCTCTTAATAAAGGCCATAAGTAACCTCTTTGGATATTAGGTTTAAAAAAAACCAAACAATTCCTTATAAATAATAAAACAATTCCCAGTTACTTTATAACCATACTGTAGTGAGTGGGAGGGTAAAAATTAGCTCTTAAAGTACATTTTGAGAACTTCAGCAGTAATATCTTCCGAATAGTGAAATATTAGGACACAAATTTCACATGTTCAGATAGTGTTAGAGCATTTCCTTGAATGTCGTGTTTTAGTATTCCTAATGGAATGCTCATATTTCTCTATGGAAACTGATGAACTTTTAGTAAGTCATCCTCAAAATTTTTAACCACAATTAAATTATCAGACAATGTATGTACACCATACGTGAAGATTTTAAAAAGAGCTCAGCATACTAGAAACCTAAATGCTACTAAAATCATTATAGGAAGTATGGCAGAAACTTTTGATTTCATCTGTACTAGAAACTTTTGGTATAGAAAGTTCCTCCACCATAATAGATGGAGCCACGTCTGGGAATTGATAGAAGTGGTTTTCTCAGTATCACACAAACTAATGTGTGCCAGAGGCAAAGCATGATGTTTCTGACTCTACTAGCCCTCTTTCTACTATACTGATCTGTCCTCTTGCTAATCGGAATGAATAAAAGGTGCTCAGATGCAGAGATAAGTGTACATTTATATGATGGAAGCAATGTCAATATGGAGCTTGGAAGGTTTTACTTAGCACAAAAACATAACTGAAATTGCTTTTGAAAAGGGGGGAAAATCAAATGAAGATATATAAACCATGCTTAGCTCTCAGCATCATTTGAACTTGGCAAAACTAAGCAGTCATTCTTAGATACATATTATTCACTGTTCTCTTCCTTAGAAGTCTAAATCATACAAAAATTAAAATTCCATGTCCTTGCATTATGTAGTGTTTGAAAACAGAAACAAAATTAAGTTAAATTAAATACTTGTTTCTCCTCACATATTTACAGTTCTACTTCTTGCCAAATTCTATTCAAACTATGTTAGTAAAATAAAGCCAAAACAATAGGTTTTGTTTTTCATTTAGGATGAAGAAATTGACTCAACAAGTCTAAGACAAAGGAAGGGAACATATGTGCCAGGCACTGTGCTATGTGCTTTAAAAATATTTCATTGGATCGTCGTCACAACAGCCCTGGGAAGTAAATGCTATTATTATTGCCATTTAACAGTTGAGGAAATGGAGGAAGACTGAGGGTAAGTGACTTGCCCAGGGTCATACAGTTAGTAAGTATGTAAAGCAGACCAAGATTAAGTACCTTGCCCAGGGTTACACAGGCTGAATTTAAAATCAGATCTTCCTGGCTCTAGTCCCAGTCCTTTTTCTACTTTGTCACCTAGCTACCTCCTGGATAAATAGCTATATATCTGAAAAAGATCTGAGTGTTTTAGTGGACTGCAAGATCAATATGAGTTAAGAGTGAGATTTAAATCTTTGAAATCTATATCCGTGTCTCTTCTCAGAAGATTCAGTGGCTCTCATGCTCCAGCACAAAATCCTACAGAAGCTCTCCATTGCCTACTAAATAAAATCATAATTTCAGATTCTGAGTTCTTTTCAAAGATCAACGAGATTTATAACATGACTGGGTGTGGAGCTATAAATATTTTCTCATTTTATAAATGGGAGAACATAGCTGGCCTAAGTATATCGCAAAGGCCAGCATGGTATAGTCAGCATTGAGAAAAATTTAAGCACATTCATAAAATAAGACTTAATTTTCAGTCTTCTCCAGCAGTTTGAAAAGTTTAAGAGAAATGGGGTCCATCAGTGTTAGGTCTGACTTTCTGATCTAGTTCTGTGGTGCCACTATTTATGGCATTAAATGAAACAGCAAGTTGGTATGCAAAAGGTCAAAGGTCATACCAATTTAGCAAATTGGACAAAAATGAATAATATAAATGGAAAACCACATTCAAAGGATGGAAGCTCATTGAAGGAAAACAACTGGCAGCCCATTCAAAAGGAGTATAAGGATTAACACAATTGGTGGTTCAGTTGAAATGGAATCAACATTGTCCATATCATTTCTTTCAATTCACTTCTACCCTTTTTGCTAAAAGTCTATAGCAACACTTAGGCTGCTTCCCCCAATATGCACTCAGCACTTAGGTCCGTAGGGGACGTTTGACTACTTCTCTCCTCCGGATTTTGGGGATGGGGTTTCTAGTAGTTGATCACAAGCCCCTATTTTTCTGCTTTTTGTTGATGGTCAGTGAGTAGCCTTAATTAACTTTTAGCAAAGGTATTTACTAAGGTACCATACTAAGAACAGTAAAAACATTGTATAAACCATTCCCTGCAAACCAGAAGTACAATCTTCCCTTGCACACATAGAGTCCTTTGGAAGAGTGGAATAGAATATACAGTAAATAGCACTAAAAACATTTCTAGAGAACACAAGAGGCCAAAAGATGCCTCATAATTCCTATTCACTGGAAATCCTTTCCTCATTTGTAGAGTCTTCATGAGGCTTACCTTTTGTGTTTGGGTCCAGACTGGCTCAGAGTGAATAAAAATAGCAATTATTTTTGTTTTGGCCAGAAACCCTGAGTTCTTCCTCTCCCAGACTGATTTTTTTTTTCTTTTTTAGACTAGATGAAGAGGTCATTCTCTGCCTCATTTCTTACCTGGCCTTAATCACTGATTTTGCCCCAGTCAAACTGAGACCTGTTAAAGACCTTAGCTTAAAAAGGCCAAGGTCTCCTACTGCATTCAGGGCCATCTCCAGTCATCCTATCTATATCTCATAACTGGTCCCAGATGGCTCTGGAAGAAAAAATGAGGCTGGTGACTTTGCATAACCCTCCTTCACTTAATTCCAATTCCCTTGCATGTCATGACATCACTTCCCTGTTGTCATGGTCCTTGACCAAAATAAAGGACAAACAACAACCTTTTGTGTAACTTTCTGCTGTTCTCTTAGTATGATTGATAGCTGACACTTCATATCCCTTTAAGCTATTACTGTCCTGAAGGTGAGCATTAAGGTTTGAGCTGACCCTGATGCCATATCCAATAGACTCTCCTACCAAGTCTGGTCTAGTGGCCTGTGGGACCTCAGATCAAGACTCTGGATTTCTTGAATTTACATGGTTGTTTAAGGTAAAGAGGAGATAGAGGGAGAGGGAGAAAAAAGAGGGTGGGAGGGAGTCTTCTCCAGCATTCCTTCTCTTCTAGTAATTTTTCTCTCAAGGGGCATTTTGGAGACCCTCCAGCAGTATATAGGCCTTCTGCTGAAATTCAGTTTTCTAAAAAAGTGTGCCATTTCATATATAGGCTCAGAGGTGCAGGCCTGAATTTTTCAGCCAGTAATAACATATTTCTCGTTTAGCATCATCTACCTGCCTTTAGCCCAACAATCCAGGTACTTTATTCCTTTCAACTTGATTAAAAACTTGTTCATTCCTAGTTTGTACCTTTAATTGATTCAATCTAGCTGTCCAGGGCCTTCTGAGATTACATTAATTGGAAGAGTCAATTAATTTAAGTGCCTATGTATAAGCCACTGCTCTAGGTTTTGGAAATGGGATGAGACTGAACCTATGATCTGCTATAACAATCTCCCAATAAGGAAATTTCCTTTAACAATTCAGATTAGCAAATCAGGTACTTATAGTCTTAAAGAGTTTCTTTGGGACAGGGCCCTTGACCTCTCAATCTCAATGTCCTCATCAGCAAAATGGGGACGATTATAATTACGCCTATAATACAGGGCTGTTGTGAAAATAAAATGAGGTAACATGCAAAGTGTTTTGAAAATCTTAAAGCCTATGTTAATGCTCGTTTGTTGTTGTTATATCAGTGGTTAAGTGATTTTCCCGGTATAACATAGCTAGCCTATGTAAAAAGGACTTGAATTTCCACATCATCCTGACTTTGGAGCTGATTCTCTAAGCATTGTGCAATGAACCTTCTTGGGTGGTGAAGAGACATGGTCCCTGCCCTGAACAAGTGTTCACTCTACTAGGTGGGATATAAGAAAGCAGACAGATATATAGTACAGGCAAGTGGGAAAGAATTCTATAATTAAGAGATAAAGGACGATTTCAGAGAGGATGTGGCACCTGAGTCTAGCTGTGAAAGAAGATAATTCTGAAAGGCAGAAATGAAATGGAAATGTATTTTAGGCATATGGGATGACCTGAGCTTAGCTAAATGTAGGTGGAACATGGCAAATTGTGTTAGGAAATCTTAGTAGTCCAATTTGGCTGCAACATAAAATACAGGAAAGGAAAGGCTGCAAAGCTAGGTTAGAGCCATAGAGTGCCTTGACTGCCTGGTGAAGGAATTTTTATGGTATTTTATTCTGCTGATTAAAAAAAAACAAAACAAAACATTGGAGGTTTCTGAGTGGGGTGTCAGAAGATAATTTTGGTACCTATTTAGAGGATTAATTGGAATACTGGAATTAGGGAGACCAGTTAGGAGGCTAGTTAGTAGAGTCCAGGCCAGAAGTAATACTTGACTGATTGAGGGTGGTAGCAGTGTTAGTAGAGAAAAGAGATCAGATGCAGCAAAAGCTATGGAGATGGAAATTAGTGAGACTTGGCAATAGATTGGATATACTGGATGAGGATGTCTCCAAAATTCTGAGCCTGGGTGACTTGGTGATACCAACTGAAAAAAGAAAAAATTGGGAGGAGGAAGACTTAAGTCAAGAGGATGGTGGATTCATTTTTGGACATGTTAAGTTTAATTATCCAAAGGGACATCAAAGTGGAAATACCCAGCAGGAAAGTGTCAATCCCTTGAAATCTATTCTCTTTGCTAAATCAGTGTTATTTTAGGATCAGAAAATTAGATAGTTTAGCCTTTAGGGTTAAGTTAGTTATTTGGTTTGAAAGGCCAGACTTCCAAAAGATCATGGTTCAGCAATGGACCTAGTATATTTGTCTGTCTCTGAAAAGAATTGCCTCAATTATAGCAGAGGAATTGGCATTTACCCTTTTATTCAACATCTTCAAGAAATAAGGTGTTTAGAACCTGAAAGTGACTTCACATTGATTTCCAAATTTAAATGTAAAACTTTATAAATGCATTAAATATTAGTACATGATTTGAGTCTTTGACTCAAGAAATAGTTCAAATGGCAATACCCTTTCTGTTTATGGATTTCAATTTTTGAGGCACAATTAAGCTACATAAAGAAAGAAAAATGTGCCCACAAAAGTATGAATTTATCACTCTGCATTCTAATTTGGAAACAGTGAAACAGACTTTCTTTTCTATGCCCATTCTTGACCCCTTGGCCCAAGCTCTGATATCCTACATGTGGTCTACTGAAATCTGCACAAGACCTCTTTGCCTCTGTTTCACTAATTCAATTTGTCCAATTTGTTTCTGTTAAAATCATTCATCTCTCCCTCCCTCTCTTTTCCTTACTTTAGTTCATGGGTGACCAAATTAAAACTTTTAGGCCTCTTTTCGTGGTGGAGAGCTTTCTTTCTGTTTCTCCAGCCTTATATCTACCATAGAAAATTCTCCTTCCACTTTCTCTCAAAATACTAGTAGATGAAGGAAAAGGGTTAATGGTTATAACGATAAAGAGTTGAGAAGAACCCTACTGGATCTCAGGAAAGCCTACTGCAGGTTAAAAGCCCCTCCCTGTGAATACTCTTTCCACTTTGTCCTTGTGCATCACTTTCTGCACTTCAAAAGCATGTTTCTACACTGTCTTATCATGGAACTTCCCTCAGCAGCTAGAACCTTCTTGCCCTGAAACAGAATATTCACCCACCAGGCCTGCCCCACTTCTCCTGCCGGTGAGCTCCCATTTTGTGAAGGGGGCCAATAAAACAGTTTTGTGGAAAGAAGACTTGAACTCAGGTTTTCCTCATTTTGGGCCCAGTGTTTTCTCTAATGTGCCACTTGGCTGTGAAAGGGGAATAAGAGGATTAAAGAAATATTGTGGCTACGGTTCCATCTGGACGAAAAAACACCACTGAGTAATGAAGAGAAGATGAAGCTCTTTATTCTTGGCCAATGACAGTGATCTTCATAATGGGGAGGAAAACCCAAAAATAGCCAATAAGGAATTGAAACTTGTTGTTGTTCCACTGTTTCTGACTCTTTATGACCCTATGGGATTTTTTTTTTTTTAGCAAAGATACTGGAATGATTTGTCATTTGCTTATCCAGATCATTTTACAGATGAGGAAACTGAGGAAAACAGGGTTAAATGCCTTGCCCAGGATCACACAGTTAGTAAATGTCTGAGACCAGACTTGAACTCGGGGAGATTAGTCTTCCTGACTCTAGACTTCGTGCTTTATCTACTGAACCACCTAGCTGTCCCTACTGATAACTAGAAAATTGTATTTAAAAAATAAGATTACCTAGCTGAACTTAATGAGTTCAAGTCTCTAAGTCTCTTAAAAGAAGAGTTAGTGTGAAAGGCTTTCATATCCAACCCCCAAACCTCAAAGCTCTAGAGATAGTAAAGGGCCTACTAAGAAGGGTATCAAATTCATCACAGATTTAAAGTCTTAGGGATGGAATTTGCTGTAACATCCACCTACCTAATATACTCCCAGCTTTCCGGTTTTTGTAGTAGCCAGACAGAGAAGCTGCCATCCCAGACCATTCACTCTGTGCCCATTCTTCACTAGACCCTAGGTTGGGGGTGGGGAGAGCAATGAGGCATCTAAATGCTAGGCTCTCCAGTGCTATCATACATTCTCAGCTTCTGTTCAGCCTTTTTCCTGTAATTTAGTCCCTATCTCCTGAAGTGAAAATCATTTACTCTTCCTCCATCCCCCTACATTTTCATCACTATCCACCTTGGCCCTACCCTTTCACTGACCTTCTATTTTTCTCTGATCTTCTTTCCATTGTACCCTTTGGAAGCCTACCCTACTGTTAACAAACTGCTCTTATTCTTTCTCTTCATTTCAAACTTTTCATCTTGCACTAATGGAAACTTTGTTCCCTCCAGAAAACACCACATCTCTGGTCACTCTTTTGTGAGAGGACCCTTCACTCCATAGTTCCCCTCTCTTCCATTCATCCTGCACTCCCCAACATAGGTTAGGTGAGCTTTTGCCTGAAAGGCAGCAAAGCTTTCCTGAGCACTTGATTGTCCCAGAGGTCAAGCTATTTCTCTATTGACAAAGCTTCTTGGTACCCTCTGACCATCATCTAAAGGAATAAAAAGATCCACAAATGTGGAGTTAAGGCACTTCAGACTTAGCAGATATCCCCAAACAATGCAATTAACCACACTATTCTCTATTGAAATGACATGTTTCCATATGGAGACAATATGGGGCTGTTTCTACTCAGGTTAAATACTGGAGAATCCTACCTGAATGTCTTTTCTTTGCTGTGGCTAGTAAACCTCCTTTTGTTAAGTGCTGAATGAACTATGTGTGTGCGTCATTTCATTACAACATTGAGTTTGAAATAACAGTACTGGTTTGAGTCATTATAGTTCAGTCATTTCAGTCATGTCTGACTCTTTGTGACACCGTTTGGGGTTTTCTTGGCAAAGTTACTGGAATACTTTGCTATATCTTCTCCAGATCATTTTACAGATGAGAAAACTGAAGCAAACAGGGTTAAGTGACTTGTCCAGGGTCACACAATTAGTATCTGAGGTTTAATTTGAACTCAGGTTTTCTTGACTCCAGACCTGGTGCACTCTCTCTCTCTCCTTAATATCTTTTTAGCACTAACTGCTCGTTTGCTCATGGTCTAAAAAACCCTGGGCTAGGAAGAGGAGTAACACAGTCCCTTGCTTAGTAGTACAACTTCCAACCATTATTCAGCAACTTCTCCTCTTTTGAGGTTCACTCTATATATGTATTCAACCTAGTCCTATCATTTCTCTCAGTTTTCTACCATCCTCAGGCTCATTCTCCATCTTTTCTCAAGGTGTGTAGTACTTAGATCATTCTTTTCCTCCACCTTGACCTTTACTTTTATACTCAGGGACTTTAATATGCTTATTGATGTTCCCTCAAAATACTTCAGTTTTATAGTTCACCAATCTCCTTAGATCCCATGTGCAACATCTTTACTCCCCCTGAGCCAGTAGTTGGGAAGGCTACACTTCTGATCTCATCATAATCCAAATATATGACTTTTCATGATCCTGAACTCTAAACTTTCTTATACTTCCATCTTTCTCTGACTCCTAAACCTGTTCTTCATCTTCACCACGAAATCCCAAAGCCACCACCCTTACTAGTTTTCTCAGTATAACATGACTGAATTGGGCTCACTGTTCTCCCTTCATTGTCTTGACATGATAGTTGATCAATTGAACTACATACTAGCTTCACCCATGGACACCCAGCCCTCTTGTCCTATTGTCAGTTACTGCTCAGGCATCCTTGTCTTCTTATGTTATCTAATCCCACTTTTGCACAGGAATCCTTTAAATTCTTCCTTGATTGTATCTCAAGTACACTCTCCATGGCAGATATTCCAAGTCTTCTCCCCTCCCTAAACCCTTTATTCCATCCCCTCATTCCTCCCTTAACATATTTCCTACCTTACTGCTGAGATAAAAGGTATCTACAGGTAGCTCTTCCTTCTTTTTCTTCTTCACAACTCTAAAGTCCTGAATATTACCCTTATCTCTCCTCCTTTGTAAAAATCTTTGTGCGCCATGTGGTCCTTTATCTTTCCAAGGCTAATTTTCTACTTCCACTTTGCTCTAGATCACGTCCTTTCTCATCTGTTCTAAGAGATTGCTGTTTTGCTGATCCTCTTTCTCTCATCTTCAATCTGTCACTGTCCTCTGGGTCTTTCCCTGAGGTTTATTATAATGACCAAGTGTCTCCAGTTTTTTAAAACCTGCATTTGCCCTTGCCATCTTCCTGAATAATGTCCTATATTTCTTCTTCCTTACATAAACTAAAAAGAAAAGTCATCTATATTCTGCCTCTATTTCTTTACTTGCAACTCCTATCTCAACTCTCTAGAAAAACCACTTAAGTAGCATCAAAGTGAAATGACTATAAAAAAGCATAAACTCAATGAAGGAAAGTGGCAATAGATACAAGAATAAGAAGACTTCACTAGGAGGAAGGGCGAGAAAGTAAAGGGGGAAAGGGAAAAAGAGGATCAGAGAATCTCAGAGTTTGAAGGATATCAGAGAAGATCTAATCCAAACCATATGCATATAGGAGCTCATTCTAGAACATTTACATATATATGGGGCTGTTTCTACTCAGGTTAAATACTGGAGAATCCTGCCTGAATGTCTTTTCTTTGCTGTGGCTAGTAAACCTCCTTTTGTTAAGTGCTGAATGAACTATGTGTGTGCGTCATTTCATTACAACATTGAGTTTGTTTTTTATATAAATTTTTATATAAATTGTATATAAATTGTCTTGTGACCCCACCACTCAATTGAAGCTGCTTTCTCCAAATTTATAAAATTATTTTTGATTTGCCAGATCCAATAACATTTTCTTAGTTTTTATTTCTAATTAATCTCTCTACTGTGTCCAAAGTTATTTTGACACTCAGACATCCCTGCCTTCAGAACATTCCCTCTTCCTTTGGTTTTGGTGAATGATGATACTCTGTCTCTGTTCTCTCACACTTAAAATATGGGTTTCTACTCATGGCTCTTTTAGGGTCCCCTTTTTGCGGGTCTTGCACTATTGGTGATCTCATCAATTTGCACTGGATTAAGTGGATCTTCATGCAGTTTATTCCCACATTTATATGTTCAACATGAATCTCTCTTCTAAACCCCAGTCATATAGCACATCTCAAACTCAAGACTCAAAGGAGAACTACTTATATTTCTTCCCAAACTTACCCTCTGCCAAAGCTCCCTATTGCTTCTAAGAGGACCACCATCCTTCCTTCTGTTGACTCTGGTTTGCCACTCATTTCCATCCTCAACCCCCTAAGTTTTTGCAAGACTGGACTACCATCCATTACCTGAACTTAACATGCCAATTCCAATCTCTTCACCTTGGTACGAGCTTTCCCTTTGCCCGGCATTGACTTTTTCCTGGCCTCTGAAGCTAGAATCCCTAACTTCCTTCAAAGCTTAGTTCAGTAACACATTCTACATAAAACTTTTTTTGGTCTCTGTAGCTCTTGGTATTCTTTCACCCCTGAACTTGCTTTGTATTTCTGTCTCCTCCACCCTGCATGGAATATAGGATCCTCAGAATGTAACCCAATACCTGACATATAGTAGGCACTGAGTAAATACTTGCTGAATTAGGCTTTGAAAGAACTGATCGATGTAGTTGGTAAGCCACTATCACTGATCTTTGAAAGAACAGGGAGAATGGGAGAGAAACTTCAGGTTGAATGCCTAAACCTAAAAAGGAGACATTAATAGCTTGATGTAACCTGGAAAGGATGTCTCCAGTGATCTCACCTTGGTTCAGCGTTGTTTAAAATGTTATTTATCAATGAAATAGGAAAATGTAAAGAGGCATAAATAGAATACTTATCAAACTTGCAGCTAATAATAGGTTACATGTATAACAAGCTGTAAAATTCACAAAACACACTTTGCACACATCTCATTTGATCCATGTAACAACACTGTGAAGTATACAATAGTATGATTTCCATTTTACATAAGAGGAAGCTGAGTTTGAGAGGAGTTAAGTGACTTAATATATCATATATTTAATAAGGCAGAATTCAAACTCTAGTCTTCTTGACTCCAAGTTCAACATTCTATCCACTATGCCACCTAGCTGCCTATTATGACAAAAAGCTGAGAACAATAGCTAACATTTGGTGCCTGAGTCAGGATTCCAAAAATTCTCAACGGGTTCTAATAATGGGCTAATTATAAGACAACATGTAGTAGGGACAAATTTAGTCTTTTATGAGTTCAAAAACATCAACTTTGAAAGTATAAGACATGGGAATGATGACTATATAATTTGTCTGAAAACAATCCAGGGTTCTTAGTATATGATAAGCTTAATACACGTCAAAGGTAAAAACTAGTGACTAAAACTATTACTTTCAGAGAATTATAGCAACTAGGATGAGGCAGATGATATTTCCCATGTAATCTCACCTGCTTAGTCCATATCTGAAGTGTTGTTTTCGGTACAAGTCACTGCGTTTTGGGAAGGGTGCTTATAAATTAGAGAATGGTGAATCTTCAAGATAATCCTGTAGAAGAATTAGTTAAAGGACCTGTAGCTGGGTAACTTGGAGTAAAGAAGAATGGGGAGGGGGAATGGGTGAAGGTGTGAGAGATAGATACAGGATAGTTTGCTTTAAGTATCTGAAAGGCTCTCATGTGGAAGAGGAATTATAGTTGTTTTGATTATCTCCAGAGAGCAGGTGGAACTGAAAGCAATGAGCAGATAGGTCAGAGACAGACTTGGATTTTTTTAAAAAAAATTCTTAACCTTAGAAATACCCCAATATGGAATGGCCTGCCTTAGGAGGTCGAAGATGCCCTCTGACTTGGGATCTTCATGCACACACTGAATGCCTATTTCTGTAAATGTTCTAGAATGAGCTCCTATATGCATATGGTTTGGATTAGATCTTCTCTGATATTCTTCAAACTCTGAGATTCTCTGATCCTCTTTTTCCCTTTCCCCCTTTACTTTCTCACCCTTCCTCCTAGTGAAGTCTTCTTATTCTTGTATCTATTGCCACTTTCCTTCATTGAGTTTATGCTTTTTTATAGTCATTTCACTTTGATGCTACTTAAGTGGTTTTTATTGTTACCCTATTTGTCATATGACTGGACATCACTGTCTTTTTTTTTGGCAAGACCACCTAAACCTTCCAATCCACTTAAACGACTATCCTATAGACATTATCACAAAACTAGCTACACTCCGCCACTTCGAAATGTGTCATCACAGAAATAAATTCTTTAAAATGTTAGATCAAAATGAGAAACTCATTGCTTTTATTTTGCTGAACACACTTAATTTCTGTTCATACCTAATGGATAAGGTCCAATCTCATGCCATGGCATGTTTTAACACTAATCCTTTCCCGACACAACCCAGGCTAAACTATTTAAACTGTCACTGCTCTCCAATCTCTATAAATTTAGTACATTAATTATTCTCATCTCAGGATTATCTATATCTCAAACCTCCTTCCATTTATAGATTTTTAAACTATCCTGTGTAAACACATGCACTCACATCCATAGACACACACATACATGAGCACACATGTGCATGCGTGTACACACACACAATTTGCCTCTGCTCCACCCTACTATGAAACAGATAATTAAATAAGTGAAATAAATATCTCTTACTCCATGACTGGCATCTCTTACTCACCTCTGATTAACTGGTTCTTTGCAAAGGTGTTATTAAACAGCAGCTTAGCTTGTCACTATCAAAACTACCTCTTTCCTCCTATAGCTCTAATGAATAATTGGGGCAAAATATTATATGATTCACTTAGGGTCGCATGGTTACAACGACCACGCACAGACAAGTAAGGAAGGTACACACATAACCCTCAGGCTATCCAGAACTGCACACTTATAATACTCACTTTGTGTTTCCATTCCATGTAATTCAGATGTATTAAAAGAGTTGATTCTTCCTGAGTAAAATGCCCATTTAGACCAAACAATCATATGAAAAAAACTGGGGAAAAGCCTGTGGAAGCCCTAAGACTTCTAATATATAAAACTTCACAAACATGGATAGAGCACTCAACTTGGAGTCAGGAATATCTGGGTTCAATACCTCCCTCAGACATCAATGAGTTTTGTGACCCTGGGCAAGTCATTTGCCTGTTTCCTCATATGTAAAATGAAGAAGTTGTGCCTGATGATCTCTAAATCTATAACGATTCCATGGTGATGGACTTCAAGGGGAGACATTTGCAGGAGAAACATATATATATATAAATACACACACACATACATATACACACATATATATACATACATATATGTGTATATAGATATATCTATATATGTATATGTGTATATGTATAGACACATATCCATATCCATATACACATATATATGTATATATTTTTAAGTGAAATAAATTTAAAATAAATTTGAATACTGAAACATGTTTTAGGCAAAAAGCCGGAAAGTCCCACAGTTTCATTCTGGTGTAGCATGCAAGCTGCAGTCCTCGGCAAAGCAAACTTCCTCTGTTTAAAAGTGAAACTCAAAACAAAACCTGTCCCACACTGGCTATTCCTTCCCACATTTGGAAAGGAAATGCCACCTCCTGAAAGGAAAAGAACGTGTGGGTATTAAGATATTTCGGAAACTCACTCTTCAGGACACTAAATATCAACACTATATATCCTTTTGAAAAAGATACACCAGATTACTACTAACGGTAACTGAGTTGGGGGCAGGGAAAGCAGGCAAGTAGAGGGGTACAGATGCTCTCCATTAACCTAGTAATTCTTCCCTTTCCTTCACTTTCTGTGTGGGGCACATTTGCATTTTGAGGAGTAGGAGGAAAATTCAAAACAGGTTCTTTCAGTGGAGGTTTAAATATTCGTATAAATTAAGAAGCTTCACAGAGAGGGAAAAATGAATGGCAGGGGAATTGGGAATTACTCCTCTGGGGTAACATTAGCGCATCTCACAACTGGTTGGTTGTGCCTGTTTCTCTAGGTCAAGGTCAGATGAAAGAGTTTTTCAAGGCAGGAGAAAATGGGGCTATTTAAAGTGCAAAATCTGATCTGAATATCGTTAACTCTCTTGTGCAGTATTAAGTCACAATGTTAATGTTTGGTTTTACACAGAAACTAAGCATAATTTACTAGCATAATATTCATCTTAAAATCCCGGAAAATGCCTATGGTTTGGTACTCATTTGTTTTTACTGAAAAGCCTTTCCGATTCCCTTCTTCAGTAGTCATTGCAGATGCAAAAATGGAAAGGAGGAATTTTTTTTCCTCTCTCAATATGAAAAATCATTAATATGTTCAAGGTTTAACTTTCTTTTTTATGAGTGTTTCTGTGTGGACCATATGGCATCAGCTAGATTGGAAGATTTTCACTTGCTTTATGAAAATTTGGGTGAGAATTTCTCTCATAAGCTCTTCTTTTGCAGCAGGTTACTTTGAAGCAGGTATGACACTCCTACACAACATCAAGGCTGGCATTTAACAATCAGGGCTAAAGACCAGGAATCTGGGGAAAAAACCCCAATCAATATATTTGTAGTTTAATGGTGAAGGTTAATCACCTGTTAACTTATTTAAGACCCTGTGCCTTGATTATTAGTATCATCATACGAAAATATTGAACAAAGCTATACAATGCAAGCCTGAGATTCAAACATATTTGTGAAACTCAAAGCACATTATCATTATCAATTCATGATAATGTACTAAGAACAGTAGTGATGATCAAAGAGATTCATTCTGTTAAAGATATGATTAGACAGAAGTGTAAACATGTCTCATTTGATGTGCTCAGTCTTCTTCCCTAGGATACAAGCTTCAGTTCAATCTTTAACGTGGTCGTACCAATTATGATGGAATGAGGATATGCCCAATTGGTACTCAAAAATATGTATCATGGTGAATTCTTTCCATTTCTCATTTAATCATTTTTGAGATTTTATGATTCTGAATGTCTTTTGACTCAATGAGTTTGTCATTCATTTAAAACAGGGATTATATGCACCTACCCAAATTAGCCCATTTAAAAAATCTTTTTACAAACCTATTCTGTTTTGTTTTGCTGTCTTCTAATGGGAAATACTTTTGAGTACTTTCATTGGGAACATCATGTATGACAAAGATATAAGTATGTAAAAGGCGAGGACTGTTAGTTACTTTTCTTTTTAAAAAAATATTTTTAGTTTTCAACATTCACTTTTGTAAGATTTTGAGTTCTAAATTTACCCCCTCTTTCCTCTCCACCCTCCCCAAGAATGCATGCAATCTGATATAAGTTATACAGGTACAATCATATTTAACATTTTTCTACATTGGTCATGTTGTCAAAGAAGAATCAGAACAAAATGGAAAAACCATGAGAAAGAAAATAAAATAAAAAATAAAGAGAGAAAATAATATGCTTTGATCGCATTCAGACTCCATAGTTCTTTCTCTGGATGTGAATTTTGCAATTGCCATCCTGAGTCTTGGAACTGAAGTTAAGTACTTTTCAACTTGGATTCTCCTGAAACAAGATACCTTGGGAATTTTAAAAATCCCGTTTTATTTGCTTTTTAAGAGCAAATACTTTTCAGTCTCAGTAATGTCATATTCTTTTTTTTTAACCTGAAGGTTAGATGTGTGTGTACATACATGTGTATATATGTATATATTATATGTACATATATAAATATAATAGATGTATATAATGTGTATTTATATATGTATATGTGGATGCACATATGTATGTGAACACACACACACACACATCTTTTACAATAGTCACCAAAGATTGAAACAGAAGTGGTAAAAGATGACAGACTAAGAAACTTAGAATTGGGAGGGAATCTAGGGATCAAGTCTAACTCTCCCTTTTTATAAAAGATAGAACTGAGCTCAGAGATAAAATGACTTGCTTATTGGCCTGAAAAGTAGTAAGAAGAAAAAACAAAGATTCAAATCCAGCTCCTCAAAGGGTGGCTAGGTGGTACAGTGAATAGAGCACTGGCCCTGGCGTAAGGAGGACCTGAGTTCAAATCTGACCTCAGACATTTAACACTTACTAGCCATGTGACCTTGGGCAAGTTGCTCAACCCAATGGCCCTCTGAAAAGCCAAAAAAAAAAAAAAAAATCCAGCTCCTCAAATTCCTGATACATGACTTTTTCCATTGCAACCACAAACATCTAGCCCAAGGCCTCCAAACTGGAGTCATTTTTATTTTTATTAGAGAGAAAAATAAAACAATGCTATAATGCATGCAACAAAATTAAACGAATAGGTTTTCTCTGTACTCTCTCTCAAATTTGTCTATGTGTATATAAAGCTGAGTTGCTTCAGACTTTGTTTGCTTCCTTCCTTAATCTCCCCTCATTTCCCTGCTGCCTTTTTTTTTTTTTTGTATAATTGTATTTAATGGATAAATTCTTCTTCTGGTTCTGCTTGTCTAATTTGCATCACTTTATATATGTCTTCCATTTTTTTTTATATTAGTATTGTGGGACATAAAAGCTATTTCCAGGTTTTGCCCATTTATTTTATAGATAGAGGAATTATAAATATTTTAAATAGAGAAATCTTTTTTATTTCTTTTCACAATATCTTTAGGATAAAGTCCTAGCAATAGATTCACTAAATCAAAAGGTAAGGTAAGTTAAGTTTTGACTCATTGTATATTACCATCTTACTCTTAAAATTTTCCATCAGTCTATGTCTCATCAACAATGTAAGTGTTGAAATTTAGTATTTAGTGGATATAAAGTATTATCTTAATTTTTTCTTCAAACTATACTTCTCTGATTTTTATGAAACTTGAACAATTTTTCACATGATTAATTGTTTATTTTTTTCCTAAAAAAAAAAAAATCTATGTATTATGGCCATTTCTCCATTATGGATATGTGTATTACTTCTTTGAAATTCTGGATAAGATAATTTTATTTGTGTGACCCCAGTCTCAAAGCCCATTGGTAAGGAACACTCTCTTTATTGGTAGAAATCAATGACCCTTGCCTGCACAAGAGTTGGGGCAGAGTTCTTGAAAGAGAAGGGAGAAGAGCACTTCAGCTTCCCAGAATCTTTTCCTCCAGCAACCAGAAGCGAAGTTGGCATCTTCCATCTTATCTCTCGAAGCTGAAAACCAAGTGCCAGAAACTAATTGAAGCTTGTTGAGAACTGAAGAGCTCTCCTTTCTTTCACAAACTCCACCCCTCTCTTCATGCAGGCAAGGGACATTGATAAAATATACTTTGAGATTGGTAGTACATCAGATATCTTTTTCTTTTAGATACTATTTCACTCCTACAAAATCCTTTTGTTCTAATATAATCAAATCTAATAATTTTGTTTCCACTCGTTTCTTCCATTTTTGATTGGTAAACATTTTATTCCATTCAAATATCTACCTAGGACAAATCTATTTTTCCTTCTTACAGTTTTTGCTATTTAGGTTTTTTTTTTTTAGATTATTAACCCAGTCACAATATATATTATAACGTATGGTGTGAAGTATGGATTTAAAACCATTCTTCTTTTTTTGGCACTCAACTATCCACTTCTTTCAAAAGTTTTTACCTAATAATGATTCTACTCTCTAGTGTTAAAAAAACACTTAGTTTAAAACTTAAGTGTTTAACTTTGAGTGTTAAAAACACTATTCGATATCAGTTCGTTATTGTTATCCAGTTGTTTTTCAGTCATATCCCAACTCTTTGTGACTTCATTTGGTTTTTTTTTTGGCAAAGATACTAGAGTGGTTTGCCATTTCCTTCTCCCACTCATTTTACATTTGAGGAAACTGAGGCAAAAAGGGTTAAGTGACTTGCCCTGGGTCACACAGCTAGTAAGTTGTCTAAGGCCAGATTTGAATTTAGGTCATCCTAACTCTAGGCCTGGTGCTCTATCCACTCCACCACCCAGATGCCCAGTTATGGGTTTATTAAATCTGAATTTAAACTTCTAAGTTTACTAAAATTAAATCCTCATATATATATTTCTACATTGTGTTCTCTTTCTGGATTATCTGATAGTGCTGTTGAGGGCTTTACTATTATTATTATTACATTTTGAAATCTGGGAATACAAGTGCCATGAATGAACAAATACATGAAGAATCTAGGGCCTCATCAACTTTCTTATGTCTTAGTAGATTAATACTAAATTGTTGCTTGAGAAAAATCCAGAGTCAAACAATCAGCAATGTAAAACTCAGAATTTGGACCTAGGCTTTCATGTGAAGTCTAGCAGTCTATCTACCATCACATTACCTCTATGACATGAATGAAAAGTCCAAAAAAAGTCCACCTGTAAAATGCTTGTTAAACCTTGAAGTACTATATAATATCACTTATCATTATCGTTATTACTGTTATGTAAACTAAAGAGTTAGCTTAGTGATGTCAATACGGTAGTTTTGGAAGCCATGGGAGACATGGATTCATAGGCTACTTTTTTTTTTTTTTTTTGCTTTTTGGAGGGGTAAAGGTAGGGTAGTTGGGGTTAAGTGACTTGCCCAAGGTCACATGGCTAGTTTTTGTGTTAAGTGAGGCCGAATTTGAACTCGGGTCCCCCTGACTCCAGGGCCAGCATTCTATTCACTGTTCCATCTAGCCATCCCCTTAGATTTTATTTTTCATATGCTACTTCTTATATGACCTTGGATAAGTCATTTTAGCTCTATTTGTCTCATTTTCCTAATCTGTAAAATGAGAATTGGACTGGATGGTTTCTAAGATCCCTCCTTGTTCTAAATCTCTATTCAAAATAAACATAAAAACTCAATGCTTCAAAGTATCAGATCTATATTTTAATCCACTTGAAGTCATTAGAACCATCTCTCTTCATCATTATATCCTAGCCAGTGACACTCCTCCTAGGTAACATCAGATAGTTTGAGTTTCACTGATAAAGTTCACATCTGGGAACCAGACATCTTCCATTAAAATAGCTGGACATTTGAGCCTATGTGGGGCACCAAATATAGTGCCTAGTGTCCTGGAATGCACTGGCTCACTTTAATCCCACTGTTTCATGTATTTTATGAGTTAATTGAAAGTTCGGTCTAAGACTATTTCCTATACATCTGGATCCCTATATGGGTAATAATGTTTGTGCCTGTAATACAGTTCACCCCAATTCCCTACAAATATGTGTTGCTAAGAAATAACTTACAAAAGATACTATTCTGGGGTAAAGGGAGAATTTGTGCCTTAAGAGAAAATTCCACTGATATTGCTGTTTGACCAATTGGGACTTAAGCTTTAGTCTTGGCCCCTGGTCTCTTAGTTCATAGATAATCCTACTTATTGAAGGCTTATCCCAGACCAATTTTACAGAGAGCATATAATTTAACTACTCAACTTTTAAGCTATTCTTTACCATCTGCTTAATTCAAAAGATTCAGTGCTGATTCATGCATAGCTTAGTATTATTCAACTTGAAAGAACATATAATTTTAACCTCCCAGCACAGGAAAAGAAATAAATAGGTGAAGATCAGCAAACCCTCTAAGAAGGCTGAAAATGACTAATCAAACAGATGTAGATCCTAAAATGAGCAGACAGAAAAATGTAAAATGTAACCGACTGGGATAGCCAGAAACTTGAGAAGGTAAGAATAGGGGTGCCTGCCAGGGTTATCTAAAAGTGTTGTTTAAAATAGTTTCACTTACTACTAAAAACAAAAAAAGCAGCAAAGATCTTTTTAAAATGACCTATAAAAACGTTTCATTCCTTTGGGTTTCCCTAGGGACCTCCCAAAATATCCATGTTCTCACTTTGAGCTGTAATAAGAGCAATGGGGAGGAAACATTAAATCAGATGCCTCCTTTCATTTCTTTGTCCCAGCCCTCCATGGTTTTTCATGGCTGATTCTAGCCATCCTTTCTCTTTCAAAGTGATTGTGGGCCTCCTGTGACCCTGACTCATCATCCTCACCATGTTCTGCCCACACCTCCTTAAAACGTCCAGTCTCTTAGACTTCTATATGCTTTTTCTCCGTGACCAATGAAATGTTGAGAGACATAGTTTATGGGTAATTAACAATCATTTTATTAATTATTGCTAGTGGATAATTAATAAAAAGGTCATTTGGCTGTTGTTCCTAAATTAAAGACCCCTCATGAAACCCACTCAGCATTTATATACCATTGGAAGAATGGGTGTCCTTGACAGGTGGCAATCAACTCTGATTGGTTAACAATTAATGAGAGAATAATATTATAATGAGAGGTAGGTTTATGTGACTGATGATTCAATCTTGGTCAAAGAGACTTATCTATAACCTCCTCCCTCTTTTCCCCCCATTTACAGTGATCTAGACAAAAGGAGGAATCAACTTCTACCCAGACCTGTCTGACTGAAAGAGAATGGGCTGGAATCCACCAATTCACCTAAAGTAGAATTTCTTTACCTTTTGATCAGATCTATTTTCCATGTCATTATCAGCCCTACACTTCAAAAGCTGCCTTGAATCACCAACAGGGTCTGATTTCTGAATAAGGAAATAGAAAAAAGGGAAAAACCTTAACCTTAATTCAATAATTATTATTAATATAAGAGAAAAATAATCATTTCCCTCACCTCCCACCCAAGCATGTTATGCCACTGTTTAGGAAAAAAGTCCACTGCACTTTTGCTCACATTCTTGTATTCTATGGCTCTTCCCTGCTCTCTGACTATTGAAATCCAAGTCATCCATCAAATTGGAGTTCAAACTCTGAAGGAGACCTTTTTTGATGCAATAGGATATTTGCTCCTTGAGGGCAGGGACTTTTTTTGTCTTCATATTCTTCATAGTTAGCCCAGTGCCTGGAAATTAGTAGGTTCTTGACGAATGCTTGTGGCATTGAAATGGGTCATACTAACCCCATTGACCTTGGCCTCCTCTAAAGTTCTACAGAATGGTGCTAATGCCAACTTTCACAACATGAAGAAGCTAAGTACCTTTCTTTAGCATTTTCCCACTCTTGAAATGGGATTCAGGGGAAGAGGTGTGGGCCAAGACTAACTTTCCACTTAAAAGCATGTAGTTCATAATACCACAGATGAACATTTTTTTTAATGGGAAAAAAAAGAAATTATAGAATGAGCAACCCACAACTAGAAAAATGAATGTAAATCCCTACAGTAAGGTATAGTACTGAGACTAAGTACTTCCTTTGGTGAAGTCCCTTGATCAGAAGTTCAATCTTATCCTCACTGATCCTGTACTTCTCCATGTCAGTTGAAAGGATAGAATAGGAGAAACCATTGGCATTAAAAAAAATCTCTTTTCTTCCTTCCATTCCCCATAGCTCTGTAGGATAGCTAGAATTACATGCCCAGGAGGAAAAATTTTCTTTTTGTTATTAAAAAACACTAATTTGTATCAATACTTTTTGTTTTTATATGATGTATATGTGTGTATATATATATATATATATATATATATATACATATATATATACATATATATATATATACATGCATGGATAGTTGTAAATATAACAATGTGTGTGAATATATACCTAGGTAGGTCTATAGGTAGGTATTTATAATATTCCACACCTGAGGAACTCCCACCTCTGCAAAGAAGAGATGTCTTCTCGATATCTCTTTTTGGGGGCCAGGATTGTTTTTTTGTAATTTTGCAACATTTATTTTCTTCTAAAATCATTTCATGATGGTTGCTTTTTCCTTTTATATTGTTGTAGTTATTATGTTTATTGTTTTCTTGGCTCTACTTACATAATTCTGTATTAGCTCATATAAGTATTTCTGTGCTTCTCTGTATTCATCATTTTTTATTACATAAATGTACCACAATTTGTTTAGCTATTGCCAATAGATAGACATTTATTTTTTCCAGTTCCTTGCTCTTACCAAAAAAAAAAAGTGATGTAATACATATATTAGGATCTTTCTTTTTTATCAAAGAACTCTTTGGGGTATAGGCTTAAGGGTAGAATTCCTGAATCAGTGGGTATGGACATTTTAGATATGCTATTTGCATAATGGCAAATTGCTTTTCAGAATGATTATATTAGCCCAGAGTTCCACCAATTCACTAGTGTGTCTATCTTTCCTCAAGCCCTCCAACATCAATTATTCCCTTCTTTCGTCTTTGCCTGTTTACTGGGTATGAGTTAAAATGTGAGGGCTGATGTGATTTGCATTTCTTTTATTAATAATTTGCAGCTTTTTTCCCACATGGTTGTTAATTCTTCTTTTGAGAATTATTTGTTCATTTCTTTTGACATTGGAAGAATAGCTTTTGGCCTTACACAAGAGAAATGATTTTTTCTATGAAATTCTTCAGTCTTTTGGTGCAGATGACATGAAGCTGTGACAATAGCCAATGATGCTCAAGTCTGGTATTTTGAAGTTTAATAAGGATATACATAAAATACTGCACTTAAGTAAAAAAAAATAAACAGCTGCCAAGTATGGCTAGACCAGAGACCATGGGGAAAAGAGTTGGAGATTTTAATGAACTGAAAGCTCAACATGGCATGCTTGTTAAGAAGTCCACTGTTATCTTGAGTTGCATGTGTAGGACCTAGTCAAAACATATCTATATTTTTATTCTCATGTCTGCATAAACAAATTTGACAAGGGACACTGAAAAACTAAAGGACATTCAAAGATGAGTGAACAGAATGGGATTTGAAATCATGTCACATAAGGATCAAGTGAAAAAAAATCAGAATGTTTACCATTTCCCAACCCTTTGTCAATTCTTTCTTAATTCTAGTGCCTTCTATTCATTATTTCCTTTTTGTCTCTTAAAAGTTTGTACATATTTGCTCGTTGTCTCACCTCACAGATTGTGAGCTTCTTTGGAGCAGGGACTGACTTTTACTTTTCTTTGTATTCCCATAACTCAGCACAGTGGCACACAGTAGGTATTTAATAAATGCTTATTGACTGACCAACTGGCCCTGACTTGCCATGTACATACTTATAGATTGAGTGGGAAGGAAAGAGTTGAGGAGGGAGAGGCATAATTATGCTCTTCTAGTATTTGAAGGATTATTATGTGGAAGAAGAATTTGAAATTGCTTCTTTCAGAGGGTAGAAGTTTTAGGGAAGCAGATTCAACTTAGTAAAAAGGAGGGACTCTGTATCCATTAGAACTGTCCCAAAATGGAATGGGCTGTCTTGCAATAGCATGTTTCTTGTTATAGGAGGTCTTTAATTGGGATCTGAATGACCTCTAGTTGGGCACATTATAAAGATCGTTTAAGTTTCAGGTACTGAGGTTGTGTAGATATCCCACAAAGTGACTTTCAATCCTAAAATTCTAATGGTTCTATTACGAAGAGAGCAAAAAGAGAAAGGGAAAAAACCAACAGAAGCATACAGTTTGCATGGCTTTCTTAA
>CM053588.1:256415162-256432662 GCA_028646515.1 Pseudochirops corinnae | reverse complement strand
CTAATATGCCCCTGAATGATGCACTTGTGTGGCTCAGTGAGTTAAATATACTAAATGATATTTATATTTTATATTTCTATACGACAGAATCTATCAATTTGTGAATATGGTCAGATCCAGAGAAGTGAAATAAATAACTTGCTGAAGGTCACACTGCTAGTATATAACAGAACTAGGAATTAGAGGGCCAGGTCCTATGATTTCAAAAAGTCAATGATTTTTCTTGTTGTTGTTTTTTTTCCCATTATTATCCCCAATTTAATTCTTCTAGTCTTAATAGCTAGTTTTTTTCCCCCTTTAAACTTCCCACTTATTAAGCTTTTTAGTATTAGTCTTTCCTACTGTTAGGCTAGGCGAGACCATTCACAATCTATTACCCCTTGTTCTTTAATTATTACTCGCCATCCATTCCCTCCCCATGAAGACACTACTAGAACTCAGAATCTTGCCATTCAGATAATCATATTTGTTTTCTCATCATTGTTCCCAAATACAAGTATCATCTTGGTGGGGGGAGGTAGCATTTTGGAACACAGAACAGCCCTTTGCTGCATACTCCCCCATTTGGAGTTCCCTTGGACTCACTGTATCTGCAAACCCTAGACTTAACTCTCAGTAAAGATTCCAATCTAACTCACCCAAATGTCACTTTTTGTCTCCCTTCCAATTCACACACTGACTCCTGCTACTCTGCACCCATAGGCAAATCTCTGGTGAGTTCAGACTTCCAATACTTTCTCACATACATCCAGTGATTCTCCTTCACCCCTCCTCCTTCCACTGACACTTCTATTCTCTTCCACTAGCCAGCCACTAACTGAAAACATGAGCCCTCAGTTGGTCCTTCTTCCATGACATTATCAGCTAGTTTCTCCCACTACACCTCTGAAAAGGCTTTTGAAAACACAGGTCTACCTACTTTGTTGGCATTTTCAGATTCTAACTCACTACACCTTTAGCTTGATTTTTTTCTTTGGCCCCTTTACCTTTTTACATGAAGACCATTTTCTCTTTCAATAGACAGAACAATCCAGATATTTCTTTCTTGGCATCTTCCACCTACTTAAAATATTAGAGATTTTTTCTAGGATGAAATCATTAATTTAGACAACAACAAATAGCATGCGTGTGTGTGTGTGTGCGTGTGTGTGTGTGTGTGTGTGTGTGTGTAGATAAAAAGATGACTTTAAGATTTCTAAAATGATTTACTTCATCTGAGTATTACAACAATCCTTTAAGGTAGCTGCTGTAATTATCCCTATTTTATAGAGGCTTAGAGAGATCAAACAATTTGGCCAGAGTCACATTTCTAAGCATTCAAAGCAGAATTTGACTTCAAGTCACTATTCACTACCAATCTTGATGCCTCCATACATAGGGCACTAGACTAAATGGGATCCAATAATTTGAAGGAGTTAATATGTTGGCCAAAGCATTTCATTTAGTACCAGGGAATGACTAAGGCAAATAGAAGGTTTCGTATTTGGAAGTGGAATGTAAACTCCTTGAATTTAAAAAAAAAATTTTATTAGGAGGAAAAATTTTATTCTATGGGAGTTTGACAATGTTAAACAACTTTTTTCTTTTAAACATTTTAAAAATGTTTGTTATTCTTAAAGAAAATGGTCCTGTGGAAGATAAACCACTACCTTTTTCTCAAATTTAAGATGCACACTAATAACCTTCCTGCATGGACTTCATATTTTCATATTTACATTCGTAATACCGTCTGAGAGTTCCATTGGAGTAGTAACAGGCAAGGAAGGTTAAGAATTGTATTAGATTTTCTTTTTTTGTTTAATCTGTGCTGCAGCACATAGCTGAAGTAAACAGCTGTGTAATCTGTAATCTCTGGTACACAGATCAAGCAAACATTGTTTCAGGGAACAAGAAAACTTCAATAGTGCCATGCATTGTTCCAGATTTCCAAGCTACTTGAAGGGCAGAGACTTTGGTGTCTGCCACAAACCACAGTGACGCGTGTGTTGCTCTACCAATTTTCCTCTCTATAAAAATATGCTTTAAGAGCATGATAAGATTGTATTCGGATACCTTTTGACTACAAACTTCATTTCCCTGAATTTTATAATCATAGCATTTTGGTGCCTGTGACTAATAAATCACTGTACCAGGATATTCTAGTTTGGGGGATATGAGGGAGGAAGGGAGGGAGGGAGAGGGAGGGGGGGAGGGAGGGAGAGGGAGGGGGAGAGGGAGAGAGAGAGAGAAAGAGAGAGAGAGAGAGAGAGAGAGAGAGAGAAATGGGGGGATAGAGAGAGAATAAGTACACACACACATATATACACACATATAATACACATGTGTGTAATGTATATACACACATAAGAGTATATGTGTATATATGTACATATGTGAATATATATACACACATATATATCCTATTAGGGAAAAGATAAATGTGTGTGTGTATCTCCTACCACAGACATGGACATTGTTCTAAGTGCTTTGAAATATTATCTCATTCAATCCTCACAATCATCTTATGAGGTGGGTGCTTTTATAATCCTTATTTTAAAGTTGAGGAAACTGAGGCAAATAGATATTTAGTGACTAGCCCAGCTAGTAAGTGTGTAAGGCCAGATTTGGACTCAGATCTTCCTCTTGCCAGGTCCAGTGCTGTGCTTCCTAGGTTCTTCATGATGGCAGATTAATTGTTCTCTCTCTCTCTCTGTCTCTCTCTCTCTCTCCATCTTTTGGTGGGGGGTGGTGGTGGAGGAATTAAAATATAGCATTTAATCAAACCAATATGAATAAGGTAGTGGTAGGTACATGGTATGCAGCCATTTAATTGGTCATTTCACATATATTTACATTGTTTTTTTTTTCTTTATCTGTTCCTGTGAATTTACCCATGTTGTGAATTCCCAGTGTGGAAACCCCTTTCACCAATGTAGATAAGCAGTTGTCTTGTAGACTGTAGTATTAGAATGAGTTTTACTTACTATATGCCTAAGGCCACATAGCTAGTATGTTTCATTAGAAGGAGTAAAGTCCTTTTTGCTGAGTTCAAGGTGGACACCCCATCTGCCGGAAAGACTAACTTGCTACATATTTACATAGCACTATGCAACGTGCTTGAGCAATTAGGTGGCCTGGTGGATAGAGCACTAGGCTTGTAGTAAAAAAGACTCATCTTCCCGAGTTCAGATCTAGCCTGAGACACTTACTAGCTACGTGACTATGAGAAAGTAACTTAACCCTGTTTGCCTCAGTTTCCTCATCTGTAAAATAATATGGAGAAGGAAATGGTACACCACTCCAGGATCTTTGATGAGGAATCCTCAAATTCGGGTCACCAAGAGTCAGACAGTTCTGAAAAATGACTAAACAACAACAAAATACAATGTGCTATTGGCAGCGAAGAAGTATGTTACAGTCTTGACTGTCAAAAATTTTTTATTCTAGTTGGAGACAAGAAATGGATTTGGAAACATTTAAATAAGAATCAGTATAGTATTTGGATGATTTCAGTTCTGATAAGACCTTTTATATTTACCAACTGCTTGAGTAGATAAGCTACTTCACTCAGCCTCAGTTTTCTAGTCAGTAAAATGGGGATGATAACAAACCCTTTAGTAACTACTTTATTGGACTAATTAAGATAATGTATGTAAAGTGCTTTGCTAATTCTTAAAGGGCTACCAAAAAACCACTTATAGTGATGGTCTTCACAGTCGTTGCCATGGGCATGGCATAATGGAGAGAGGGCCAGTCTGGGATTCAGAAAGACCTGGGTTCAAATGATCCCTCTATCTGTATTACCATGAACAAGCCATTTAACCACTTCCTTTGTTTTAAGATCATCAAGCTCAGGGTCCCTGAGAGAGGGAACTGCCCTAGAAATGCTGCATAACAAACATAAGAGTCATCCCACTCCTTTTGCGGGTTATCTTCCCCTTTAGATTTGAAGCTCATGCAGAGATTATCTTTCTTTTTATTAATTGTATCCCTAGAACCTAGCACATAGTGAGAGCTCAATAAAGCTTTATTGGATTGGATTTATCTGACTTAACCCCTCAGTGACCTTAGGCCTGGGTGGGGAACCTGCAGCTTTGAGGCCGCATGTGGCCCTCTAGGTCCTCAAGTGCAGCCCTTTGACTGAATCCAAACTTCACACAACAAACCCTTTTATTAAACACTCATTAATGATTTTATTGAGTTATTAGATTTATTTCTAAAAATCCTTTTATTATAACTAAAAATTATAGATTATTTGTTAATCTGCATAGATGGAGGGAGTTTCTACACCAAGATATCCCTATTTTCATGAAGTCATAGGTTCAGAAAAAGATTATGATGACAATTCATTGCCAAAAAGGGTATTGTTGACAATAGACACTGTGTTATCAGAGTTCAGAAGTGGGAAAAAATCAGTGAAGAATCTAGTAGTTAAGGAAAGCTTCTTAGTTGAAAAAACAGTCAGGTTCCCCCAACTCTTGCATTCATCATATCCCATTTCAGATGTGATGTTTCCTTCTTCCACACCCAAAGGAACATTATCAGCATCCGCTGCTCTGATAGCGCATGGCAGCACCAGTCACTCCCTGTATCACCCCTCCTGGGATAACATTATAAAGCAACAGCCTCAGGATTCAGGTGATTAGCTGTGTATGCAGGTGCAGACACTACCCAAACTGGCCACAGCCTTAATCAATTAGGGAACACTGCACTCTAATGGTGGTACAAGTTTACCTCAAACAGAGGAAATTCAGTACCATGTCAGAGTTGCCTGTTAGAAAGATCACAGGTATGGAATATAGATTAGAAGGTGCTTTTCCAAAGAGAACTATAAATTTAGTTAGCGACATCTGAAATGGTAGACCTTGAAGGTCCTTTCTAGAGTTAAACCTATGAGCCCACCATCCTATTACAGTCAATGGCCAGTATTCCTCAGAAGCAACTATGATACTTTGCTGACTTTTCCTGGGGCATATGAAAGAGTGCTGAATTTGGGGGTCACAGGATCTGGAGTGAAATCTTGGCTCTACCATTTGACTAGCTATGCAACGGTGGGTAAATGACTTTTCTGCTCCTGTTTCCTTACCTGTATAATCAGGAGTTTGTAGTATATGACCTTAAAGGTCCCTTCCAGCCTCAAATATATGATCCAATGATCTTTTGAAATACCATCACTTGTATACTTTGTTTCTCCTTTCCTCTGATGTTTCCACTTTGGGGTGATTCTTATTTTTATGACGCAGCATTTCTAGGGCAATGCCCTCTCTCAGGTACCCTGAGCTTGATGATCTTAAAACAAAGGAACTGGTAGTGATTCTAATGTTTTCCTGGTTGTGGACTCTAGGCATTACCAAGGAATAGTTGAACGTGTCTGTGTCTACAAGAGGTTCAATGAAATGTGTCCTTAAGGTAATTATCCAGAAAATTTCAGCCGTGCCCTCTCTGCCCCCATTCTATTGAGGTGAGTTTGGGGAATCTCAGTCTCCAAACTAGCTTTTTGCACCAAGCTTAGGCACATCCTCCCTGTCATTTTGAACATGCCAGGCATTATGCAAACCTAAATATATCTTCCCTGGAATGTTATCTGAAATGATTTGAGCCAGTATAGAGCTTAAGGGAGCTGTCATCGGTTTATTTGTGAGTTATTTCACACAAAATACTGTAACCCAAGTGTGATTTAGTGAGAGTGATTTCATAAGCAAAAACCATCCTGAGGACTCTCATAAGCCATTTTGAGGTTTTCTTGTAAAAAGAAGTGGAGGAATGGCATGAAGAAATTATGCTGGGCCCCAGAAGGTTGGCAATGGGTTCTAATAATGGGTCTGGACAGTTAACTAGCACTTAAAGGCATTTAACATACTGATTTTGAAAAGCTGATGTGAAATGAGAATATTGATACATTTGCCACAGTGAATGTCAAGATAAAGTGGTTTAAGTTTTAGCTAAAACTTTATCTATTTATCTATATGATGATTAGGATGTCTCATGAATGCAGGTAACATGGGCAATAATTACTTATCATTCTGAACAATGGGTTGCTGAGTAGGGTAAGGAAGAATTCAAATGGCTGAATGCTACAGATCACCTATTTATGTATCTGTTATTGACAAAGAAATTGCTCCACCTTCACTCCACTCCACTCTTCCATTGGGTTTCTATGGGATTGCCCCATAAAAGGTGATATCTATAGGGAACACAACAAATTGAGTTTGGAGATCTCTATCATTAATCTGGGTAGCTAGGCTGCATAGTACATGGAACATCAGACTTGGAGTCAGGAAGATGAGTCTTATTAAGTTCAAATCTGGCTCAGGTGCTCATTATCTGTGTGACCCTGGGCAGGTCACTTAACTATGTTTGCCTCAGTTGCCTCATCTGTAAAATAAGGTGCAGAAGGAAATGACAAACCACTCCAAGTATCTTTGCCAAGAAAACCCCAAATGGGGTCATGAAGAGTTTGAAATGATGGAACAATAACAAGAAAAATCTTGAGCCTATCCCAACCAACATTCACCAAAGATGCAACATGAAGGAGAATGAGCTGTTAGATGAGTAGGAGAAATGAAGGCACTATATAGTCTACAAGTAGTGCTGACTTACTAGTATTTTCTTATCTTACAAAGAATCAGATAATCCTTCTTTGAGTATTAATGAAATAGCCTATACCATACAGTATTTTTAACGTGGTAAAAGAACTTCTTAGGATCATCTAGAATAACAATAACTATATATATATATGTATATATAAAACTATATGCATGTGTGTGTTTATATAAATATATATATTTCAATTTGAAAGGGACCTCTTTAATTTTACAGATGAAGAAACTGAGTTCCAGAGAAGGTGTAACTTTTCCAAGATCACAGAATTAGTTCATTCTCTTTCTTTAGTGGAACAATCATATTATTGGCATGGGAATTCCCTTTTTCCCATCCATGCTTACTCATTCTGAATAATTCTTATAGATGATTTTCCATAAAGCCTCTAAAGACAATCTTCCCTAAATAATTGGAGGTTGTCATCTAGATCTTTTCAAACCTTTTGAGTAGAACAATATTTGAACTCCCTTACTTTCTCTCCTTCACCTCCTTTTTCAGTAATATATGTCAATAATGATTTGTTTCATCTGCTTTTTATGTACAGCCTGTTATTGGTAACAGAGCATTAGGTATTTTTAAAAATTATTTGTTTTTAGTTTTCAACATTCACTTCAATAAGATTTTTAGTTTTCAATTTTCTCCCCTTTTCTTCCCACTCCCCTCCCCAAGACAACAAGCAATCTGATATAGGCTCTACATATACATTCATTTTAAACATATGTTCACATTTGTCATGTTATAAAGAAGTATTAGAACCAATAAGAAGTACCACATGAAAGAAGAAATAAAACAACAAAAGAAAAAAAGACAGGGACAGGTAGGTGGCGCAGTGAATAGAGCACCCACCCTGGAGTCAGGAGGACCTGAGTTCAAATCCGGCTTCAGACACTTGACACACTTACTAGCCATGTGACTTTGGGCAAGTCACATAACCCAATTGCCTTCCAAAAAGAAACAAAAAAAGAAAGAAAAAAGAGCAAATAGTATGTTTCAATCTGCATTCAGACTCCATTGCTCTTTCTCTGGATGTGGACAGCATTTTCCATCATAACTCTTTTGGAATTGTCTTAGATTCTTGCATTGCTGAGAAGAGCCAGGTCTGTGAAAGTTAGTCATTGCACAATGTGGCTGTTACTATGTATAATGTTTTCCTGATTCTGCTTACTTCACTTAGCATCAGTTCATATAAGCCTTTACAGGTTTTTCTGAAGTCTACCTGCTAATCACTTCTTATAGTACAATAGTATTCCATTACATTCATATACCACAACCTGTTTAGTCATTCCCCAATTGATGGGCATCCCCTCAATTTCCAATTCTTGTTCACCACAAAAAGATTGACCATAGGGTATTTTAACCTGCCATGCTTGTCTTTGGGGCTAACCTGCAGTTGTGATCCATCTGAAATCAATATTTCATGATTCACAATTATATTGCATCAACAGGAGAATATTAATGTTAACATGTGGAGTTTGAAGCAGGCAGCTGCATATGAGCACCAAAAGCAATGTACAATTTCCTAAATGCAGTCCAGGATATTTTCCTGCCATGCAACTCTATATCCAGCTCATCATCCATGAACTGGACCTTTTAACATATGGTAACAAACAACAACAGCATTTATGAAGAGAGGCTACAAGGCACTTCCTTCCTAACAACCGTCTGAAGGTTGTAATGCCAAACAAAGGCAGCTTCCAAAGTTAGGAATACCAGCATAGTAACTCTATATTTTATTCGGTGACAAATTAAGGCAAGAACATCTATAGAACAGAGAAAATAAAAATACGGTGTAACTCATTCATTTAGTAGTAAGTTCTCAATTCAGTCCAGGTACTACTCCACCCCTGGACGGTACATTCATTTAGTCAGTCACAAAGTCTCTCTTCTCAAATGGAGATTAGTTTCCAATCATAAACAAAGTAGATTCATTTGGTCAGTCACAGAGGGCAAAAAAAACAAAGTAAAAAGTTTCCCACCCCTGGATCACAAGTGAATTATAATTATCATCAATTAACATCAAGCACTTTCTCAAAAGGGGCAGTGGAGAGCACAAAAGGACATCTACCCTTAAGCTACAAAAAAGATTAAGATATCATCACAGTATTTAATACCTAAGGAGAGATCTTTTCTTCCTCTTGACTCCAGACAAATTCACAGCAATCTTTTTTCCTGGGGAGACAAAGTTTAACAAAACTACAACATACATAGCCAGTGTCCTCATTAATTCACTCTCTGCCTGCAGAACAGTCCCAGAACTCCTGAAAACATTAGCAAGACCCTCTTCTAGGATTTCTGTAAACATACAACAAGAAAAATCTCTCTTCAGGGCTTCTAAACCAACAGCAAGGTTCCAGGACCTCTGTAACAACAGCACTGTCCTTCACCAGCAGACAAATCTGGCAAAAAAACATCAAAACAGTCAGACAAAATACTGGCATCACAGCCATGCCTCCTCAGTCTTCAGCAGCTCCAGGTGGCAGTTCTAAAAAGTCCTGGACAGCTCCAACTGGCCCTCAGCAGTCTCTCAGCAAGTCGGGCCCCCAGCAATTCTCTTCTCTCTCTGCCTCCACAATGCTGTTCCCCAAAAGTTCTTCTGGCCTCTCTGTGCTTGGGCTTGCCTCTAAATCCATGGCACCAGCTCTTCCCAGTTCAACCCTCTGTCTTCATGTCAACAAGTCCATCCAAGTGGGATTCACAAGCTCTGGGTTTTAATGCAGAAACTAAGCCAATAAAGGAGGATCTTTAAATTCCATTACCACTACAAGGAGATAATATAATCATTATGATGATGTCAAGCATTTACAAAACTCTTCAAGGTTTTCAAACAACTTTACATATATGATATCTTATGTGATCCTTGTAATAACCCTATGAGATAATACATTTTTTTCACATTCATTTTACAGATTATGAAATTGTGGCCTATAGAGCATATATACAGAATTGTCAATCTTATTCTTAAAGTTTAGTCCACTAATTGGCCTGAACTTAAATTAAATATTGAAGTGAGGAACTTTCTATTACAGAAGGAAGGGAGACTAGAAAGTCTAAACTTAAAAGCAGGAGGAAGCTTTTTGTTCCTGAGATGTCTCTTAACCCCAGCTTATCTATCTTGGCAAAATAAAAGGGTTGAGCAAGATCTCTAATGTTGTGTTTTGTTTTTTTTCCTGGTTGGAAGAAGTTAAGATTCTAAGACCTAGTCATATGGTCTTATGATGCTATCTTGGAAGGAAGTCTCAAGTGGAATCCCCTAAAAATTTTCAATTGGCCTTTCTGCTATTTAACATTTTTGTGAATTACTTAAATAAAGGCACTAAAGATTTGCCTATCCAATTTGCAGAGGACACAAAGCTGGGAAGGAGAGCTAACACAGAGGTAGGCTCTGTAAAGATAGTGGCAGGCTGGAATATTAGACAAAATTGAACATGAAATTTAATGGTGGCAAAAATATATACTTGAGTTCAAAAAATCAACTTCAGAATTATTAGGTGAAAGAGATACAACTAGACAGAGTTCATTTGAAAAAGATCTGGGGGTTTTAGTGGATTACAAATTCCATATGAGTCAATAATGTGATATGGAAAGCCAAAAGAGCTGATAGAATTTTAGGCTGCATTAAAAGATGTGATGTATGATTCATAAAATCTTCTTTTGCGTGTGTTTTTTTTTTCATTAGGTAGGTAGGTAAAAAGCACATTTTGAGCATGTACTGGTCACTGCTAGGCTTTGGAATAAAAATGCAAGTAAAAGGGCCTTGCCTGCTCTCATTTATATTCAAATGAGGGAAGGTAATACAAAAAGGGGATTTGGAAATCAATGGGGATTGGGGAAGTTATTATGATTTGAAAGTTAAAATAATAGCCTAATTTAAAAAATGGCTAGAGTTCTAGTTTTGTGGTCAGAAAGTCCTGGGTTCAAGTCCCATCTTGGAGTCATATTAGTTATGTAACCTAGGCAAAAGATTTAACTTCTCAGGGCCCTCAGTGAACTCTCTAAGACTATAAGTGGTGTATCAGAGACTAATCTTCATTGGTAGAGAATTTTCTAATTAGAGTTCACTATACAAATGAAATCAAAATCCATTTCAAACAAACAAAAAAGGTAGAAAGTCCTTACACCATATTTTAAGGGGCTCTTAGAAATAAATTCCTAGTGTTCTTATATTATGGGTTTTTGTTTTGTTTTGTTTTGTTGTGTTTGCTTTTTTTTCTTTTTTTTTTGGCTCTCTTGCAGTTTGCATTCAAGAGAAGGGATTGAATTCAGGAATTGAAGTAATAGAGTTAGGTAGAAGAAGAGGGAGAAGACTGAAAGTTGAGACAGAAAATTAGGAACATTCAAATCCTGTCAGTTCAAAAAGTGAAAATGAGTTTTTCTTTTTCATAGACTTTTCATTTGTGCTTTCATAAAATCACACCCACAGGTCCACTGCAGTCCACTTGGCTGCAAAGTAAAGTTTCCTATTTTAACTGATTTTGTAATCAGTCAACTGGATTGAATTTGTCTCATCTAATTTGATTAGGACATGCTTCAGTCCAGTTAGTTTAGTCACAAATGGAGCTTAAGTCTGGAGGGTGAAGAGGTTAGGTACTGAAATCAAGGGAGGGAGGGAAGGGAGAGAAAGAGACAAAGAGAGACAGACACAGACAATGACAAAGAGACACAGAGAGGCACAGAGGGAGAAAGAAGATAGACAGAGAGTTCTACCAATGCTGTTGGACTGAGTGGCATGAACATGGGAAAGAGGATTCTGTGATAGACTGCTTACATATGAAAACTACACAAAGACAGGAGATCAGTTTATACATGCCATTTTCCAGTGCCTTATATAGATCTTATCTTCGTGGAAATAATGGTCTAAGATGGGGTTTAATGGATACATACCTGCCACTAATTCTGAATGCACAATCACAGCAGACCACACAATCCCTCCACTGTTCAGTTCTTCCCCATACCATGACCTCTGCACTGGCTGCATTCTCTCTTTTCTATCTTAACTCTTTTTGGAATCAGCTCGACTCTACACTGTACTCTCAAATCCCCCTTTGCTCACTGATCACACCTTTCCAAAACCCAAACCTGTATTATTCCTACCATCTGCATCCTTTGCTCCTATTCATGTGCTGCTCAGTAGAGCTGGGGAAAATCACAAAACTGGGACCACTACAAGTATCTGTTACATAATCTCAAATGCATCTGAAGCAGGACAATACTTTTATACTATTCTTTCAAATTGCTATCCTAATCACCACAATGGCTATTCCCAGCCTTTTTGTATTTCCTCAAGATTACCTGGACACCTACTCTCCCCAACCTTCTCAAATGAGATACTAACCTCATACTTCACTCAAAATCTGAGAGCTCTGTCTCCTTCCTTCCTTCTTCTGACCCCATAATCAACTAAAACTGATCTCTCTAGAGTTATCAATTCTCAAGTGACAAATGAAATGACCTTTTCTTAGTCATTTTTCTTGATATCTCTGTGATACTTGATCATGCTCTTTTCCTGGATACACTTTCACTTTTAGTTTTTTTGTGACACTGTTTTCTCCTGATTTTCCTGTCTGTCTACCCCTAATCAATCTCCTTCTCTGGAACTTCACCCAGGTCATGCCTACTAACCATTGTCATCCATCATTTGTCTGACTTTGACCTTCTTCTAATATTGCTTAGCAATCTCATCAGCTCCCATGGATTCAATAATCATCTATGTAGATGATGATCAGGTTTATATATCCATACCTAGTCTCTATTCTGAGCTGTAGTCCAGTGTCACCATCTGCCTTTTGCATATTTCTCCATAAACCTTCCTTCTTTCCAACTTTTCTATTACTGTCAAGTGAGCCACCATTCACCTAGTCACCCAGGTTTATGTTGTACTGTCATCCTTCTCTTCACATTCCTACTCATCCTATATGTCTAATATGTTGTCAAATCTTCTCTTTTATGCCTTTAAGAGATCTCTCAGATATATTCCATTATGACTATCACATAACTGCCACCCTGGTACCTTTCATTGCTTCATGATTTAACAAGTGCAACAGCCCTCTGGCTGGTTTTCCTATCTCAAGTCTCTTCCCACTACAACCCATCCTTCACTTAGCTGCCAAAGTGATTTTGTGTAAAGTGAAGGTCTAACCATGTCACTGACCTCCCCACTCAATAATTTCTGGTGTCTACCTATTATTTCCTGGACCAAATAAAAAATATTCTCTCTCTGACATTTAAAGGTCTTTATAACTTGGCCTCTTCCTCTATTTTGATTTTTATCTCACTTTACTCTCTTCCACTGCTGCATTGTCGTACTTGATGTTCCTCACACAAATCATTCTATTTCCCAATTCCATTGCTTTTAGTTCACCTCATTCTTCTGCCTTAAGGGAATTGCTTCAAGATTCAGCTCAAATCCCATCATCTACAGGAATCCTTTACTCCCCTCCCTTCTACTAGTAATTAGTGTCTTTCCTCTAAGATCACCTTCCATTATGTATATAATGTACATAGTTATTTTCTTGTCAGCCCCAATAGTATTTCAGGTCCTTGAGTATAAGTATCATGTTTTTGTCCAGTGATTTAACATCTACATTGAGTATCAGAGACTGCTTCATACTCCATATCCTATTTAAACAGGACTGCTTTGCTCCCCCCATTCTCATTCTGTCTTATCCCAACTCTAGGCCTTTGGTCATGTTATCCCTAATGCTTCTTTGGCATCTTCTTAGGTTGAAATGCCTTATTCTTTTCAACATACTGCTCGGGTCCCACCTTTTCTATGAAGATTTTTGTAACATTTCGCTCACCTTATTTAAACGTGGTCTCTCCTTTTGTCTCATAGTATTTTGTCCAACTCTCCTCTTTGAACAAATTCTGTTCCTTCTGGTTCCTGAGTTATTTCTAGTGGCAGGGGAGTACAGGAAAGGTTTGGCCAATGAGTCCAAGTGAGTGTGCATGTCTTTATGAGTGTGTACATTGTGCAGTCCTTACAGGGACTTCAGAGCATGTGCAAGTATTATTCCCTGTTATAATGTGAGGAAGAGAAACCTTTATATAAGTTTCTGAGCTGGAATGAGAAATGCATATATGACAAATGTTTATATATTTAAATTTAGCTTTATCTTTATCCATCCATGCCATATCCAGTAGAAGGTGAAGGAGATAGTATAATTATAAGGAAACACTTCTTATTCCCTTTACGTAAAGAAACAAAAATTCCCTTTTCACTTACTAATGCCTGAAATTTAACATTAATTTCTTTGGTTTACGACTCTTGGGTTAGATTAAAATGTTTCCAAATGGGGCCTCATTAACACTAGTACTCTTTTGCACCTTAGTGAAGAAGTTGCATCCTTTCACATCCTGAGCTGAAGTTAGGAATTTTGACAGATGGAGGGGAAAGTGAAAATGGAGGATCTAGATGGGAGTCCCTGAGGGGAGGCCAGGGATGAAGAAAGAGCTGGTTGGGGACACCAAGACAAAAGTTACTAACATCACCTTGTGTGCTGTGTTAACCACATTCTATCTTAATCCCTTTTACAGGGTCAACTGATACCCATTGATAAAAACAAATATTTGTGATTAGGCCAATTTGTGGCCTCTGAACAGAGAAAAACCAACTAGTACAACTCCAGACTGAACCCGAAATCTTATGGTCATTGAACAGTACTCTCACCCCATTAAAACACTTTCTATTTCCATATCCTTGGTGACTGTGACAACAAATAGTGAATAGAATTATCTTACTTTTGCCAGAGGAAAATCTACATAGTGTCACTGTAGCAGTTATGCTGCAATAAGCCCACCTTGCCTAGTCCCTTCCTGATCAGTCCAAGTTCCCTTTCTAGCCTGGATAGTTAGACAGTACAAGGGATTCAGGTTCATCTCTCTACAATTCTGTGTCTTTTCAGGGAGACTACACTTTCCCAGGATATCTCGACACTAGCCTACTTACTGCTCCTGTATTTCCAGCACAGGGGGGAGGATAGAGGCTGACTAAATCCTGATTTATCTCAAATATTTTCCAGATTATTTGGTTCAAATTCTTCTTCCACAATCTTCCCTTTGTAACTGTTAAGCAGACTCGGCAAGGCAGAAGGCCTTAGCTTGTGAATGCTCACTTTCTTCCGGAATTAAGTAGGCAGAAAAAGGCATGAAAAAAACACACAACAAAACTGTGCAATGACTCAAGTTTCTGTGACTGTGTTCAAGTTTTTTCCACTTTTGTAATCATTTTCGGTGTAAATGAAAGAAATAATGGTGCACTATGTGTCTATTCTGCCATATTGCATTCAGCAAACTCTGCAGAACTTTGGTATTTTTAGAGCTATCTCAATTTATAAGACTCTTTCACCCACTCCTTACATAAATGCAAAGCATTATTTCGTACTGTTCTTTCATATAAGTATAGATATTTTGTATAGATGAAGAACTTAAAACCCATATAAGTAAAATATTTTGTCCAAGATTACAAAGCACATAAACTGGCAGAGCCCAGCTTTGAACCAAGGGCCTCTAACTTCAGAGCCAATGCTTTTGCTATTATATCACACTGCCAGTTTCTCTTTATGGAAATTCCCCACATAGACTCCAAGTGAGCCAGAAAAACATTCCATTAAAAGGGTAGCCAAATCTATGCAACAAAACGGGAGGGAAAATAACATTTGACTCTTTCTTGGTTTCAAATGGTATTGAGTTGGACTGACTGCTTATTTGCTCAAATTGAAAACCACAAGACCAAGGGATATAAGTCATAGAAACAGGACATGCTATATATTGCCCAGTAGAATACATGAGTTTAAATAGATGGACCTTAGTCTCTGCTCTTTCTAGTCTTGACTCTAGAAACTGGCAAACAAATCAGTAAAGAAAACAAGTTCTAAATTTCTTCCACAAAAAAAAAATTGCTCATTTTTGTTTCTTGTAAAAGGGGAGCAGAATAAAGCAGAAGTGAGGCTTTTATAAACTCATTGAAATTTGTGTCACCTTTGATCTTGTGTCCTTAATCAATGTAATTGAATGAACTCATCACATAAACAGCAATCATCTGTTCACTATGGCATGATGGACTCTAATTTTCCTTTTGGGGGAAAACCAATATAATTTTTTCAAAATATAATTCTATTTGCAAGTATTTAGAGCAAGGGTGAGGAACCTACAACCTCAAGGCCACATGTAGCCCTCTAAGTCCTCAAGTATGGCCATCCAAACTTCACAGAACAAATCCCCTCAATAAAAGGATTTGTTCTGTAAAACTTGGACTTGATTGAAAGGCCAAACACAAGGACCTAGAAGGCCTCGAGGATGCAGTCCCTGATTTAGAGCTAGTAAAGAAGAACTATCTTTGAAGAGTATGCTTTAAGAGGCTGCTGATAATAGCTGGAATGCCGAATCTGGTTTCAAAAGACATTTGAGTAGACCTGAGCTGAAACCCTCGTCGCACTATTTAATGCATGCCAAGCTATGTAGCTTTTGGCCACTTAATGCTTCTGGACCTCAGGGTCCTTATCTGTAAAATTAGGGGATTTAACTACATGATCTCTAAGGTTCCTTCTGATTCAACAGGGAGTTGCTGAATGTTTTTTAACTTTTCTTGGCTTTCCCAGTCAGAATTTGATTCTGGAACATTTTCTAGGTTGATGTGGAGGAGTTGTGCTGGGTGAACCAGGAAAAAAGGCATCCCTTTTCTCCATCATCTTGACTCTTTCCTCTCTGGAATGTTTTTAAATAGAGGAATGATAGTGATCACAGAACGAGAGAGACTTCTTTTCCAAGAGGAAGAAAGAGGACATGTCTGTCATTCCTTGAGCAGAAGCCAGATGAACATTTTTGTGGATGTTATAGAAGACATTCCTGTCCAGATAGGATTGGAACTAGGGAAACCTGAATACCTTCCTGATCAGAGATTCCAGGGGTCTTTAACTAACTTGTTAATATTTCATTTCAAAATTGACCAGGAGGTAAAATGCAACTCTCCTGTACCTCTTACTGACAGCAAACAATAGTGACAGAAAAAAAGTCGACTGAGGCACTTACTTACAGAGGTAACTAGAAGCATCAACTACCTGGTAAACTGTCTTGCAGAAAGGGCTATCCCTAGCTCCTACACTCGCATATTAGCATCGTAATTAACGCTAAGTAATGGAGCCTCCACAACTTCAAAATCCTTGAGAAGATCATAGTTAAGAATGGATACCTTTCAGCTGTTAGAATGGTGTAAGGAGCATGGAAGAACCTTCTTCTCCCCCACTCAACTTCTGCCCATACAGGGATGTTCCTCAGTAGGTCATGAATTTGGGGAGCAACTTTCTTTTATAAATAGTGTAAATCACTTTTTATTTGAAACTATGGTTCCCAACAATTAAGTAGGGTAGATTATGAGGCCTTCTGTCATTGATAAAAGCCTGACCCCTATGGAATCAAATTTGCATCTATTTCTGGAAAAGCTTGTAAAGGTAAAAAGCCCTCCCCTCCTCTTCTCCCACACTTCCTCTACCTACTTGTATCCCAGATCCATTTGAATGAAGGCATTGTTTTGGATCTTCTAGTCATCAGCTTTTAGAGAGCCTAGAAAATAAATTCCACAAAATAGAATCATTTTCACTGAAAAAAAAAGAGGCTTTTAATGGGAACCATGGCATAGCATGGACTAGAGGGAACATGATTAGATAAAGGATTTCCTCTGGGCAGGGAATTTCTGGGGAGGATCTTCCTCTACCAAAGTACCTCAGCACCTTCTGAACATCTTAAGAGTCTTAGAGAGTTTCCTGGCACACAAAGAAGGTAACTTGTCCCACAACCAGTATGTGTCAGAGTTGGAACCTGAATAGTACCAAGGTGCTCTCTCTTTCTCTGTCTCTCTCCTTTTCTCTTTCTTCTCTCTCTCTCTGTCTCTTTCTCTCTCTTGCTGTCTCTGTTTCTTTCTGTCTCT
>CM053588.1:256398449-256414662 GCA_028646515.1 Pseudochirops corinnae | reverse complement strand
TCTTTTCTTCTATCTTCCTCTCTTTCTCTCTCCTCTCCTCCTACCCCCTGTCTCTTTTTCTCTCTTCCTCCACCCCCCCCACTATGCCATAATGCTTTTCTTCTCTTTCATGCACTAAAAATTACATTAATTGAGAATTTGATTTCCATAAAAATTATAACCTCAATTTCTAATTGTTAAGGCCTTTCTCCCTGTGCTTCACCACCTAAATATGTGAGGGGAATGCCAAAGGAAGGTGCATAGCTCTAAAGTTCATAGAAGGGTGTGTTTCCAGCTGAACTGGAACTAGAGCAGGGTGACTGAGACTCTTCTTCAGGGCACTGAGGTTAGAAGGCCCCACATTTAGCAGGAGTTGGAATATGCTAGCAGTCCTTTGGTAGCATAGAAAATAACAACTTAATATACAGCAAGCACAAATAGTTAAAATAAGGAGCTACTATTTTGGAACCATGTAGGGAACTCTGTCCCAGCAGTGACTCTCATGTCTTAGGGTCTCTGAATTCCTCCCATAGGAGATTCTCTTCCTTCCTTCCTCCTGCACAGATCCAACTGAGGGAACCTTTTGTGATGTTTACTTTAGTCACAAAGTTCCTAGATATAGCTCTGGTCACAAGTCAGCATGCATGGCTGAGTTATATGTTGAATGCATGGAATTTTTTTTAATTAAAAAAATTTTTTTTAGCTTTCATTTGGCAGGAATCATAGCATAATCAATGGCAGAATAACAAAGAAAGAAAATGGGTGATAGGATTTTTTGAAGTCCTTTCTAGTCATGATACAACCACTCAATCAACAAACAGTACCATTAGGTACAAAAAATTCCAACCTGGGCAGGGAGGGGCATAGTATTAATGAGGATAAAAATATTGCCTAAATACTTGGGTAGGCCCATGATCTTATTGGTTTGGATGATGCTGGTACAGATTACAAGTTCATATTTCTCTAATAACCTACCAATGAATGTATTTTCTGTTATTGATTCATCCTAAACTTAAAAAAAAAAAACAATCTCACCTATAAACAAAAATTCCAATAAATTAATTTGCAATGGGAGCTATCACAAGTATATAAATAGGGACTGGTGTGCCACATAAGTCCCACCTCCTTCTGAATACATTCATTAGATGTATCAAATTATATAGCAATTAGAAGACTTTTTGGCATACATAGGAGTAGAACAAGATGGGTTGGAAGTTCTTTAAGGAGGAATTTCTATCAAATTACCTAGTCTGATGAATTGCCCTTCTGTGTTCCAAGGACATTTATGTCTGAGGAACAGCATCAGTTGTCTAGAATCAGAGAAACCTCTCTCAGTAAAGAGCTAGAAAAATAATGACACATTCATTCTCCAATGTTCCTTCTTTTAGATTCCATGCTGAAATCCAATTCCTTTGTCAGTAACTGTCATTAAACTACTACAGTTTTCAAGATTTCTGTTATCTTGTGTTGGACGTATTAAAAGTTGTGTTATCCCAAGGAGACCAAGAGACATTTTAATCTTACTCAGCAACACATTTAAAGCATATCTAAACATAGGTTATTTCTACAAATGGTCTTTCTAGTCCTTTCTATGTTGATTCCTGTTAATTTCCATATCAGAGGGTAGCCTTGTTACCAAATTGGGAGAGAGGATATCATAGTTGTGCATCATTCCAGATTTCACAAACCTTCAACACTGACTATCATTTATGTGGATCACATTATTAGTAATGAAATTCCTGAGATAGTCTTTTTCAGGATAATTCGTGTACTTCCTGAATTTCTAATTCTTGTTATTCCATATCTATCATGACTATATTATTTGATAAATTTGTCAGGTTCAGCAGTGCTTCCTGACTTCACATATGAAATAATTCAAACAGTCTTATTCAGGATAATTTGTGTACTTCCTGGTTTCCTGACTCTTGTTATTCTATATCTACTCTGACTATATTATTTTATAAATGGAACACACACTGCTTTTTAATAGTCATGCAGATGTCCAAAAATTGCTGTCATTATTCAAAAACAGGGAAAAGCAGCATTACCATATTGTAAAATATTATTTTTATCTCAGAAAAGGTTTAAAAACAATTTCATTCTGATTACCAGATTCTTATCCTACTTAAAACTCTCCTTTCATATGTATAGATGTGGAATTCTATTTTAAACTACTAACAGTTTGAGATTTTTATCCCTTTCACCATTTGCAATGATAATTGGCTAATTAAAGAGTTGATCATTCACAAAATACACAGCACTGTTGGGATGCTAGCTTGGCTATGCAAATGTTTTTTATCCTTCAAAAAAGATTATTTTAAAATGTATTTTAAACCATACTTTTGTATGCATTACTGTATTTTCTTCATCCTTTATTTCCTAAAGAATACCTAGAAAAAACATATAGTGGAAATCTATTAATTATAAATGACATTGAAATTAACTACTTTTTTTACCTGAAACTTTCATATTTTAAAGGTTTGTCATTGGCGTTTATTTGGCAAAAGTACCATATATCATGGTATATATAGTGTCAATGTTCAATTTTAGCTGAGTAATTTCATTCAATTCAACTTTGTTAAGCATTTATTATCTATAAGACGTGTTATGGGGTGTATCAGAAGGGAGAGAGATTCAAAAATGAAACAACATAGAATCCCTATAGAAAAGGAGGTTTTTTTTTAGCCTTTCAAGGAAGATTAAAACATGGCAGTAAATAACCATGAAACCACACAGAATGTTAGGAAATAAAAGTAAAAATTCCAAAGTGGGATGGCAGCCCAGATCAAGGACATATTATTCCTTGCTGGAAAGTGATCCTTGGTAAATTAAATCACCAATAAGTTCAAAGAGAGTTTATCCATCTTCATCTGTAAGGGCCAGTTACCCAAGATATTTTACTTACAAAGTTAATTGCTAACAAATTAGAACTCAGTCCCTTCTATTCTGTATGATCATAGTTTTATTTAAAAAAAATTAGGGGCTGCTTAATTTAATTTAAGCGATTTGCAAATGATTTTTCTATGACCTTTTTCTTTGTTCTTTCATACTTCTTTTCAACATGAGCATACATTTTTCTTAAAATAATATGGTACTGTATTATGGAATGTTTTTTTCTCAAATAGACCAATCAATAGATATGAATTATCTGCCAGTTGCTTTCAAAGTATTGTGTTAAGCAGTAAAAACTATTTTAAAAAAACATTAAAAAGTAAGACATGACCTTTGACCTGAAAGAGCTTACAAATTCAGTTAAAGAGTTTACAATGTAGTTTTCCTAGCTCATGTTTCCACATGGAAGGTAGAGATCAAAGATTCCTCATTCTCTATGCCCTATGACTTTGATGTCTAATAATTGTTGTTTGTTGTACATTGTACATTTGTTGTACAACAATAATTGTAGTACATTCCCATCAAATCATCTGAAGAAGACAAGTGGAAAATGAAATCATCAAAACAAATTAAAATTGTAAAAAAGAAATAGAGGATATTTGCTCTGCATTTTGTGTGTAGAACAGAATTACAAGGCTCCTCAAACTGATAGGCCAGTCCAAGAGATTATTGATTTCAGATTCTCTCTTCAAGACAGATCACCGTCTATGATTCCTAAAGATCTACTAACATGGCACTTCATGAGATCTATTGGTTGCTAACTGAAGCACTTAATCAGACTTACTTATAGAGAGTTCTGTGTAACCTGAATTTCTCTAATTGCAATCAAATCCTATTTTCTGTAGTTCTACTGTGCTCACATGGAAAAGAGCTGATCATCACTCTTCTTAAAATAGCTTTTTAAGCTTGAAGGCCAATAATAATTTGCCTATAATTCTTCTTGTTAAAAAAACTAGTGACCTTCCATTTGGGTTGTGATCTATTGGTAGGCCTTTCGGTGTTCCTAGAAGAGTAAAGAGAATGGAGTTTCAGTGTTGGGAATGGCTCATCCTATCAGCTCTGCTCTTCTCCATCACACTGTAAAACTGTCTAGTCATTTAGATTTCTAGTTAGTATCTTTTTTTTCATATACCAACTCTCTCAGCATTGACTCATTTGAGGACATGATATCCTGAACATGACAAAATAATAGATATCACTTATTTCAACTTCCCATTGGCACAGACACTTTGATGTTTTTCTGCCTATTTACCTAGGTCTGTCTGTCTCTCTGTCTATCTTTCTCTGTCTTTGTCTCTGTCTCTGTCTGTCTGTCTCTCTCAATGTAAGAGAGAGAAGTATGAAATGAAAAACTTCAGGTCAAGATGTCTTAGGTCGAATAGTTCTAATTACTTTAATTCTTCACACATCACATATATTTTCATATAACCCATCATATGTATAAGTGAAATATGTACTGGTCTACATGGCATGATTTCCGGGGAAGAACCTATCACCCCACAAAATACCTCCCTTTTCCTATACCTATTGACTCTAGACACTCCTTTAACAAGGAAGAAAATTTTGCATCAATGATTATGCTTAAAAGGCAAATACCTCTGAAAGAGGAAACAATTCAGTGTATCTGTGGTCTTTGTGCTGTAGATACTTCCTCTATCCATGCAGATCACCATGCCTTCTCATCCTGACCTCTTTTTTTTCCATGTATTTCCCTAGATACTTCATAGAGGCTCTAACAAATGTGCAAGAGGATTTTCTCTGTTTGTTTTTTTAAAATTTTGTTGGTCCCAGTGTAGTACCCATGTTGTCCATTTCTCACTCTCAGTGCATGATAAGCCTGTTTTCTTTCTGTTCATATCCATCCTTGACGTTATTTATGTAAGTCATCTTTACATATACAAGGTATCATTGGTAATATGCGCTGTCTTCTCATACTTAACTATGTATCTTTCCATTTCCCTTGGTTCCCGAAATTATTTTTTTTCTAAGATCATGATATTTCACGATTTTCAGCCATTGTGCAAGTATCATGAGAATGTGGTTGTTTAAATGGTGTGCTTTTAGTGACATGTAGAATGTGAGATCATTTAAATCATTGTGCCATTTCAGAATTTAGTCCAAATTATTCTCTGTCTTCCATTCACCTAGAGCCTAGTTCATTGTCCTCATAGGACATCAGTCCAAGATATATATGTTGGTGGACTCCCTCTTTGGGCTATTCATCTAATTGCAGGTAATAACCTCCCTAATTCATTCCCTATCTCCATCTCCAGAGAAGTTACCCTAATTTTTTTTTTGAAATCCCCATATACTCTTCATCCCTTTCATCTGAGAATAGTGAAGGTTAGTTACCTCTAAAATATGATTAAAAAAAAAATTTAAGCCATTTGTCATGATCTCCCTCTTACCCACTTTCTTCATCTCAAAAGCACTTGCCATCATCTCCTACTCTCTCCTCTTCCTCATTCTCTTATAAAGAGGCATTCCTTCTCTTTTTGAAGGTCAGCCCTCTCTATATACACTTTATCCCCATCCTCTATACTATTTTCTCCATCAAATTACATCCTCAACAACCCTTCAAACTTCAGCCTTTCCCTATCAACTTATTCCTTCTATATTGCCTTCAAATTTGTTCATTTCTCTCATTCTTTTCATTTTTTTTAGTTTCTCCCATTCTTAAAAAAAATTCACTAGATTCTGCCATCCCCTCAAGCTAACATCATATATTTCTTTTCCTTTTCAAGCCAAAATCTGTTAAAAATTATCTATACTTCCTCTCATCTCACTTACTCCTCAAACCATATTAATCTCACTTCCAAATTCGCCACTCACTTCAAACTTCTCTCTCCAAAATTACAAATGATCTCTTAATTGCCAAATCTGATTGTCTTTTCTTAGTTCTGATTCTTCTAAATTTATCTTCTGAATTTGCCACTGTTAACAATCTTCTCTTCCTGGATACTCCTTCCTCTCTGATTTTTTTGAGAAACTAATCTCTCCTGGTTCACCTTCTATCTATTTGATCACTCTTTCTCAGTCACTTTTGCTAATTTATCATCCATACCAGGTCTCTTTTGTGGATATGACTCAAGGTTCTGTTTGATGTCCTTTTTTCTTCACCCTCTCTATTTTCTTACTGGATGAAATGATCAGCTCCCTCAGCTTTAACCATAATCTCTTCACATTGATGCCCATAGTAACAAATTCAGCTATAGTCTCTCTCCCTTGAGCTTAGTCATGAATCACTAGTCAGCCAATAAACATTTAATAAACCTGACTAGGTGTCAGGCACTGTGCTAAGCACTGAGAAGATAAAGGAAGTTTTTTTTTTTTAAACTTCCCTGCTCTCAAGGAGTTCACAATGTAATAATGAAGTGGCAAGTAAACAATTGTACACAAATAAGAAATATGTCAATTGGAAATAATCAACACAGGGAAGTCATTCATATTAAGGAAGATTGATAAAGGTTTCCTGGAAAGATGGGATTTTATCTGGTACTTGAAAGAAGCCAGAGAGGGCAAGAGACGGAGATGATGGGAGAGATGACTGGAGGCAGAGAGATTAACCAGTGAAAGTTAGGAGCTGGGAAATGCAATGTCTTATGCCAGGAATAGCAAAGATGTCGGTATCTACATGAATTACAGAGTATGAGAAGAGAAGAAGTAAGGTATTAAGAAAGAAGAAAGGAAAGAAGGAATAAGAGAGGAGGTAAGGTATAAGAAAGTATGAAAAAAACTGGAAAGATAAGTGTTGGAGAATTTATTGAGTGGGGGATGAGTGACATGGTAAGACTTGTGTTTGGACTGACTGCCAGAAGGAACAGATGGGGAAGAGACTTGAGCTAGGGAGACTAATCAGAAGGCCATTTACCTAGTTCAGATGGGAAGTGATGAGGGCTTGGACCAGCATAGTGGCAATGTCAGAGATGAGGAAGGGGGTGGTACTTAAAGGGTGTTTTGAAGGTAGAATGGACAGGACTTGGCAATAGATAGAGAAGGAGGAGTAGAGGATTATATGTAGGTTGTGAGTTTGGACAATTAAGAAGATGGTGGTATCTAGGAGAGTCGTTGGAAAATTAGGTAAAGGGGAGGGCTTGAAGGGAAAGGTAATGAGATCAGCAGTTACCTATGAGACATTTCAAAATGGATATCCTGGTCACATCTTATACTCAGCGTGTCTAAAACTGAAGTCATTTTCTGCCCTATTATCTCCCTTCTGCTTCCCTAAACTTCCCTATTTCTGTTGAAGACATGAACAACCTGCCAAGGTCTCAGGATTCTAAAGACTCCTCACTCCTCTTCTCCCTCCATATATTGACACTCTAGGACCTCCTCCTCATTGCTGCCAAAGAGCTTTTCCTTTAGTGGAAATCTGACCACATAACTCTCCTATTCAGAATCTAGAAGCTTCATATTGACTATAGGAAAAATAAAATATAAATTTTCCTGCTTAACTTTTAAAGTCCTGTATAACCTGGCCTCACCCTTCTGCTCTTAGGTCATTGGACAGTACTTGCCCTGCCCCACTCTATGTATCGTAGCCAAATCGGCCTTCTCTCTGTCCCTCACTTATGATCCCCAGTTGCCTTTCTTGAGGCCTTCGTATTGGCCATTCCTCATGGGTGGAGTGCACTCCTTCCTTAACTCTGCTTCTTAAGAATCGCTCTCTTCCTTAATGATGCTGCTCACTCATCTTCTGCTAAATGGATTAAGTCCTTCCTGATACCCCAATTGCTAGTGACCTCCTTCCTAAATTACCTGATATTTAGCTATTCTGTGCATGTATAAAGGTATGCATTTATTAACTTTATATTTATGTTGCACATGCTTGCATATATATACATACACACATACATAAGTAGTCTCTTATTGGAATACTCTCTAGCATAGTACTTGGCATGGTAGGAACTTAATCACTACTTGCTGATGGACTGATTATATGAACTGATTCAGAGTAAAGAAGCAGAACAAGGAGAACCATATGTACACTTACAATAATTTAATGAAAATAACATTTAAAAAAACCCTCCTAACTTAACTAGACATGATAACCAATCCTAATTGGAGAGGGAGAGGGGAAAGGAAGGGGACAAGTAGTTTTTTAGCTCATGCTATGTGCTAGCCACCATACTAAGAACTTTGAAAATATTTATTACATTTTTATCTTCACAACAACCCTGGGAGGTAGGTACTATTATTACCCCAAAATTACAGTTGAGGAAATGGAGGTAGACAAAGATTGAATAATTTGATCAACGTTACAGAGGTAGTAAGTGTCTAAGGCCATGTTCAAATTCAGGTCTTCCTGACTCCAGGACCAATGCTCTGTCCTTTGACAGATCTTAGCAATTCCAGAGAACACATGATAAAACACACTTCTTCATGCCACAATAGGTATAGAAAACCGCATATCGTACTCAATGTAGTCATGTTGTCACTTCATATTGCTTACTGCTTTCCTTCCTTCTAAAGCTAACTCTATGGAGCTGGGATAGATTCTTTGGGAAGTGACTATGACAGAAAAGTCAAAGTACATAGATTCAAACTTGAAAAACAACGTAAGGTCCTTCAGAGTATGGATTGTTTCATTTCATGTGTTTATTTCCCCAGCACCTTGCACGATGCTTTGACAAATAATAATTTGGTTGGTAAATTTTTGTTGATTATTCAAATGAATGGATGAAATTGGCAATGTAATTTCTTCATCTTGATCATTTATTACTATTATTATTTATGAATGAACAATAAGATATAGTAGTTGAAAATCAAGTATGGGGAAAGGAGCAAGAGCCCCAGATTGTGTGATCATTGAGGATTGGTTCTGCTAAAGAGATGCTTTCCCACTAGTGCCCATTTCATTGAGATTAGCTTTTTGTTTGATGTTTAATAGTATAGACCGAGATGGCTTCCAGAACAAATACACAAATACTCCATTTAATATCAGAGATTTGGAATGAGAAGGGACCAGAGAGGGCTGATTTTAGAGTCAGGAAGCTGGAGTTCCAATATATGTTAGATATCCACCAGCAATATAATCCTGAGGAAATCACTTGAGCTCCCTATGCCTTAGTTTCCTCAATTTGTAAAAAGGATTTAGTTGTGCTCAATTGACTCTAATGTCCTTTCTAGTCCAACCCCTTCATTTTATTTTTCTTTCCTTTTTTTGGTGACTGGGGTTCAGTGACTTGCCCAGGGTCACACATCAAGTAAGAGTCTGAGGCCAGATTTGAACTCAAGTCCTCCTGACTGCAGGGCCGGTGCTTTATTCACTTCTTTCCCAACCTCTTCATTTTACAAAAAAGAAAAGCAAGGCTGAAAGAGCTTACCCAAAGTCACATTGGTAGTAAGCATAAAAGGCAAGATTTGGACCCAGAACTTCTGATTCCAGAGTCAGAGCTTTTTTTCCTTACTTTTTCCAATGATTTCAATTACAGAAGGTGGTTTCCCTAAGGTTGACTGTTGTTTGCAAAGAAGACTTAAAAGTAATGGAACTGAGACACCCCTGAAGATTTACCTTTGTTGTACTTATGGGAGGCCTGTAGTAAGAGGGCATAATTTGGGTCTTGACCTACCTGAAAATGACTCTAGGGGTTTTTCTCAACCCTGTATTCTTATCTCACTTATCCAGGACTAAAAACAACAGATTTCATCCTGAAAACAGTGCTTCAGAGAATACTCCATAGAAGAGATTATTAGAGCTGAGCTGTTTCAAAAAACAAAAATCTGTCAAAGCTAACAGTTGCAATGCTTTTTCAAACAAGAAATAATGTTTAATAAATCACAGAAGCAAAAAAAAAATCAGTAAATAGCAGCCACCTTCATCAATCAATAAAATAGTGCTTAAAAGACGGCAACACTAGCTTTTTTATTTTTTTAAAGCCTCTTATTTTAAGCTCTGTAATAGCTCTATAGCTCACCTTCCCCTCTGGCTCCTTTCCACATGAACAGTGGCATTTGGAGAAAGGTAAGACACAGGTAAGACCATTGGAAATAAGCAGCTTCAGAATTCATTAAAGGTTCGCATGTTTTGTTTTGCCTACCAAGAGCGTCGCGTGAGATTCGTAGGCAGCCCCACTCCTGCCCAAGGGACGAAATGTAAACAAAATTGTAAAATAAAATGTGAGGTGGGGTTAAAAATACATGTAACAGGCCCTGAGTCAGCTGATTTATCCACCAGGACAGGGGAAAAAAGGACCTTTTAATTTTTTTTTGTTTGTTTCAGGACATTTTCAGTTTGATAGAACACAGAATCCAGCCACCAACCCCACTAAATTACCTGGCAAGGGCTGGACCCTATTTTTCTTCAGAAAAAGAAGGACGATAAGATAATTTGTGGTTCTGGGTTTCTAATATCCAATAATTCTGACCATTTAAAACAGTTTTTGTAGGAAATATTTTATAGTTAGAGAAATAGTTTTTGACATTTTGGGGGGGAAAGAACAATGGACCGTTTACAGGTCTACACAGCAGATTAATGAATCTAATTGAGTCTGTAGGGAAATGTTTCAGTTTAACTACTGGAACTAATTTATACATTCACTACATCGTAATAAGTCAATTTAAGTTTCTGGAAATAAAACTGGATATCCTGGGTATAGATTTGAACTATAAATTTCTGCAAGAAAGGAGTCTGTGTGTTCATTATACATTGTAAAATTACCATATGGACCTGTCAACACTTCTTAGCAGAGCTTTGTAATAATGTCATTTAGTTTAACATTGTAATGTGCCAACTGAATTAATGTGCATGACACAATGCATGCCTCCCAGCCTCGGCTTCTGGGGAGCCTTGCAACTTTTAAAGATTTTCCTCAAGGCGAGAGTCTCTTGCACTTGCTAGTTCAAAGCATTCCCAGTCTGTGATTGAGGGCTCTCACCTTTCCTGGGGGGCCACGGACAATACACCGTCCAGCTCTCGGGCCTAAACTTTCCACAATGATGTGATTTCTACAAATGAAGCTAGACCTTTTTTTCAGGAGGCCTGGCTTTGACATCTACTTTCTACCAATCTTCATTCAATCTTCAAAGGAAAAAAAAATGATTCAAATATCCCAAGTCTTTCTCTTTTCATTTGCCATATATCCGCATATAGGTTGCCTGATAGAGAAAGTGGAGAAAATATTCTACATAAAATAATACTTAGTGTTACCACATTACATTGAACAGTTAGTTTCAGCAGACTATAAATTGGCTTTCAAAACTGCTTCTACCCAGATAGACTGAGACTTAGATCATCTCCTTTCCCTAATAGGAAAAATTGAAACAGGCATCAGAATATGGAACTGTTATCTTAGATATACAGAGATTGAAAAGGGGGTCCATAAGATATGGGTTCTGTCTTCATGCCCATTTGGAGTCAATTCCTTGGATTAAGGCATTGTATACAAAGCCGCCTTATAGATGTGTTTTCCAGGAGAAAGAACAGCAGGGTGTACTTAGCACCCATACACAGATGTAACTAAGAATTCTTTCACTTGAGGTTGAGGGAAAGGGAGTGGGGAGAGTTGCAGTAGCTTCAAAGAGGACAATCCAACCATTTCACCAGGAGAGAGAAACCTCAGAAAGGCAAGTTTTCATTAAGTAGTGGGGTCACAAGTCAGATTGCAGAAGGTCAGGAACGGACTGAGAAATGAGGAAGAAGAAGCAATAAGTTAGGATAGTACTTTTTCAAAGAAGTTTCCAGTGAATGGAGAGGAAAGATATAGGACAATAGCTTGAAGGGTTGGCAGGAAACCTTCTCTTGAAGGTTTCCTAAGGAGGCCACCATGAGGCACTGAGTAGAGCTTTATGAGGGCAGGGGAAGGAAAATTACACTTAAAAATTAATGGAGAGGTAGAAACCACCTATATATACAACCATCAAGGTAGATACTACAGATAGTAATTTTATTCTTGAAACAGAATAGTAGTAGAAAAACCAAGAAATCTATAGAAGACAAAGAAAGGCAAGTTATAAATATCATAGTCTGGAAGATCTACACATAAATTCATAAAATATGGCTAGAAAGCAAGATAAATTAGAGATCCATGGGTCTTGGAGGTCTTAGAGGCTACCTAGTCCAAACGTCTTATCTTATAGATGAAGCAATTGAGACACATATGGGTTAAATAGCAAGCTTACAGTCATACATGTAGTACATGTCAGAGTCAGTATTTGAATTGTACTTGTTTCACTCCAAATCCAGGGTTCTTTCCTTTGCACCTCCAATTTCCCCTCATTATTATCACTGAGGCTTGGTGGAACGAGACTACTGACTAACTGAACTGCATCTCTCAAAAGATATATATAGATAGATAGATAGATAGATAGATAGATAGATAGATAGATAGATATAGATATAGATATAGATATACATACACACACACACACACACACACACACACACATACACACACATATTTCTTTTTTTCAAAAGGAACCAGGCAGATAAAAAGTAGATAGTAGAACTGTATAATAAGCTACAAAAATCCAGAAACTAGAGAGCTGAAATCATTTAGGTGAAGATCAGTGGAATGAAAAATAGGATTTATTTCATCAGAAGAATATACTACAGGTAACCTGGACAAAGAGGAAATATAAAAGGAATTCTGGAAATTGATCATAAGCCTGGAACCCAAGTATGGAAGAGTCATGATAGGATCCTTCAACTCTTCTGGACCTTTCCCTCTACTGAAAACAGAGTTATAAATACAAGTCAATTTCTTGACTCATAATGACAACTTCATCCTTCAAAATACATAGAAATTCACAAGAAAAAATTCTATTCTCTGTCTGATTATATTGAACAATGAAGAATTGAATGCTGGGGGTAAGGGGAAGGAAATATGGAAAATTTGGAGGAATATGACCAAACCATCTCAGAAAAGGACAGAATGTCATCACATAGCCCATATGAACTGCATCTTCAGACTATGAAAGTCCTGGAGGAAATGATAGCTGAGTTACTGTTAACAATCTTTAATACGAGTACTCCCAAGATGAGAAGGGGAGCAAATGTTGTCATTTGGAAAAACCAGGAAGAGAACAGAGTCTGAAAATTATGACCCACTATGCTTGAGTTTAATTCTTGGCAAAATTCTACAATGTATTATTAAAGAGATGGTAAGCTCTGAAAAGAGAAACCATGATTACAAACAGTGGTAATGGCTTTATTAAGAACAGTGTGTCAAACAGCCTTTAAAAAAAAAAAAAAAGAAATCCTAGACCTGACCATATAGAAGTTGTAAAGATACCATTTGTTTAAATTTAACCAAGGTATTTGATAATGTCTCTCCTGCTATTCCTATGGGGAAAATGTAGGTACAAGGTCTAAACTATAAGTAGAAATTTAAGGTTTCACATTAATTTGGAGAGGAAAAGTGTCCCAGGGATCTATGCTTATGAACACCAATGACTTGGTCAAAGGCATATGAAAGCTTGATTTTCAGATTTATAGATAACACAAAGATGGGACCGACAATTAATACCACTGGATAACAATCAGTATCCAAAAATTTTTTGACAGTCTATAACATTGGGTCATATCTTATAGGATGAAATTTAATAGAGATAAATGTAAACTCATTCCATAAACTGATTCCCAAGGATAGAAGGTTGGATATGTAGCTATGCAGCTCTATTTGTCAGAGAAGGATCTGAGGCTTTTAGTCGATTTCAAGAAAATGAGTCATCTGTGTGATATGACTGCCAAGAAAGCTAATGCTAATTAAAAGAAGCATAGTGTCTAGGAATATAGAGATCAATATAGCCTTAGGCTTCAGTCAAAGATGGAAAGAAATTACCTATCTAACAAAATATTCATAACAACATTTTTTTGGTAATGTCAAATAACTGGATACATAGTAGGTCTCCTCAAAATAGGAAATAGCTAAACAAATTGTAGCATATGAATGTGCAGGAATTAAAAAAATGACAAATATGAAAAATTCAGAGAAACATGGAATAGACATAAACTGATACAGAGTGAAGCAAGCAGAATCAGGAAACTAAAATATATGATTACCACAATATAAAATGGAAAGAACAATAAAATGAACTCTGCTGTATTAATAACAAAACATTTAAGCACATTGTATCTGTAATATTCCTCTGATTTACTAGTATAGTCACCCTATCAAAAAGGGAAATAAAGCTAGTCTAACATTCTCTCTTCTTGATAAAGACATGATGGCACTTAGCAAACTAGTTTTCATTCTAAATGCTCCCAAACCACCATTTTTATAATGTGTCCTAGAATTTTGTCTGGCATCAAAGTCAAGCTGACTACTCTACAGTTTGTACATGTCACCATCTTCCCTTTTACAGAAGTGAGGAGATTCATCCTTCAATCCTATGCCATTTCTTCTATCTGCTACAACCCTTCAAAGATCACCAGTGACAACTCAGCAATCACATCTTCCAATTTATTCAGGATAAATTCTAGGATGTGATCCATATAAGAGTCATGGTGATTTGACCTCATCAAAGACAGTTAGATGCTATCTTACCATCTCCTCACTTATCTTGGGTGTCAACAAACTGCCTTCTAAGCATTTCTGCTATATCATTCCCAGTGTAAAGTTTTCTCTTTGGAAGAGAAAACAGAAGCAAAATAATAATTGAGTGTTTAAGTAAGAGTTGAAGCTGCTCACTGTTGTCCATTATTTTCATCACTCCATGTTCCCTTCTTTTATCATCTGTTCCCCTAGCATAGACAAAAATAGAGTTTTTAAAATGGAATTGTAGATTTAGAGCTAAAAGCTGAGAGGCTGATGTAGGCATAGTTCTTTCACCAGCACCCTCTTTTCAGATTAAATGTTGGAATAAAAGGAGGCCCTCACAGGTCACTGACCATTTAATGAAAAAGGTTTACTTTGCCCTAAAACAGTAAACATATAAAACAAAGATACAGTGGCACTTAATTTCTCTGGACACAGTGCTTAACACAGTGCTAGGCGCATAGTAGGCATTTAATACATTTATTCATTGTTGACTTTATTGGACATGGCCTCTTTCATCTCAGTCTGGAAATGAGACTTCTCAGTAAGTCCTTAGAGTATGACAACTCTCATGATCTCAGGCCCCCACCAAGACTGAGAGACACAGAATCTTCATGGTTAGGGCTTTTTATGCCCCTAGATTAGGAAGTTGTGTTAGGGAAACTGAGGCCAATCAAGATATACAGGAGGAGTAAGTTGTGTTAGAGAAGCTGGGGCCAAAGGAAGCTGTGCCAGGAGAATGCTGGTCCTTTCACAGAGGCCATTGATTCCAATTCATTTTGCTTATGTGAAAATTGAGGCTGAGAAAAGTTAAGTGAATTGCCAAGGATCCCAGAGCTAGTATCTAATGGAGATCTGACCTCAGATCTTCTTAGCTTCAAACTCAGCACCTCAGAGTCCTTAGCATTTATTGTCAGCTTCTGGTTGTTCTGGTCTTTAGCACTCAACACTCTTCTGACAGTACAATACATCATTTTTCCCTCATTCTCCATTACCAGCCATTGCTTCTGTCCTTCTGGCCAGATTTAAATTGCCTTGTGGAAGAACCTAAGTCACAAAACACTGTCGTATTTGTTTTTCTTTTCTTTTTTTAAAAAAATCTATGTTGGTTGTCAGGTTTCCTCTCTATCTGCATTTAGACAGCTTTTTTTTTTCCTGCCCCCATTTTTGAAGGCAAACATGAGTGTGATCAGCAAACTAAACTATGATGAAATAAGGGGAGAGATATTGAAGGAGTCACCAAAACAGCTGTTTTAAAAGATGTCTTGGTGTTTCCTGTCCACTTCTGCCTGTAGCACCAATGATTTTAAAAATTCAGATGATGTACAATAGTTTAAGCCTTTGTTAGAATGGTGTCTTTGGCTTCCTTGCTAAAAGAGTATTATGAGTTGAACCTGGGGGAAGATTTGGTAAACAGGGCTCCTGTGGCCTCCTGAGTTGTGACCCCCCACAATTGAATCTGGGTTTCACATTTTTAAAAATGTTCCTTGGCTTAGTGTTATGGGAATCTGAAGATCTTCCCTGCCCCTAGGCCCTTTGCTAAAGTGGCTACGTGACTGAGGACTTTCTGATTTTTGAAAATATACTCTGTTCCCTAATAGGCTGAATGTGGTCACGTGGAGCCTGTGGCACCAGGCTTGTTTTTCAGGAATGCCCGTGCCTTGTAGCTTTGTGATTGGGCAGTGGGTCCAGAGGGCTGTGACATTCTCCAAGCCAGGAGAAGGCTATACATACGCCCTGATGTGAGGTTTTGGTTTGGGGCTCACTTTGAGAAGAGTTGTGTGATTTGGCCAGATGAGACTCTGGGCAGCCGTGGAGCCCCCCAGCTGTGAAAAACCCAGATGTTGGTGCTTCCCTCTCTGGTA
>CM053588.1:256381583-256397949 GCA_028646515.1 Pseudochirops corinnae | reverse complement strand
TAGGTAAATAAGCCACAGGATGCTTCAGGGAGATAAAGCATTCCAGAGAATGGTATGCAAGGAAGCTGACCAGCCATAAAATGTTCTGATAAGATATTGTAAAACATTGACCAGGTCTTGTCTACTGGCCCCCAACAATGAAGAAGCAAAGGAGAAAAAATTTGACCATAGATAGCTACTATGCAGATAGAGAAAATCTGGGTTCATACTCAGAAGATAGTGAAGTTTAAAAAAGTACTCTTACTTTAAAGAAAAATATCGAATGGTCACAAGCTCAAAAAGGTTTCTTAGAAGAACTTTAAAAAGACTTTGAAAAGCAAATAAAAGAGTTTGAGGAAAAATTAGGAAAAAACAAGAGCAATCCAAAAAATTCAAGAAAATTATGAAAATAGTCAACCAATTGAAAAGAGAAATTCAAAAAACTTAAGAAAATAACTCCTCAAAAACTAGAATTAACAAGGGAAAGTTAATCACATGGTAAAACACAAAGAAATAACAAAACAAAAAGGAATGAAAAAATAGAAGAAAATGTGAAATTTCTCATAAGGAAAACAACTGATCTAGAGGTGTGCTTCTTAAAATGTGGGTTATCAAATGTGTTGCAGTAAAAAACAACCAAATATTAATTAACAATCAGATGTGTAATGAATCTAAGGTGTTTCTGGCAGCACTTTTCTATGTTGTATCTCGCAACTTCATTATAGCCTTGGTTCTGAACAAAAAGCATGCACACTTTGCACTGTGCATGCCGTCATGTCCTGCAATGCCAATAAATGCTGCCGCAATGTGAAAAGGTGTTGAGAATAGAAAACATTTACGATGCCCTGATATAGAAACAAGATCAAGGAGAGACAAAATCAGAATTGTTGGATGACCTGAAAGTATGCTTTTTAAAAAGTATCTTGATAAGATATTATAAGAAAAGTCATAAAGGAAAATTGTCTTCAAATTCTAGAATGAGAGGGTAAAATATATATAAAATCCATTGATTACTAGCTGAAAGAAATCCCAAGAAGAAAACTTATAGGAACATCATAGCCAAATTTCAAAGCTCTGAAGTTAAGGAGGCAATTACAAACACCAAGAAAAAAAGAGTTTAAGCACTGTGGAGCTACAATCAAGATAACACAAGATTTAGCAACTTCTACACTAAAAGACTGAAGGGTTTGGAACATTATATTTTGAAGAACAAAGGAGATTGATTTGAAACCAAGAATAATTTACCCAGCAAAGCTAAGTATAATCCTGAAAGAAAAAATGAAAAGTGTATTTAATTAATTGAAAGACTTGCAGCTATTTATGATGAAAAGGCCAGAATTCAATGAAAATTTTGGCATATAAGATCGAAGAGAAACATAAGGTAAACATTAGAGACCAATTATAAGGGATTGAATTAGATCAAACTGTTTACTTTTTATATGGGAAAATGTTATCTGTACTCTTAAGAATATTTTCATTACTTGGGTAGTTTGAAAGAATATATAAGATGGGGTTGAATGGAGTATGAAGAGATGACTCTAAAAATTAAAATTGGGTAGGGAGAGGTAAAATGGAGCAATTATCTCATACAAACAAGGCATGAATGGACGAATTGTAACAGTGGAAGCTCATGGGGATGGAGAACTGGCAGTGCTAGAACCTTATTCTCATTGGAATTGGGTTAAAGAGGGAATAAAATATACATCTAAAAGAGTTTAGAGTCTTCTAATTTATCAAGAAATAGAAGCGTGAGGGACAGGATAAAGCAGGGCCTTTCAGAAGGGTGTGTAGGTCAAGAAGTAGGAGGATGAGGGAGAAGATAAAGGAGGAATTCTTAAAGGAGTGGGTAGATTAAGGAATAGGAGGGTAAGGGGAGAGGATATAGGAAGGATTCTTTAAAAAGGGAACAGATTAGGGAGGTAGAGGTTAGAGGTAAATTAGAGGGGTGAGGAGAGATAGAGTAAAAAGAGAGGGTGAGAAAGGCAATAGAGAAGAAAAATAGGATGGAGGGGAATACACAACTAGTAAACTTTGAATGTAAATGGGATGAACTCACCCATAAAACAGAGCTCTACCCAAAAGGCTATAAAATTGTAAAGACCCTTTCACCACTATTAGGTTTGTATTCCAAAGAGAGAAAAGAAAAGGGAAAAGGAGATATTTGTACAAAAATATGTATAGCCATTCTTTTAGTAGCGGCAAGGAATTGGAAATTGAGGGAATGCTTTTTCAAATTTTTTTCCTTTCTTTCTTCCCTCTCTCCTTGCTTTTTCTTCCTTTCTTTGGCTCTCTCTTTCTTTTCCTATATTTCTCTCTATGGCTCTATCTATTCATCCATCCATCCATTTATCCATGCTTCTTTTTTGAACTCCCAGAATTTAACATAGCAACTTGTATATAGTAAGCACTTAATAAAAGATTGCTGTTTTGACCGTACCTAGAATACTTTAATTCAAATACTTATGCCAAGGACTCCCCTTGTTTAGTCCAAGTTTGTCCCTAAACACATGGGATTTTAGCGCTAGAAGAGATCTCAGAGGTCATCTAGTGCAGCGCTTCTTAAATTTTTTCCACTTGCTACTCCTTCAGTGTTTCTTAAACTGCGGGTCATGATCCCATATGGGGTCGGCAACCATCTCATTCTGTAGAAGAGGAAAGAGGTGCAAGAAGGATATAATTCTTCCAGGGTCACATGGATAAAAGGTATCAGAGATAGGATTTAAACCCATGTCCTTAGACTCTAGATCTAGTGCTTTTTGCACTGCACTTAACTTGCTGTTCTTCCTACAACACCTTCTACCTCCATCTCTGTCATTTCATAGGTTGTCTACTCCATGCCTTGAAGGTAGCCTTCTTTTACATTTGCCTCTTAAAATTATAGCTTCTTCAGTGCTCTGTTCAAAGGCCTTTGCCTACACAATGCCTTTCCTGATTCCTCCAGTCATTAGTACCCAATTCCTATTACTTGGCATTTATTTTGAAGTTATTTATATATGTCCATATTATTTTCCCATAAGAGAATGTTAGCTCCTTGAAGGCAGGAACTACTTTATTTTTGTCTCTGTAGCCTGAGAGCAGAGATGGGGAACCTGTGGCCTCAACACCTCTAATCTAGTATTTAGCCCAGTGCCTGGCACTTAGTAGTCAATAAATAAGTGTATGCTAAATGAATGAATTGGAATATGCATGTCTTCTTTCTATCACTGACTGTCCCATTTCTTTCTGGAAACCTGCTTTAGGATGTTAGACTACACAAGGAGACAGCCACTTGTAGGTAAATATATTTACCTATAAAGGTTATCCTTATTTTGACTTCTTAGCATATAATATCCTCAGGCACTTATAAGTCATCATGTAATGGGAATGGAAGGGTCCCTGGGGAGGTCATCTTGTTCATTTCTCTGTCTCAAGACAAGACTGAACCTAAGTCGTCTTAGAAGGTCAGCTGCATGCTCCATTCATTTAAAAACAAAACAAAACACTAAAACTCCAGAAGGGGCTTGTCACCCTTAGTTCTGTCTTGTAATGTGGCTTCCCATGGCTTCCTTCATATCATATTATTTATGATTGGAAAGTTCTTCGTGTTGTCTAAATGAAGCCCTTACCCCTTTATTGTCTATCACCTCCTCCCCTATCCTGCCCTGCAGAAATAAAGGATGTTTTCTTACCATAAAATGTTCCCATAAAATGTTCATTCCTAAACATCAAGTCTGTAATTCAGTTTTCCTCACAACTTCCTCTACTCCACGGTGCATAATAGCCTCTTCCTACTCTGTTGCCTGAATTTCCAGGGACACCTTAACCTGGGTCCAGGTAGGAGGCCAAGTCTAATTTTTCTCCCCACCTTTCTATTCTATGCTCCAGCGCTCCCATCCCCAAAGTCTCCATGGGCTATGATTAAGGTTTAATCAGTTGTTTTCTTGCAAGGCGGGTGGTGGGGGGAGGAGAGGAAAAGCCCCCTACATTTTCCTTAATGTTATGAATTAGCAGGAGATATTCGGAAATAGAGTTGCCTACCCGTTGTTTGAAAATTGTTTACAGCGAATAATGAACAAAGCAAATCAGATTGCCAAAGGCCTAGCTGTTGAGAAAGTGTAGCTCGTATTATTAATTAAAATACAAGTCAGCTTTCCCAGCACTTGTAGCCTGTGGGTATCGAATGTACTCCACTTGATTGAATCAGGCAGTGGCAGTCCCCGCGTTTTTTATTTTGTGCTCGGAGGGATAACAACAACAAAAAGTAAAGCTGTTTTCTGCTACCTCATTTGAAAAAAATATTATTTTAGAATGAAGGCACAGCAGCTTCAGCAGACAGGCAGAAATAACACAAAATCTACATTATGCCCTTACACTTTGATTTTAAACGAGGGGTCTGTCTACAATCTCAGAAACTCTAGTTCCATTGTATTATAGGCAGACCTTTGTCTATGGCCAAGGAAACAGTTTCCATGGAGATGCAAGGCATCTGACAATGGTCACTGTTTTGGAGAAGTAAATTAATCCAAGCAGGAGACCAGTTATAAGAATTTTCTCCCCTCTGGCAGGGGGAGGGGGACAAAGGGTTGGTAAGTTGCACAGAAGAAGAAAAAAACATTTTTGCCTTTTGGTTATTCTTTTTTGAATGTGTGGAAGTAACAGAAATTGTAAGAAGGCTTAAACTTTGTTTCTGGAGTCAGTGCTTATGGGGATTCTCCAGTGATGGAGAACTAGAACAGGGAATGAGATTCTTTTAAAAAAGGAGCTGAGAAATTTGGCTCACCTCTAGGTAAATTTAGAGAAAGGAACAAATACAGTGTGGTTTCTTTTTCTTACAAATAACCTGGGCTATTCTACTTTGGAACCAATTCTTTTAACCAGATGTCACAGCCATTGGTAACTGACGGACCAGAGGATAAATTTCATAAGACTGGATAGGAAGAAATACTCAAATACCAACTTTCCCCAGGTCGTATTTGTTCAATCTAGGCTGGTCAGTACTAGGAAGATGTTTTAATCATCTACTGCAAATAATCTCGACTGGATATCACATTCTTTATTTTTGCGTAATTATTTGAAATAATCAAATGACGTTAAGGTCCAGAAAAGAAGCAAGATTTTCTAGTAACCAAATTTTCTCTGTCTTAACTCTTGCTGGCAATATTCAGAGTAAGGAGGTTCTCATTAGGAATCTGTTAGTTTATTTTGAGGCAGTGTTGCCAATGAGAATAAAGTTTAGAAGACAGACTCAAATCCTGCCTCTGGCAATACGGTAGCTGTTTGACCAAGGGGAAGCCTCTAAGTGTCTGAGAGTGATTACCAAGGACTGATTTCCTTAAGATTGAGAGACAGTTTCCATAGCAGAATTCCTTACACTGAAGAAATCAAAGCTTTTTAGTTTATTTTGTAGTTCATTCATTCTTTATTTATTGAATATCTGCATGCATAGCACTGTGATAGGCATGGAAAAAAAAATTTTAAAATGTATTAAAATGTGATTGCTGCCCTCAAGGAACTTACAGCCTAGCAGAATGTGATGCATATACAAATAAACAGGATGCCAGGTAGACTATGATGTCTTATCCTCCAAATGAGGGAGTTCAGAGGAGAGAAATATCACTTCTAAATTAGGAAGTCAGCTGTGATACTTTAACAAGTCTAAATATAAAGCATGGGTAGGATTTATTTTTTTAAATAAATTTATTTTTATATTCATCTATTATCTGTCCCTCCCATTAACCTCTGTACAATAAAACTCACAACCCTGCCCCCCCCCCAAATCCCTTATCATAAAAATGCATAGCATGGTAAACCAAATTCCCTTTTGACCATACCTACAACTTCATGCTTTTTGTATATGTTAACATCATTTCCTCTCTGACAGGAAGTAAGCTGTATGTTTCATCTGCATTATTTATCATTGCCTAGATCATAGTTCTAAAGTCTTTCAAAGCAGCTTTTCTTTACAATGTTGTTATTACTCTCTATAAATTGTCTTCCTAGTTTTACCTACTTCGCCCTGCACCAGATCATAGAGGTCATCCCAGTTTTCTCTGAAATGGTATATTTTATCATTTCTTATAATCCTTTAATATTCGATTATATTCATACACCACAATTTGTTTAGCTATTGCCCAATAGGAATACAACTCCTTAGAGTCTACTTCTGGGTAACTACAAAATGAACTGTCACAAATATCATTCTACATGTAGATTCTTTTCCTCTTTGCCGGCTCTCTTCTGAGTAGAGACCTGGTACCTGGGTCAAACATTTGGAGCATAGTTCCAAATTATTTTCCCAAATTGTTGGACTAATCCATAGCAGGATGAGTAGGATTTCAACAGAGAAATATAATAGTTGAAAAGGTGGTAAGGGAGGCAATAACTGGCAGTGCCAGAGATGTCTCATACAACAAGGACTGGATTGGATTGAATTGAAATTGCATTTATTAAGCTCCTATTGTGTGTAAATCACTCTGCCAGGCATGAAATAAGAATTTCCTAACCAGAAGGAAATGCACCCTAGTAGAGAAAAGAAGTTTATCAAGTGCCACGGGATATCAAACTTTTTCACTATTTCTTACTGGTAGAAGAAATATGACATGTATAGAGTGATAGAGTTGGAGTAAGGTAAATGAGGGTTTGAATCTCTTCTATACTTCCTAATTGTGTTGGGTAAGTCACTGAAACTTTTGGACTCTGAGTTTCTTTATCTATAAACATTACCCAACTCATAGGATTGTTGTGATAATCAAATGAAAACATATCTAAAGCATTTTGCAAACATTAAAGTTGTATATAAGTGCCAATGATGTTATTGGTATAATCTGAATGTAGAATATGTGAGCTGAATATCTGTAAGTACCCAAATTTCAGTCTTAATAGTATTTTTAAAAGAATTTTTCCCTTGTTCCTCAAAATAAATTTCACTTCCTCCTCCTAAACTTAGAGTAAGACTAAATAATATAACACAACCCCATGGGTTTAAAATTTCAGGGGTTGATGAAGGTTCCCATGGCTGGGCAATCTCATTGGCTTTACCTCTCAAAGTATTAGATAAAGGTTGAAAGAAGCTGTTTCTTCCCTGCCCTTGTTTGAAATCCACACTCAAGTACACATTGGGTCAAACCCTAACCAGATGTAGGTACACAGAGAAGTTATTGGATTTGTGGATGATGAATAGAAAGCAGACAATGCACTTGTCTGGTCTCAGAAAGGATATGCATAAAAATGAAGGTATTGTACCTTACATATGTAAATTGTTGATTAACAGGAGTTCTGGCATATATGTAAAATATTTTCCTCAAATCCACATTTAATATGAATGTGTGTATGTGCACACACATATATGCACACACAAACATGATGCAGTTTACCAACAATTAGAAAAAAATCAATAGGGAATTCTCCTGTTAAAATGATTTGACTTCCTGGCACATTTATCCTCTGAAGAAATAGAACCACTGTAATATGTGTGTCAGTCAATTAATGATTAGATAAACCAGTATACTAATTATTAAATGACTTTTTTTATGATCTTTTCTGCCTAGGACATGAGAAGCAAAAATCAAGGGGCTAATAATTGCAGGAGGTATATGGTTGTCAAAGCACTAACACCACATTTACTTATTCTGTCTGAGGTGTTTGTGAGGGAAGGAATGGCTGATTTAAACTCTATACCTGAGAATCAGGTCTCTCAATTCAAACCAATTGATTTCAAGGAGAAAATCCTCCTAGGCAACAATTTCTTAGAGTAGGAAAAAGGATGAACTTCTCTCCTCTAGTTCTTTTCTATAAAATATCCTTTTCCAATTTTCCCCTTTCTGCTCTTCAGCACTGAAGAGTAATTTGTGCTTCATTTTCTCCTACCTTTACTATGAGCAAGTGATAATAAGCTCCATCACAGGATTTAAAACTGGAAGGGACTTTAGAGGTCATGAGTCCAGCCCATTAATTTCATATTTAAAAAAACAAGATAAAACAAAGACCAAAGAGAAAGTGACTTACACATGCTAGCAAATGCAAGAGGTAGAAATCAAACACAACTCCGATGACTGCTATTATAGGAATTTATGGGGTGTTCAGGGAGGACTAGCACCTCTGCTTGTGAGGGCTGTTCATCCACCTTTGGTGTCTACCTATCACCAAACTCTCACCTGTAGCTCCAAGAAGCCGTTACATACGCAACAGGCATGCAACAGGCTCAGCAGGTAGACTAAACCAGATGAAGGATAACTGATAGGCCTCCAACCTGTTGGTAAGTTAGGGAGATGTCTACCCCAAGGATGCAAAGACTTTCCCCTAGCAGAATGGGCAGATGAGAATAATTTGTTCTAAAGGTCAGGAAGGTGGAGCTCTTGGAACTTAGACATTGAAGATGCAAAGGTTGTCCACTGCATCCTGGGTCATTGCCAATTGTCTTGACTTCTGTCCTGCCAAAGGACTTTGATTAAATTCAAAGACTGCTTCAGATACTTCTTAATTGTATGTCTCTACATAACTCATTTGGCCTTAATGATCTTGATTTTCTTCATTTATAAAATGGACATAATTATAGCAGTTACCTCACAGGGTTGTTGGGAAGATCAAATGAGAGTAAGCAAATATTTTATGAATTATAACGCACTATTATGAAAATAATAGGCAATATTTTTTTGATTTACAGGTGCAAAGTTTGGTTTCTAGTTGAATAAGTACTTTATTCACCTTTTTAAGTGTTTGCTATGGGTCAGTCTTAGAAATTGTATTTCATTAGCACAGTCCCCTCTGTAGGACAGGGTTAAGGACTGGATCTGCAATTTCATTAGTATGGGGAACCTCTCCATGAAGGAGCTACCTCTGCTAAAGCAGGGTGGCACTTTCTCTGCAATTTTTAGTCTCAAAGAGTTACCTAGGCTCTTAGAAGTTGAGTAACTTGACCAAGGACATATGCAGGGTATGTCACAGGTAGGGTTTTAACTCTATGCTCCCTGGCTTTGAGGCTGTCACTCTATTCAGTAAACCTGTTGTCTCTTTTAAAAGAGAATTAAACAAGTGGAATGATAACCATTGTCATTATCCCCATTTATTGAGTGCCTGCTATGTGTAGATCTGCTAGTAGATATGTGGGGCCAGGACACAGGGACACTGGTAGTCAAAAGAAGGTATGATTTTCTATGACAGGCACAGAAACTTAGTGGAGTAGGTGACACTTGATGTGGGCCTTGCATGAGAAGTAGGATTCGGGCAAAGACAGGGGAGGACACTCTAGATAGTGAAGCCACATGGACAGCAGTGCTAAGGCAGGCATGAATAGGTGTTTGGGAGGAAACAAAGAGTGGTCCATTTTGGTTGGTGAAGAGGATTCAGTTGGAGAAATACTGGGAGATAAAGTTAGAGAAGTCTTAAAAATCACGCTAAGGAGTTTTGAGCTATAGCCAAATGAAGAATCATTCAATTAATCAACATGCATTTATTAGATATTTGCAGTATCTTAGGCATTGTGCTAAGTACAGAGCTGAAGATTTTTCTCAGTGAATTGATGTATAGTAAGTGTTGTTTTGTGAATATTAATGAGGGAGATACAACAGCTAATTACATCATCTACTAGGTTGTGGGAATGGGGAAGGCACTGCAATCTGCATCACTGCATAGACTTCTTTTTGCTTTGTAAACCTTAAAGCACCATATACATTTGTGGTTGTTATCATTAACATACGACATCACAGGAATGTGGTCCTTTGTCATTGTAGCAGAATTAACAATAGCAAGAGACAGTTTTGTGCCTCCTCATTTAATGTCTTTATTCTAGGGTTTTCTTAAGCCTTTTCTAAGCCTCCATAATTTGCATGGCCTGGCTCTAGTTACATAACCTTTTTGGTCCTAGGATTCTCATCTGTAAAATGAAGAGATTGCCCTTTTCAGCAATAAATCTATGATTCAAATCTAAATTTCACACACCTGTGTGAGAGTTGGAGCCAAAACAGATTCAGATGTTCCAAGGCCTTTTTCCCTTTGAGCTGGCTATGCCCCATGCCTGGAGTACACTCCTTTCTTACTGAGACCTCACAGAATTGACCTCTTCCTTCGAGACAAAGTTCAAGAGCTACTGCCTCAACTGTGCAACTAGGACTGCCCTCTTCTCCAACTACCTTGTATTTAACTACCTTGAATTTATTTTTTTTATATTTATTCTCTGTATACATATACATGTAATTCCTTTTTCCCACATTAGAGTATAAGCTCCTTGAGAATATGAGATTGGTTTATTCTTGTGTTTATATAGTCTTCTTATACCTTATTCCCCAATGTGTACTCTTTAGTCAGTGACATTAACCTCCTGGCTGTTCCACAAACAAGACACTCCATCTTTTGGTTTGGGACATTTTCTCCGGCTATCTGCCAAGCCTGGAACACCCCCTCCTCCACTCTGACTGCTGACCTACCTGATTTCCTGTAAGTCCCAACTAAAATCCCACCTTCAATGGGAAGACTTCCCTAACCCTTCTTAATTCCATGGCATTCCCTCTTTGAATTATTTCTTATTTATCTTATGTGCAACTTGCTTTGTATATATTTGTTTGCATGTTGTTTCCCCCACTAGATAATAAATTCCTTGAGGGCAGGGATTGTCTTTTGTCTCTTTTTGTTTCCCCAATGCTTAGGATGGTGCCTCTGGCACATACGAATAATTAATAAATATTTATTAATTAATTGATATATCCAGAGTAGCACAGAGCCTGAAATATAGTAGGTGCTTAATAAGTGAATACTGACTGACTACTATAAAGTATGTTCTTAGGCAGGAGTTCTCAAATTGTTTTCAATAGAAACTAATTTTAATTGTTCTGAAAGGAAAATTATCAGCTGTCGATAATGGGGAGGTTACCAACAGTAAAGTGTGGAGGTATAATGGGGTGCTCTGCTACCCCAGGTTCAACTGGATTAAACTTTGAGAGTAATTGCCCAGTGTTGATTGACTTGTTGGGATCTCCTGTTCTTGATAATAGGTAAGTTAATTTTCCTCTGTAACTGAGGCTTTCTTAGGGTGCACAGTGAGTAGACTTCCAACTTTGGTTGGACAGCCTGCTGAACTATTCCTTTAAAAGTACTTTCAAATGCTTTTCTTGTCCTGCTTGCAAAACACAGGGCCCTTTATCTGTAGGAATCATCCAAGATGGTCTTTCAGGTTGGTGGTTGCTAAGCAGCACCACATTTGAGAGCAGTTAGACACTGGAGAATCCCCTACTTGAAAGGAAAAATAACCACGCATTTTTCTTTGGTTTGTGGCAAATAGGAGAGCAAGGAGGAGAGAAGAAAAGAGAAGAGTTATTTCTCTCTCCACCTTATCTCCCCTAAGATGATATTAACAAAGCCCACCTTGGGCAATGGCTCCCTTTGAAAGCAATGAATCTGTATATTCAGCTGCCCACAGGAAGGCACTGAATCCCTAGAGACCTGGAAATCACAATTTCAGTGCCCCATAATAGTGCTGGAATCTTTCTTGTTAAGTTATCCTATGCCCAGTTGTAATACATGTGCCATCTCCTCCACAAACCCTTATTAAACTCACCTTATTTGCTATGCAAAATGGACAAAGATTTCTGAAAAAAAGAAGTGTATGGATTTCCAAAAGAGTTACTAGAAAAGCTAATCTAATTAGAAACATGTCACTGTGTAAATAGAATCCACAGAAAGCTTCTGCTCCTTATATAAGAAAAGCCTTAGCAGCTCTTTGGATTTTTTCACATTTGCTACCAAATGTAAAGGTTGAAAAGCAGAAAGAATTTGTACCAAGAATGCTAAACAACTTCTGCAGCAACTCCATTCTTACTCAAAATATAACTTGTGTTTACAACACAAGAGTTTCCCAGATGGTCATGCAAATGAATGCTCAGGAATACATTGCATGCCATATTATTGTTGTTTAGTATTTATTGGGCCCCCACAATGTGCAAGGTGCTGAGAAAAGCAGCAGAATGTCATCTGCTAGGCGATAGGAAACATACTGCATAGGCAACCACATCGTCAATCGTTCCCACAGGGTTAATAACACCAACAATATTTGAAAGGTCTTCCAGACTCAATAGTATTAATATGGATGTTTGGGACTCACGTCCCTCATTCAATTTCATCTAAGTTTCTTTTTTTTTTTTTTTCTCGCAATAGTTTCTGATATCGGACTACAATGGTACCATTCCTACTATTTTTATTTCTCACAATCCTCACTCATATATGAAAATCCAAAGAAAAGAGATTTTGCAGCATGCAACATTATAAATGACTAAGCCATTTTCTATTGAAGGAGGCCTCCTAGTTGGAGTTTCAAAAGCTAGAGAGTTCACACTGACATTCCCCTGCCAAAGACAGCATAGCTCATCCTATGATAGAATCTCTCAGTGTAGTAAAGCCAAAGAATGGAACTGGAACAAAATTGGGGTTCTTTTTTAATCCTACTAATTCTCTAGCTTCGTGTGTAGGTATGGGTGTGTGTGTATATGTATACATATATATGTTATAAATACATATATACAAGTATTCCTTAACTTGACATGAATTCTATTTTTATTTCTTTGCCCTAGAGCAACTAGAAGCAGACATGCAGCAAGTAAGACCCTATTGGAAGGAAGCACAAATCATCATTGATTTAAAGCATTTAAATTTGATTCTATAATCATTTGATTATATTTGATTATATAATAAGAGAAGAATTATGCACCCTGCCATCCATTGCATACAAAGTATTCCTGGATACATTTACTAGGACTATTATTTCTTGGTGTTTGAGGCTATCTCAGACACAATGAGATATAAGAAAAACACGTGCAAGCAAAGTAGATGTATTCTGAGTTAATTACAAAGTAGGTGAAGAAGAATTTTAGCAAAGCTAACCAAAATATGAAATAAATATGGCAAAGTGCAGAACCTCCACGAAATCCTATTCTTAATGCTTTATTATGGTGTGCAGCTGATCCTAAGTTGTCAAAGTATATGCTAATAGAATGTAAGCTTTTGGCTGGTTCTATCATGTTGGAATTGTTTCTAGTATGATCCTGGCAATAGACCAATTCTGTTTCCCTATTACTAGGACTACTTTAAGTACATAAAAGCTCATCACCTATGGACTCATGCTTGATAATGAATTCTCTGCCCATGGCAAATCATGAAACAGAAAATATACAAAGTGGCCCTCAGTTATAGAGTGTCAGCAAAATAAGAAGAGGATGCCCAAAATCATAGTTTTTAGACTACCAAATTTAAGTTGATTATTGGTATTCTAAATGCACATCTTATGGACAATAAGTAAACAAAATGCCAGAAGAACTGAATCATGGAAATCTTGACATTTTTCATGTAAGTCAAAGAAAGAAGAAAATTACAGTTAAATGGAAGGATAAATTATAGATGTGCTTTGGGGAAGAAGAAAGGTGGCAGAATTGGGTTTATCATATGTCCAGAGGACACAGGAAATGTTTCTGATGGGACATTTAGTCATCTCATATTTTGAGGCTCGAGGTAAATACTTTTTAAAAGACCATAAGGAAAATAGTTGTAACTTATACACCAACAGGACAGCTAAGTGCTTCAGTGGATAGAACACCAGACCTGAAATCAGGAAAACCTTAGTTCAAATTTGGCTTTTGATCCTTACTAGCTGTATGACTCTAGGCAAGTCACTTACCTCTATTAGCCTCAGTTTCCTCATCTGTAAAATGAGCTGGAGAAGGAAATGGCAAACCACTCTAGTATCTTTGCCAAGAAAACCCCAAATGGGGTCACAAAGTCAGACATGAATCAACAGTAAAAATGTACCAATACTGATTACTTGGGAAGAATAGGTAAGATACTTCATTAAAGCATTGGATAGGATCTTCCAAGATAAATTAACATAAACTTTGGTACTTGGTGACTTCAGTGCAATGATAAGAATGCAATGATAAGAATAAGTGAGGATAATGAAAGATATCTTTAAAAGCATGAGTCGGGAATAAGGTCTAATTTGGTCTAATTACCAAAGATTTGTAATTTAGAAGCCTCATATTTCTACATCATCGTATGCTCTCTGAGAAAAAAATTGTTAAACACGACATAGTGAACACCAAATAATATTACAAAAAATAAAATTAGTATTTTTTAACACATGTGAAAAGAGAATGATATATACGGGAGTCAAGTCTGAATCAACTGTTTATGGATAGTAAGACCCATGACTTATTAGAGCAAAGAACAAAATTAGTATCAAGTTAGAAGAATTAGAAAAAGATATAGTATATGATTGAAACAATTTTATTGTGACCTATTTAAAGAACTTACTGATAAAGAAAACTAGGAAATGAAAAGTTGAAATGACATCAACACTATTTGTAATAACTTTATACAGAAGTTTTGTTGTTGTTGAGTTGTTATATATTTTGTATTGAACCACAAAATGAAGGATATAGAATTTTAGTAAATGAACCATAAGAAGAATTATGGAAAAGTGCAGAATCTTCACAAATTCCTAGATGCTTCTTTGTGATCTGGTAGTAACCCTCAGCTGTTAAAGGCCATGCCAGTGGAGTCAAAGTACTGGCAAAGTCTACCATGATGGAGAAGCATGTTCCTTTATACCTCTTTGTCTCTGATTTAGAATACAAATTCATTTGTAAAATCATATGAGGAAGATGATGAAAGATTAAAAGCATATTTGCTTCAGAAATCAAAGAAAAGTGAAGGGTAAAACCAAATTTATGAAAGTTAATCAAAGTAATACCAAGATCATTTATGGATGAAGATAGGAGGAACAATAAAAAGAAGAAAAATGTAAAAGATCTTCAAAGGTTTTTTCCTAACACTTTTCACCATCAAGGACAACAGAAGCATCACATGTGGCCTCAAACACCACAGTCCTAGATATACCTAGAGAGGAGGTATCAATAGCACTTAATAGACAAAAAAAGGAAGACCAAATTTAAATTGACGAATCTATCTATGTTAGAGGCAACAACAAAAAAAAAACATTGAAAAATCAACTCCCAAGTTATCTGAGGAAGGAAAGATAGCAAAAACATGGAAGATGGAGGAATGTGATTTATTGAACCTGGAGAAAAAAAGTGATTGGTGAGCATGAATAGCTACTGGCCTTTGTGGACAGCTAGGTGGGATAGTAGTAGATAGACTTTTGGACCTGAAGTCAAGAAGACCTGAGTCCAAGCTGAGCCTTAGACACTTCCTAGCAATGTGACCCTAGACAAGTCACTTAACCTCTATCTTCCAAAGCTTTTTCTAAAATGAGGATAATAGCAGCACTGTAAAGCCAAGCACGAGCAGCTTTCCAGAAGGATGCTACTGTGAACAGCTTTTAAGGTTCTGATTACATAGTATGGTGAACACTATATTTATTCAATAACAAATCAGAGCAAAACATTCACAGAAAATCAAGGTACAGCATTCACAATGTTACAACTTATCACAGGAAATCAAAATACAGCATTCAGAACAGCTTATCACTAAAATGGCCACATAGTTTTCACCATAGTGGTCACAAAGTTTTGAACAAAGAGCAATCATTTAGTAACTCAAACATTCAATCATCTCAATCATTTAATCATCCTTAAGGAGGTTTTCCTCCTTAAGGGAGACAAAGTATAATAGTCAAAGGTCTCCACCCATGGGGCACACCAAGTTACAAGTCAATTAGTATTCAGTCATCATTCACTATTCAATCATCAGAAAATATACAAGCCCTCCACCCCTAGGTCACTAGTAAATTACAATTCTTAGTCAGTACACAGTATCCAAGTAAAGTCTTCTTTCAGCTTGACTTGGGGTGGTCTCTCAGATTCCCTGGATCCCCTTCCATGGTCCCAGCTCCTACCTGTTTTCACCAAACTGTCAGCTGGGTTCAAAAGCAGACAGCTCCCAGGTCCTTGTCTAGCTCTTCATGCAGTTCCTGTCCCACACTGAAGCTCACAGTGTCCAGTCCAGTACAGACCTTAAATCCTTCACAGTTGTAGCAGCAAGCACCCTAGTATACCCAGGGTGGGTGCTGGCACAGGTTCTTAGATCTGCTTTTCTAAAGGAAAGAAACTCAAAATGGGTTAACAGTCTCACTTTAATCAGTCAAACACATATCATTTACCTAGTTCAGGGGAAAAAGTCAGCACCCTGAACTTCAGAGAATACAAACAGAAGTTACAAACAAACAGAAAAAAATAGATCAGCAGATGGCTTCCAGCACCTGACCATTACATCAGTTACCTATTCAGTTACCAGAGAGGGAAGCACCAACATCTGGGTTTTTCACAGCTGGGGGGCTCAATGGCTGCCCAGAGTCTCTTCTGGCCAAATCACACAACTCTTCTCAAAGTGAGCCCCAAACCAAAACCTCACATCAGGGCGTATATATAGCCTTCTCCTGGCTCGGAGAATGTCACAGCCCTCTAGACCCCCT
>CM053588.1:256345233-256381083 GCA_028646515.1 Pseudochirops corinnae | reverse complement strand
TGTTCTTGTGGCATAATTTCCCATCTTCTGCCTCTACCTTTTCTTTTCTCCCATTACAATCCCTTTCTTTCCCTTAATAGGGTTTTTTTTTTAAATCTTCAGAATAGTTCACTTATACCCACATCCTCTTTCTATGTACATCCCAGGAAACAGATTTCTTTATAGGATACAAGTGTTCAAAAAATCCCCGCACTATTATGACCAAGTTCTGCATCTAGGCTCTAGTTTTCTTTTTCTTTTCTTTTAGCCTTCCATGGTCAAATTGATACAGTAAAAGAAAGAATTTTGATTGGTATTTGAGAGCTAGCAGAGTAGATTAGAAAAAGCACAAGATTTAGAGTCAGTAAAGTCTCGGTTTTGATCATGACTGCCACTTACATACAGGATGACTTTGAGCAAGTCACTTAATCTCTCTCAATCATGTCAACGAGAATTTTATTAAACACTTACTATGCACCAGGCACTGTGATAAATTTTGCAAATACAAAGAAATTGACCTTGATGATACAGTACAGGAGACAAGCATGAGCATATTCTCTCATTAGGATCACTATTGACAGAAAATTAATAGTTCTTGGGGAATATCAATTCATTGGAAGCATTAAAACATTGTAATCTCATTTGACAGGTGAAAAAATGAGAAATAGAGAGGTTGTAGTGTAATGGAACATTTTAGAAACAGAAGTTCTGAATCTGAAGCCCAACTTTGCTACCTCCCTAGCTACATGACTTTGAACAAGTCACTTAACCTTTCTGGATCTAAGTTTCTTTATTTACAAAATGAAGGAATCTCTGGGCTCAAATATCTCACAGTTTAATGGGAGAAACAACATGAAAGCAATTAAGTGCAAACAAGATATATACAAGACAGACAAGAGAGAGAGCACTAGCATTAGTGGGGATGAGGACAGGCTTCTTGCAGAAGGTGGGATCTTAGTCAAAACTTGAAAGAAGGTGGCAAAGAGTTGCAGGTGTGGAACTCAGGAAGTGAAAATACTGGCAATGGAGATCTAATGAGAGGAATGAGGAGACCTGTTACTAGATTATAGAATATATGTTTAGGTGGGGGCTAAAGTATAAGAAGATTAAAAAGGTAGGAAGGGCCTAGGTCCATGGGTGCAGCCTTTTGATTGAGTCCAAGTTTTACAGAACAAATCCTTTTTTTAAGGGGATTTGTTCTGTGAAGTTTGGATTTGGGTAAAGGACTGCATTTGAGGAGGTAGAGGGCCACATGTGGCCTGGAGGCTGTAGGTTCCCCACCTAGGGCTATCTTATGGAAATCTTTAAAAGTCAAAAAGCTGAATTTATACTTGACACTGGAGGCATTAGGAATTGATTGGATGAGGGGTGGAACTCTTATTTTAGGAAGATCAATTGAATAGGGAAACCTTAATGTAGATGCTAAACTGAGCCTTGATTCTGAGAGTCAGAGAGGAGCAGGGAGTGCATATCATATTGAAGACTAGCTTTCATAAATTGTATAGCTACAAGCAGTGGAATGTTGAGTTTTTTGTTATTCTGTCTCTTTAGTCATGTCTGACTCTTCATGATCCCATTTGGGGTTTTCTTGGCAGAGATACTAGAATGGTTTGCCATTTCCTTCTCCAGCTCAATTTACGGATAAGGAACTGAGGTAAACAAGGTTAAATGACTTGCCCAGGGTCACACAGCTATTCAGTATCTGAGGACAGATTTGAACTCATGAAGATAAGTCTTCCTGATGCCAGGCCCAGTGCTCTATATATGGTACCACTGCAATGGCAAGCAAAGTAGTATTTTGCTGCTTGTTTCTGCTACTCAATAGCCTTTGAGACTCACCTTTGATTGTGCCAAGTCTTTGTGGAAACAGAACACGTTTGTGTTGCCCTTACTAGGCCTAATGTCATCACATGGGGCCCATGGTAGGAGAAGCTTGCCAAAAGAGCAGAACAGGAAGGATGGAATAGGAAGGAGCAGAGCAGAAAAAAGCTCAAGCATGAGCTGGGACCAAACAAGGACTGAGAAAGAGAGTTTTTGTGATATCAGCACTCTGTCCTATCTGTTGGCCTATTTTGATTTCTCAGATAGAAGTCCTGTCTGTTGTTCCGTATTGGTTTCTCAGAAAGAAAGTGAATTGAGATGATAGTGCCAGCAATGGATATAAATATTGTAGCCCTGTTGAGCTTTGTTTCCCTAGAAACAGAAACTGAAGAGCTTGGAGTGGAGCAGTCTCCATGAGCAGTGATATGGAACAAGAACAGGGAGCTAACTACCTGTGAATCTAGGCAAGAGTCAGGTGAATTCAGTCAAAAGATGGGCTTGGTCAGTCCATGGAAGAGGAGCCATGGCATTTGGAAGCCAGCCTTGAGGTAAGATGAAAGGAGACTTTACTTGGGTACTCAGTGCTGACTGATGATATTGTAACTTACTGTGACCTAGGAGTGGATGGCCTTTGTATTTTCTGCTACTCCTTCAGGATGATTGGCTTAAGGATGATTGGAAGCCAGTCTGGAGTCAAGATGAAAGAAGATTTGACTTGCATACTCTATATTGATTGAGGAGATTGTGACTTACTGAAAGAGATGTTTTGTTTAAGACTATGTGTCCACCTTAGCAATAAATTGTTATGTTACATTGTTGTGAATGTTTTGCTTTAGTTTATTGCTGAATAAATAAGTTATTCATGTCAGCAGTCCTCTGCAGAACTGTGCGTGATTGGCTTTACAATGGCCTAACTATTGAGTTCAGTGGACAGGTAAGTCATTCAGTTTGACTAGATTGTAGATATATAAAAGAGAGTAGGATGAAATTAGGCTAGAAAGATATACTGAAGATAAAGGAATGCCTCAAATGTTGACCTGAGGAGTTTATATTTTATCCTAGAGAGAATAGGGGACCCCTGAAAATTTCTAAGGTGGTGAGTGACATGATCAAATTTATTTGCCTTCAGGGAATTATAACACCTAAAGATAAATCAGTTGAACTCTCTCAATTCACTTATGAGGAAGCTGAAGCCCAACTGATGAAGGGACTTGTCTTTTGTTGTTGTTGTTTGACTGTTTCATTTATGTCCAACTCTTTGTGACCCAATTTGAGGTTTTCTTGGCAAAGATAATGGAATGGTTTGTCATTTCCTTCTCCAGAAGGGATTTACCTAAGTTCATACAACTAGTAAATGGTACAACTGGGATTCCAAGTCAGGTTCTCAAACCCTAAATCCCAAGATCTTAATACTTTTGCAACCTAGAGGAAAAGATCATAGGATCGTAGGAAAGGACACCCAAAGATACCTAGCCCAATTCTGTCATTTTTAGAAAAGAAAGATTAACTCACTTGTCCAAAATCACATGGCCAAAAAGTGATAGAACCAGTATTTGAACTCATTTACTCTCCAGTAGGTGTAATAGAAGCAGACCATAGAGTCAGGCATTAGGGAAGACTAGGACTGACCTTATTATAGGAGGAGAGGCAAACTGGGTGGGGGGGTGGGGCACATAAGTTCCACCCTTTGTTCCTAGAATGTGCCCCTTAGGATATCAGCATTTGGAGCAGAGCCCCCGTTGCCCCATACTAATTCTAGTTCAGTCAGTTTTACTTATTTCCCGGAGTTATTGTAAGGACCAAATAAGATTTTATGTATACAAACTATTCTGTAACCATAAAGTGCTACATAAATGTGAGTTGTTATTATTGCCAAATGCTTATTTTATTTAATTGAGTTGAATTTCTAGTAGAAAAGGGTGGAGTTAGCAAGACATGCACTTCATAGATTGCCTCACTCTTCTTATATCACCTCCAATCCAATGCTTCAAGGACAGAGCTGAGCAATAATTTGTAAAAGACTTTGATGCCACTGAAGGAAATACGGTTACTTCATCTCATCCACCAAACCCAAGACATGTTACACCCACTCACTAAAGTCACCTTGCCCAATATGTGTATGGCCCTTATTTGCCATGGATCAGATATAGGTGATATAGAAACAGCACTGGAGCCCAGGGGACCTGCAAAGTCAATTCAGATATAATGTGGAGACATTTGGTTAGTTGGAGGAGAGGGGCCATCTGCATCAGGTACTCCATCATCTGATTAATGAGGAGGCATTCATTATAGCCAAGAAACCGACAGCAGCTTCCCATGTAGGGAATTCAATTTATTAGTACAAAGAACAGGGGTTAAAAAACATCAGAAAGTGAATGAAGAGTAAGAAAAGGAAAATGTGGGATGTGAAATTTCTTAGCTAGGGGATTTGGAGTCAGTTAGAGTAGCAGATATGGTCAGGACCTGTGAATTCATTGATTTTGGAAATCTAGTAAGGAAACTCCCCCTGCTAGTAACTGCTAGCGACTGCTTTACAACTTTGCTTTAGAGCTGTGGCAAACACCATAGATTTAAGAATAATAATCATGACTTCCAAGATTTACTTTGAAAAGATAACAACCATTAAGCATATGTAGTGAGGCCAGCATACGGAATTTCTACAACTTTTCTTCAAAATACCCAGATCACTTTAAGAACAAATACAGCAACAACAGTAAATCAGTCTCGTCCTAGTGATCCCACACTCAGAAAGGAAGGTGAAGGTTGAATGATGGGGGTGGTTTGGTTAGGGTACATGTGAGCAACGATGTAATATCATGAGGAATATTTAGGCTGTTCTGGTACCATACTTTGGATTATAGAATCATAGATCTAGAACTGGAAGGTAACTCCCAAAGGATACTATCTAGTTCACCATCTCTTGCCTTGACAATTTAATGATATAAAGATATGGGGAAGCACAGGTTGGGTTTTTTTGCCCATGTAGGTTATGTATGTCTACATGGATCTGTCTAGATGTGACTCACAGAGATGCATGAATACACAACTGTAGCATCTCCTCCACAGATCCTTATCCAAGGGAGACTTTGATTCCTACCAGGAGGGGAAGCAGAAGTTTGGGCCTGGAGACTGCCACTCTGTTCTCATGAGAGGCTATAATTACAGGTTTTTGTTCCCTTAAATATTATTACTCTAGAGAAGTAATCAGTAAGCTCAAGCTATGCTCCTGATCACCATCTCTTAAGAGGAAAGAGTTCTCCATGCTATGCCTCCGAGGCTTAATTCCCTTCCCAAAAAATGTCAGTTCCATAATGAATACATATAGCAAAAAAGTAATGAAACCATTTATCCAAGTCAACAGCAAAACAGAAATCAAGGAAAGTATAAGAATATAAACCAAACAGTACATAGTGAAGGAGCTCTCCCATTGGGAGCAAGATAGTTCAGCTCATCCAACAGAGTCCCAAATCTCACCCAGGGAAAAATACCCTAATTACTCTAGTGTAGCAAGCTAGCAGTAAGGTGGTGAATGATGTTTTACATGTCAGCTTATTCCTAGAGTCTTTCTTCCTTCAGGAACTTGAAGAGAGGTAAGAATCCCATGTTTTCTCTCTAGAAGATGCAAACTAGAAGAACCTGTATCTTTATCTTTCGCTGTCTTTATCTTTATCTTTCACCAATTCTGCCCATTCTTCACATCTAACTTCACCAATGACCAGAGAGACCTATATAATTGGCCCTTTGAGCCAAAGATTATTCTAATTTAAAAAAATTAACAGAAGCCCAGAGAAGTTAGGTAATATGACTTGTCAAAAAAAATCACACAAGTAATAATTATCAGAAACAGGGATTTGAGCCTAGACCCTCCTACTCTAGAGCCATTCCCCCGTCCATGGTCATACACAGGATTTTGTAAATGTAAGATATTGTAAAAATGTAAGTTACCATCACTATTGTTTTACAAATAAAGAAAACTGAAATAAAGAGGTGACAGGATCATCCAATGAAAGAGGAATAGAACAAAGATTAGAGACCACATTTTTGAATTTCCAATCTAATGCTCTAGTTGTGGAATCTTGAGCAAATTATTTCACCTTTTTCTAAGGTAAAATAAGCATAAAACTGGATTCAGGAGGGTCCCTTCCAGCTCTACCTTTGAGTCATTAATATCCAACAACTGTCCAACTCTAAATCCAGCACACCATGCCAAAGTTAGAGGAAGTCTTTGCTCAGCTTCCACCCTCATCACCTCAAATCAAAATAGTCACCCAGCAATGCATTAAAAATTGTTATAAGAAGAGGTAAAATGTTAACACAAAACAAGAGGAAAAAAAACTCTCAGCATCCCACTTCCTGCTGCTTTCCTCACAGAGTCTGTGGTTATACAGGACCAGAGCCAAAGGCCAGTATCCCTCTGGTGCTGCTGCATGAGACATCATCTCAGTGCTTGGAGTTTAACCCTTTGACAATATCCCAGAATGACTCCAATTCATTGGGCCAGGGTTGGGAGGGGGTGGGGTATAGATTGGTGTTGGTATAGAGATTGCTCCAGATGCAAGGGCCTCTTTGAGTCTTCCTACAGTAAAATCCCAACTGGCCACTCTCATCCCTTGATGGCCACAGATCTTGCCCAAACCTGGTAATCTGGAGAAAAGAGAGAAAACAGGCAACAGAGGAAGGGGCACAAGAGGTTTTATCTGTCTGCAGGTTATCTAATACTGAAGGGAGGGGATTAACAATAAGAAACCCTATTATAAAGAAACCATGGTGGTAGTAGTGGTGGTGAAACAAAAACCTAATCTGAGTTATTCCTTAATTTAAAAAAGCATAGGTGAGCAGAGTATTTCAACAGGCAAGTTCATAAAACCAAAGAAAAATAAACTGTTTCAGATAAAAGTGAAAATGTAAGAAATGAAATTAATGTTTTCACACATGGCTACAAGTGTGAGAAGTTTTAGTTTTATTTGTTTTTTCCCTCTGAAAAAACTCACATAGTGTGAGAGTCACTGAGGAAATAAAGAGAAACTATCTTTAAATAAAAGAATCTAAGGAATAAAAACTATATGGTGATAAAATTATAATCAGGAGAAGAGAAAGATGTACATTAATATTTCAGAACCCAAACCCTCCAACTCCCTCATTAGGAAATGAGCTTTTTTGGTGAATAATACAGAAGAATGGGGAAAAGGAAGGGATGGAACAGATTGGTCTAGGGAAAAGGTGGGACAGCACTCAGTATGAGGTGTGGATCATAAGTTACCAAAGGTTATCTATTCCTTCCCCTCTTGCCTGCCACCTCTACCTCTTAAGAATTATGGGAGAAGAGAGACTAGTACATTGAGGGGTGGGGGCAGGAGTAACAGAAGGACCTTTGTCAGTTCCCCTCATCCTAGGAAAAATCCTGGGACATTCCATGGAAGCAAGCTGATGGAAGTCTCACAACAATTCAGTTCTGAGTATAGGTGTGGAAAGTTCCATACTTTAGGAAAATAGCAGAGATCATGCTTCTTGGGACTACCTTCACTTTGAAGAAGGTATTGGTTGGGGCCCTAGAGCATATGACTTTGAGAGGAGTTGACAAGGGGACCTAGTTTCAGAAAGATGGTGATATAATATCAAGGGGGAATCAGGAAAGAATATGAAGGGTCTTCATGAACTTGGGTTAAAAAGCTCATATATAGCCACTATAGCCATTTGCCTGCTTCATTTTTGGGAATATAGTTCCTGAAAAGATGAGCCTCCCTTTAAAAAATAAAAAGACAGAGAGAAAGGGAGAAGGATGAAGAAAGGAGGAAGTGTAGGGATTTAATAGAACCAGTAGAGAGCCATTTAGAAATTAGGGGGGGGGAAAGTAAGCAGGACCAGGAAAACAATATATTTGATGACTACAACATTGAAAATGGAAATCACAAATAATAAAAACTAAATGTGAAATTAGAATTAAAACATTTTGCTCCAAAAAAAAGAGAAAGGTATCAGAAGATACCATTCTATGTCTGGTTGCAGAGGTGGGGGACTATGTGTGTAGAACACTGTATAGAATGTTAGTTTTGCCAATATGTTTTTTTCTTTATTTTTTATTCTTATTACAAGGAACGGTTCTCTGGGAATGCTGAGGTAAGGGATATATTGGGAAATGTAAGTGATATAAGAAAAAAAATCAATAAAAATTTTTATTTACAAATAAGAGCAAATCTTAACTTCCTCTCCACATTCACCTCCTCCCCCAGGCTTCCCAACTAATAGGAAAACCAAAGATAACCAGGAAGGAATGTATTGGTACAAAGTTCATGAATGGAAAATTACTTTATAATATATCCTAGAAGAAGAAATAAATAAGGAGGTGAAATTGAAATATTTCTGGAAAATGTTTTCAAAATTATATATCCCTATAGCTAAGAAAATGAATAGGGGCACAGTTGAGGGAGAACTCAAAATCATAGTTTAATCTGAACTTGGAAAGGAAAGGTTAAGGAAGTTAAAGAGGATTGAGTAAAAGAAAAAGACAAAGAGACAGAGACAGAGAGAGATAGAGACAGAGAGAGATAGACATACAGAGAAAATAACATTAAACATAAACTCAAGGAACTCTGCAGGGTGATAGGTGATTTGTGGGAAGAAATTGAAATCAGATTAGTGAAAACAAAATAAAGCAGAGACACAGTGCTGACTTTTTAGAAGGAAGGAAAGTACTTTTAAAAAATAGTTTAATGGAAAAAAAATACTTTTATCAATAAAAACCTAAGCAAAAATAGAATAAGCTCCCTTGGTAAAAGAAAAAAAAGAATGGGACACATTTTTTTTTTAAACAACCATACACCACAGTTTATTGCATAAAAGAAACAGAAATATATGGAGTAAAAATGAGGTGATGAAACAAAATCTATTATGCTTCAGATTACTCTAAAAAACACAAAGTTATAATGATAATTCCAAACAAGATAATAATACAAAATGATAATATTCAGAGTGACAGAGGTTTTAATATGCTTAAAGATACATTTGTACCAAATAGAATAGCATCTAATCCTTAAACGAGATAAATTGCAAAAGTAGGAAGATAGTAACACAATAGTAGGAAATTTCAATATTTCTTGCCCAGAAGTTGATAAATCCTAGGGAAAAAAAAAGACAAATAAGAGTTAAAACAAGGATGAACAGATTGTTGGAAAAAAATAGATTTAAATGATTTATTTTTTTGTTACTTCCATTTCTTTTTTTTAAAATTTATTTATTTTTAGTTTTCAACATTCATTTCCACAAGGTTTTGAGTTCCAAATTTTTCTCCCCATCTTTCCCCTATCCCCACCCCAAAATAGCAAGCCTATTGAATACCCCTTCCCCTAGTCTGTTCTCTCTTATATTGTCCCTCATGCCCCACCCCCAATTTTCTAGTAAGGCAAGATGAGTTTTTATACCCCAGTGCCTGTATATCTTATTTCTCAGTTGCATGTAAAAAAGTAAATTTTAAACATTCATTTTTAAAACTTTGAGTTCCAGATTTTTTCCCTTCTTCCCTCCTCACCCACCCCTACTGGGAAGATAAGCAGTTCCCTATAGGTTGTATATATGTAGTTACACAAAACATTTCCGTAACAGTTGTATTGTGAATAACTAACTATAATTCCCTCCATCCTATCCCACCCCTCATTTATTCTATTTTCTCCCTTGACCCTGTCCCTTTCCATAGATTTTGCTTCTAACTACCCTCTCCCCCAATCCACCCCCCCTCAATCATCCCCCCTCTTATCCCTTTCCCCCCTATTTTCCTGTAGGGTAAGATATTCATTTGAGTGTGTATGTTATTCCCTCCTTAAGCCAGATTCAATGAGAGTAATGTTGATTCATTTCCTTTCATCTTCCTGCTCTTCCCCTCCATTGTAAGTTTTCTTTTGACTCTTTTATATGAGATAATTTACCCTAATTTATCTCTCCCTTTCTCTTTCTCCCAATATATTCCTCTCTCACTTCTTAATTTTACTTTTTTAGATATAATCCCTTCCTATTCAACTCATCCTGTGCCCTCCCTCTGTCTATGTGTACATGTACACACATATACACACACTTACATATATATTAGTACACACATACACCCTCCTATACATACATACATATATATATATATATGTATCTCTCTCTCTATATATATATACATATATATTCCCTTCAACTATCCACATACTGAGAAAAGTCTCATGAGTTACAAGTATTGTTTTTCCATGTAGGAATGTAAATAGCTCAACTTTAAGAAGTTCCTTATGATTTCTTTTTCCTGTTTACCTGCTCATGCTTCTCTTGCTTCTTGTATTTGAAAGTCAAATTTTCTGTTTAGCTAAGGTTTTTCATCAAGAACGCTTGAAAATCCTCTATTTTCATTGAATGACCATATTTTCCCCTGAAGCATTATACTCAGTTTTGCTGAGTAGTTGATTCTTGGTTTTAATCCTAGCTCCTTTGACCTCCAGAATATGATATTCCAAACCCTTCAATCCCTTAAGGTAGAAGCTGCTAGGTCTTGTGTTATCCTGATTGTGTTTCCACAATACTCAAATTGTTTGCCCCATTTCAATCTATTTTCCATTCAGCTGCCAAAGTGATGTTCCTACAGCACAATTCTGATTGTGTTACCCCCTTGTTTAATGAGCTTCAGTTGCTCCTTATCACTTTCAGGATCAAATGATAATGCCCTCTTTAATTCTTTCTGTCATTAGGCTTTTGCCAAGAACCAATTATGGCACTATACTATTGCATCAAAAGCCCAATCTCAAAACCATCTACAGAGGACAAACAAATACTATATTGGGGTTGGGAACTGCATTCAAATCCTGGGCTTGTGTAGTGGCAGGGGAGTCACTTGCTATATATGGGATTTTAAGTCACTTTGCGTCTTTAGAAGTTAGTTTCCTCATCTGTAAAATGTAGGCATTTGACTAAATGACTTCTCAGATCTCTTCCTCCACTTAATCTGTTCTCCTGTGATCCCAAGATGCCAAGACTGTGACACCCAAGTGGGAAAGGGCTAGCCAGTTTACAGGGAACAGAATGGATAAGAAGCCATGATAGTGAGAGAGAGGAGAAACTTTCATAGGACAAGACTTTAATGTTTAGACCTCTGTTCTTGGAGGAGAGATTGTGGCAGGGAAAAGGTTCCCTTGGCAGTAAACTGAAGGGGCAAAAGGTAGAGAAGAAATTATTAGAATAGCCTTTTACACAAATGGTCCCTTTGAGAAAAGGCAGAAAGGAGGATTTATAAGGAGAGAACATTTGACACAGAATACGGAGACAAGGGAGGTATCTTTATGTACTCCAGATAGATAATATTGGGGCAGGTGGTTGACCAAGAGAGTGATACAGATGGCCTAGCTTTTGCAGTGATGACCCATTCCCCTTGAGGTACCTGTAGGGAGGACAGATCATACTGCTCTTCCAGGAAGTGAAAGGGGATGGGGCAGAGGAAGACCTTTCCAATAGAGGTTATTACGATGAATATGTGATATCTTCCTTTTACCCTGTTTTACTCTGGTTCATGTACTCCCAGGTGGTCCACCCAACACATTGTTGTTCTTCCTCTAGATTTCTTGACATTGGTTGTATACTGAAAAAGTGTCCTGTTATTAATGTTGGCTCTCACTACATGATCAGTTCATTTCCTTTTCCAGTCAAACATCCCATGACATCATTTATGTTACTTCTCCCATGCAATTCTCCTTTGGTAGCATGTGGCAAGCCATCGATTCTCACCACGTAACAAGCTGTTGTCCTTTGGATGACCCATGACTTTAATCCTTCAGAGACTGCTATTTCTCAACAAGTGGATTATATTAGTACTCTAACCAAAAAGCCAGAAGGGTTCATCTACAGAAATAGGAAGGAAGCAGCTGCCTCTGCCCTTTTCTTGATCTGTGGCTATTGTCAGATAGTAGATCAGATCTAGGAGAACAGGACATATGGGTTAGTTTTCCTAAATTGATACCTAATCTTTAGGCAGGGAAAGAGCAGGAGAGTCAGGTGTGACCTTTTTTTGGAGCTGAGCAGTGTGGCTCCAAACAGTTTGTCTATGTCGATGTCTTTCCCCGTACACATGTCTGTGTTCCCCATAACCTATGTGTCTCTTGGGAAATTTTGTTTGCCAGGCTGTCCTACAACCTGCCTGAGGTAACAATGAAGAAAGAGAAGGAGAAGAGGAAAAAGATAAAAGAGTTAAAGTCTTTATATCTTTTTTCTGCTCAGAATCTCAAAATAATCCTGTAAAGTAGGTGTCATCATTGTTTTCCGTTTTGAAGGTGAAAACTGAGGGAAATTAGAGAGGTTAATTGCCCAGGATCACATATATAAACAAATTTCTGAATCAGGAGTCAAACTCAGTTCTTTGTGACTCTAACAGTGCTCCATCCAGTACATCAGTGATGTTCAAATCAAATAGAGACAAAATATATGCAGGCCACATATTAATTTAGAAAACCACAAGTTAGCATTATCTTTGTTGAATTTTTAAAATTTTGTTAAACATTTCCCAATTACATTTTATTCTAGTTTGGGCAGGGCTCAGGACCCTGCCTGAGTTTCAGACCTCTGCACCAAACCATTTAGCGTAGATACAGAAAACATTCGTGGTCTCAGGAAATGATAAACACCGTATAAAAGGTTAGTGGAAGCTGCATCTTTGATTTTATACATATATACACACGTATATGTATATATATATATATATATATAATTTTATTTTAAAAATTCATATATTTATAAAATAAAAATACTATCTATACAGACACACATCAATATACATATGCACACGCACGCACATTCTGAGCCCTTCCCCATTTATTTGTGCTTATCTGTGTGCGAAGTTTCAGGATTCTTGTAGTCTGAAATAGGGGAGCTTCAGACTAGAAAGCTTATAAGAATCATAGTAAATAAGAAAATGAATGAGAAAATGGGGGAATCATATAACATGGCACCTAAATGAGTTCAAATCACCTGACCCAGATGAATTACATTCCAGAGAACTAAAAGAATTTTCAGATACAAAGTAAAAGACTGCCAGCAGTCTTTGAGGGACCATGGAAACAGGAGAGGTGCTAAAAGATTTGGAGAATTTTCAAAAATGGCAAGAAGTAGATTCTGTATATATTGATCTGTGAACCTGATTTAAGAATCTATACAATTTCATAACACATCATTTGGATGGTTTGTGAGCACCTAGAAAGAGAAGAATTGATGACTATGAGCCAGCATGTTTACTAATAATCAATCATGTTAGAATAACTTCCTTTCCATAGTTGACAGTGTCACTAGACTGGTAGAGTTTTACATTGAAAGACTTGACATAGAGTCTAGATGTCACTAAAACTTCTGACAAATCATTGCATGGTATTCTTGTGGATCAGATGCAGAAATATGAGGTGGATGATACCGTACAGTTGTGTGAATCTGTAACAAGTTGAAGAACCAAACCCAAAGATTGTTGATGAAGAAATCAATGAAAATCTGGGGAAGAATCTTTGGCAGCATTCCACAAATCTGTTTTCAATGCTGTTTTGTTTAATGTTTTTATGAGGGACTAGAACAAGAGCATAGAGGAAATGCTTACCCAATTTTCAAATAATATAAAAGTGAGAGGGACTGATAACCTATTGGTTGGCAGAGGCAAGATTGAAAAAGGCTCATTAGGCTGGAACAATAAGTAGTCTGGCAAAGTCTAAGAAATTTCATCAGAATAAATATCAAGTTCTATAATTGGGTTAAAAAATAGGCTAAATGTCAGATGGAAAAGACTCGGTAACAAAGGAAGAAAATAAACATTTATTAAGTGCCTATTACATGCCAGGCACCATGATAAACACTTTATAAATATTATCTTATTTGATCCTCATGACAATCCTGGGAAGTAGCTGCTTATCCCCATTTTGCAAGTGAGGAAATTTGTCCCAAATCACACAGCTAATATCTAAGATTAGATTTGAACTCAGGTCTTACTGACTCAGTACTCTATCTACTACCCCACATAGCTACAAGAGAGCAATTCATATGAACAAGACCCAAGAATTTTATTTGAGTGAACACTTAAGTGTTCCGTGATTGCCAAAAAGCTAATGAATTTTTAATAGCCTTAATACAAACATAGGGTTTATATAATCACTAGACCTTACATTTCAGTGCTACAAAGAACTCCTGGGTGAGGAAACTTTTGCTACCAATGAAAGCTGGCACCTTCTCTGCAACTTATAATCTTTCAAAGTGGTTAAGGGATCTATGCAGGGTCTCTTAGCTAGAAATTCAATCAAAAGTGAGATCACACCCCAGATCACCAAGTTCCATTCTCTATCCATTATGAACACTGCTTCTCAATAGCAATATGATATCCAAGCAAAATTGGAGGAAATGACAGTTCCCCTGTACTCTCATATCTATTTAGGTCTGGAAACTATATATCAAGAATACTATTGACAAACTGGAAGTTGTACAGAGGATGACCAGAAGGGTAAGGAAAATCTAAACTATGTCATGTGCATAATCATTGAAAAAAAATGGGTGTGTTGATTTTTAAAGAATATGTAGAAGGCTTTTGTAGTTGCTTTGCAAAATATTTGAAATGCTGCCATAAGAAACAGATTAGAATTATTCCTTATTGATGTAGGGAGCAGTACTAGAACCAATGAGTGAAAATTACAGGGAGACAAATTAGATCATTTAAGAAACTACTCTTGACCATTAGTCTGGAAAATGGAATGGGCTAACTTAACATAGTGAGAGCTTTGTCATTGGAGGTGATCCATCTCTCCTTGCTTCACAGAGCAATTTAGTTTGCACCTACCTTACATACTCATCATGTTTCATTGTAGATTGTAGTAATTTATGAATGTATGCAATCCTTCGGTAGAACTTAGTGAGAGCAGTGACCACAACTTATTTTTCTTCTAATCTTTCACAGATGCCAGTCAAGTAAGAATTCTCTATAAACAATATATAGAACATATGTTTCTGGAGGGTAGGGACTGCTTTTTCCTTATCTTTGTGTCTCCAGTGCTTAGCACAGTGGTTGGTACATAATAAATCCATATTTAATGATCACTGCTTGGTTGGTAATAGGCACTTAATAAACATCTGCTTAAGTTATTAAGGTTTGAGCAGAGGCTAAATGGTCACTTGTCAGGAATACCCAACAGGGGATTCATGTTTCTAGTAAGGGTTAGACCAGGAGTGGGGAACCTGCAGCCTCTAGGTCACATGCGGCCCTCTAGGTCCCCAGGTACATTCCTTTGACGAAATCCAAACTTCACAGAACAAACCCCTTTAACAAAAGGATTTGTTTGGTAAAACTTGGACCCAGTCAAAAGACCATATCCAAGGACCTAGCAAGCCACACCTGGCCTTGAGGCCACAGGTTCCTCACCCCTGAGTTAGACTATTTGTCCTTTTTGGTTATTGGGTTGTTTGGGTTTTGTCTGAACAAAAGCAAAAAGAACCATCACTATAAGTCACTTCTGGTGTGGAAATTTGATCCAGTGAAGAAGATTGGCAACTTCTCTGCAAACTTATAGCCTAAGACTGCTGCCCAGAGCACCAAGATGTATTGATTAGCCCTTGGTCAAGATAACTATGATGTGTCAGAAGAAGGACTTGAATTCAGATTATCCTGACTCCAAAGCCCCTTCTCTTTCCATCCTCTGAACATTCCCTCTCATGATTTCATGACAATATCACTATTTTTTCACCAAAATTTAATTTTTAACACCTACTGGAACAAGAAAGGAGTAAGGAAGTTAAAGACTTACAAGCATGGCAGAAAAAATTGAATCATTCTGCACAATAAAAAAAAACAACAACAACACAGAGCCACCATTACCCCCCATCCCATATGCTTTTAAGATTTACTTAAAGCAAATATTAAGTAGGACGTGGGGAGGTCTTTAAAATCTTCATGGATTCATTCTATATCTACTGTACAAATTCAGTTCTCAAAGTTTTTTTCTCTTTACCAAACAGTTCATTTATTACCATCCCAAAGTAAAATTAGCTTGACCTATTACAAACTCCTCGAGCATTTTCCAGTATGGGGGATGAGAGGATTGAATGTTCCTTATAATTATTACTTATCTTGTCATTTTCCCTCTCTTCATTAAGCATTTTGTTTAGAAAGTTCGTTTAAGAGGGAAATGCTAGGAAAACTGCCTCCTTTTTCCCAAATGGATATCCTTAAGTCACATATGTTACAATACATTTGCATTCTTAAACAAATAGAGCTTGCACAAACAAATTAAAAATGATTATTTATGCCCTGAGAAGCTGTGTTCCCCCTGAAGTGCTGTCAAAAGGTCAACCATTGCCTCAAACACTGCTGTGCATAACCTGCCCTGGAAGTACCATTGAACATGACCCCTAGACTGGAAGACTTAAAGATTGAATCATTTGACGTACAAGCAGCCCCAGGGCATTTATAGTTGGCACTTTCCTTTGTGAGATGTACACAAACAATATGCCTTTTAAACAATTCAAAGACCGGGTGCTGAAAATAGAGCTGGCACACACAGCTCCCACTTGGCAACAGACTTCTCACTCTTCTAGCTCTCACTTTGAGACACGCGCTGGAGAGCTGGAGAACGGGAGAACCAGCAGATGCGTCTGGAGCTGGAAGCAAAGCTGCATGTCCCCCCTCCCTTGGCATTTCCCCCACATCTCTGGGCAAATTTGTCACCTATGTCACTAAGACCTTAATTCTAGCCCTTCATAACTCTAAGCCTTGGGGGTAGGGGGGTGGTGAGGAAGCACTTTTTTAGCTATTGTCCAGAGAGAGAAGAAATCTCCTTACCTGGAAATGTTATGTCATAGAGAAATTTTAATGGACAACATTTACTTCAAATGTCTCAGTTGCTGTTACTTAAAGTTTTGCCAAAACATCTTCATGGAATAACCCATTTATTAGTGATGGGGTTATTTCTATAATCACAAATAATCTTGGAGGGCATTGTACAGAAATTGGTGCTAGGCAAGTGTTTTAAGAAATAGGGGAAATGACTTTTGCAAAGACAGTTGTCTAGTTCCTACAATTAGAATCATTAAAAGGTTGAGCTGGAAGGAATCCTAAAGATTATTAGCTATTCTACACCCCTTATTTTGAAACTGAGAAAATTGAAGCCCAGAGAAGAGAACCATAGCAATGTGATAGAAAGAACACTGGATTTGAAATCAGAACTGGATTCAAATCCTGGCTCTGCTACTTACTCTTTATGTGACCTTGGGCAAGTTCTTCTCTGAGTTAAAGTGTCCTTATCTGTAACATGAAGAGAATATGATGGCGTGTCCTCTGAGGTTTCTTAGAACTCATGCTTTCTGTAACTATCCTATGAACTGACTTTCCCAAGTTCATTGAGCAGAAAAACCAAGACTATGACCCAGGCTTCCCAAATTGGGTTGGGACCCCCAAAACCAAACAATGGTGGCAGAACTGAAAACCAAGTCTGAGGGGAAAGGAGTCAGATGAGAAGAAATGATGCTCTTAGAATTTTGTTTTGTGCATCCCTGAAAAATTTATAACATAATATTATGTATTCTAGATAATTGTATATGTCTTTCTCCCTTTGTTTTCCCTTGTTCTCATGAGGATAGGAGCATATTTTTAGGTGTTATATACTCATTCAGTGCTTTGCACAGTGCTCTACACTCTTCCTTCATAAATATTTGGGGAGCGACTAAGTGTAAAAGGTAATACTGTCCATTAATTCTCCATTTAAATTCAAAATCCTGTATCTTTCATCTGGAAATAACATAAGCTAAGCAAATATATATAATGACTGCCCTGAGATTTTTTAGTAAAACTGCAGATATAATTGTCTATCTCAATCAATCAATAAATATTTATTAATTGCTTCCTATCTTTTATCTCATGGTACATATTCACTGATAAGTAAAAACAAGATATATGCAAAATGCATGCTTAAAGAAGAGGGGAGGAGAGTGACTGACAACTGGAGGAATCAAGAAAGAGTTTATGATGGGAAGTAATGTGTAAATGGATCACAGGCCAGATTCACAGACTGAAGAAATATTGTGAAGGAATTTAAATGCCAAACTAAGTATTTTCTCCTAAAGATAATAGAAAGTTATTGGATCTTCTTGAGTAGGGGAGTGATATTATCAGACCTGGGTTTTAGGAATGGATTGGGTTTTGAAAAGCCTTGAGGCAGGGAGATCTATTAGGCATCTACTACAATAGTCCAGGAAAAAGGTGATAAATTCTTAAGTAGCTTCATGAGTGAAGAAAATGAGATGCCTATGAGAGACATTGAAGCATTATAATGTATAAGACTTGACAACTGATTAATTATGGTAAATGAGGGAGAAAGTAAAATCAAGGATTACTGAACTTGTAAACTTGAGTATTTTTTAAAAAAAAATAATGGTACTCACAACAGAAATTGAGAAGGTAAACATAGTGGTCTTGGGGAAAAGATAATGAGTTCTGTTTTGGATATATGGGAATTAAGATGCCTATGAGATGTCTAATATACAGTTGAAGATAGAAAACTGGAGATCATGAGAGATGGATATGTACCTTTGGGAGCAATGATAGGAATCACTTCACATTTTGGGCCTCAGTTTCCTTATCTGCAAAGAAGTTGGATTCCATGTCTTTTAAGGTCCCTTCCACCTCTAAATCTAAAATTCTATGAGCTTATGAATGTATAAGAGTTTATACAATTACCAAAAGTGTGAATGAAGAGAGAAGAAAGGTACAACTCTGGGTTTCCAAAGGTTTTGATTTTTTTTCAGCTTTTGTCATGTCGGCAGAAGATATTTGTCTGGCTTCTTAAGGTTCCGTTCTCCCCTGCATATCAAGAGAAATAGAAGCTTCTATTCTGCACAATATTTAGAAAAAATCATAGTCAGAGTTAACTCATGAAATGGAACAGAAGGCCATTTCTGCTGCAAAATTATTTGTCAGCAAAGCTATCTTGGAAGGATTTCCCAGCAATTCCACAAGAGCATAGCTGAAGTTCCAGTTCCAGAGACCTTGATGATGGAAACTCTTTATAATGAAGAGATCCTTAGAACATACATGAGGAAGTTTATTATGATACAAATAATGTAGGTGTGCTAAGCACTGAAAAGGGAGCTGGTAACATGGTTTAGTTTATATTTGAACTATGTGATCTGCCACATGTGTTTGATTTCTTTTACTTGTACCTTTTCCATTATTTGACAGGTTGAAGAATTTATTCTTAGTATAAAGAGAATTTTCAAAAAAAAACCCACCAAAAAAAAACCCCACCAAACAACCAACCCACAAAACACACAAAGAGTAGAACTGTAAAACGTGATGTCTCTCTTCTGTTTTTTTTTTTTCCACAGTCCTAGAAATCAAGAAAACCAAATCCTACACTTACAATGTGTTATGTTTTAATAAACTGTACATTAGTTTCATTCAACTGCTTCAGCCCCTGGCTATCCACTCTACTGTATATTAGTTTTAAATACATGCTGCTTGCAGTAACACAGTAGCAGGAGCTCTGCCTGAAGTTAAGAAATGGTTAGAATTGCTTTACATTCGCAGTTCCATTGGAAACATTTATTCAATCAAAGGGAAAAATAAATGTGGTCCCTCAGCTCTGTCAAGTATAAACTGTTATTGATCTCCTAAATGAAATTTGTTCATGCTGATCGATCAAACACATTATCTTTTTTTTCCAGTCTATTACCAGCAATTGGAAACTCTCAAGCGTCAATAGCAGTTTGACCACATACAGCTCTAAGTAGAGCCAATAAGCTTTTAAAACCTGAATCATTTTTCCATATTTTCCCCCCACAAAAGCGACCCTCAGAATTTAGATTAATTCTCTATTGCATTGATGGTTTAAAAAAAATTCCAAATTACATAGGTTATTGTCAGGTAGTATCATCATCTATAGCTTTGGTAACATAGCAGAGAAGATTCTGGGATCTGTTACATGCCCTCTCCCTGTTGTTTTTTGCCCCAAATGGACAATTTATCTTTCTCTTTTGTTAATTATGCTTTACACAGAGTAAATCATTGGTGGACTTCTTTCCTTGTAGATCCTTTAGTCCATTGGTTGGTGTTTGTCTAGGTGGCAACCTTGAATTTGCCCTAGAGAGCAAAATATCCTGGCTTGGACCATAACTTTTCTGTTAAACTCTGTGACCATATTAAGGATGGATCACAAAGTTTATCTCCACAAAGTTTTAAGATATTAGAAAAACAGCCTAGAGTAACAGAAAAAACATGAGACTTACAATTAAAGGATCACCTAACAGGGCTATTGTGACAATCAAAAGAGGTGTTATATGGAGAAATGCTTTGGAAACTTTAAAACCACATATAAATAAGAGCTTTTATTTAAATAATTGCATTTTTTTTTTTTTTTGCTGAAGACTCATACAGTGTAGAAAAGTGGCAAAGATAAGGAGGACACTCTTATCTTTCTGAGAAAATATTGTTATTTCATTCCTGACCATTGTTTTTCATGGGGGGGATCTTAACTGTACCCAAAATCTGTGGTTCATTCACCATCAATAAGGAAATATTTATATTTGATAAGAGCAGAAATCTGTTGAGGGAATTCCAACAGAATGAAAATTAGAATTGCAACTGAAAATCTTTGTTGATTTGGTGCAATTAAAATGGAGTCTTCATTTTAAAAACAGTTATCAGTAAGTTTGCATCTCTAAATTTGGTTTAATCAGTTAGTAGAAAAAAAATTAACAAACCACCATTCTATTTCTGGTTCTGTCACTTACAAGTTGCATGACCTTGGGCAAATCATTTCTCTGCTGAGGATTTACTTTCCATATTTATTAAAGGAGCAAATCGGACTGAAAAACCTTTAAGGTCATTCCTACTACTTTTAGGCAAAGTTCTCTGGGTCTGTGATTTCTTGAGATTGTATCAAATCAGCTGCTTTGAATTCATTTCAATTAACTGGATTTTCAACAGCTTGGTAGAGTTTGGAGCTTAGAAATGAATGTAATTTGGGATTAGTTTCTCTCTCTCTCTCTCTCTGTTCTCTACTCTGTGTGTGTGTGTGTGTGTGTATGTGTGTGTGTGTTAAGTAAGTCTCCTTTTCTTAATAGCCTCCATAAGGGACCTACTTTCTACTGCTGTCAATACCTCATGTGTTTGTCTTCTGTCTTGCTGATAGGTAATAATTTTCCAAGCAAGCTTAGGGAGCAGTGACTCTTTATTAAAACCAATAAGAGGAGAATCACAGGTTTTTAAAAATCACTCAGGAAATTATTACTGACAACTCTTTCTTGAATTCCTAAGCAGAATAAAAATCAAGAAAAGTTAACATACTCTGTCACTAGAATTGGTTTATGACTTTTCTGCCTTGTACTTATTTCTCTGATATAAAAAAGGCTTTTAGCAAGTAACTTTCCATTGTATAGGTGACCTGAGGATTGTGGATTTTTGTTTTTATTTTTTTGTTATGATCTATTGAAGATGGAGAAAGTAGGTGGTACAGTAGATAGAACCCTAGACTCGAAATCAGGAAAACTCATCTTCTTGAGTTCAGATCTGGCCTTAGACACTTACTAGCTGTGTGACCCTGGGCAAGCCACTTAACCCTGTTTACTTCAGTTTCTTCTGTAAAATGAGCTAGAGAAGGAAATGGCAGATCACTGTAATATCTTTGCCAAGATATCCCCAAATGGGATCATGAAGAGTCAGGTATGACTGAAATGACTCAACAACAACAAAAACAACCGCAAACAAACACAGAAGAATCACACACACACACACACACACACACACACACACACACACACACAGGAAATGCAAAGTAGCACTGGACTATAGATCCAAGTTGGAAAGAAAGCACTAGGAGAAAAGGAAAAACTTATTAAAAATGGAATTGGCAGGAGTCAAAAGATATAGCTTAGAAAGATTTTCACATCCTGCTTCTTTACTGAAGCAATTAATTATTTCAATTAGTTTCCTTGTTGATCTTCTAGGATTTTCCAAGTAAATCGAGATGTCATCAGTAAATAGTGAAAGTTTTGTTTCTTTACTTTTGTTTATTACTCTTTTCTTATTGGTATTTCTAACATTTCTGTAATTATGTCGAGTAACAGCGGATAAGGGGGTACCCTTTGCTTTTTTCCTGTATTTACTGGGAAAGTTTCTATTGCTTTCCCATTGCACATATTCTTTGAGTTTTATATGTATTCTTTTACATAACATTTTAAAGGGTCATTTTATGCCTATTCTTTCTTTCTTTCTTTTTAAACATAAATGAGTTTATACTTTGTCAAAGACTTTTCTCTCACTATTGTAATTATGTGACTTGGATGAAGAAGATCTTAAAAAAAGACTTTCCCCACATAATTTATTTTCTGTCTTTTTCAGCCCAATGGAGAAATAAAACTAGCATAATTAATGCTGTGACATCAGGTAATACTTGAACAACTGAGGATTTCAGTAAGTTTGCTCCTTACTGATGAGAAGGTATATTGCTTTGGGTACTTCTCCCACTTTCTCTTTGAAAATCCTATCCATCTGTCATTCAAGACTCTAGTCAAATGACACTTCTTTTCAGGAAGCCTTTCTTTATTTCTCAGTTTAAAATTATCTTCTTCCTATTGACTTTAGAAAGAATCAAGTGATATCAAATGGTATTTAGTCCGGCCCCTACTTAAATCTCATCTACAACATCCTAAACATGCGACCATCAAGCCTCCATCTGATGAAGACCTCAGGGATTGATAACTCAGTATCCCCTGAGGCACCCTTTTTTCATTTTTAAAATAACTCCTCAAGATTTTCCTTCATTGTAATGGCAAGCAAAGAAGTACTTAGTGCCTATTTAATTATTTAGCACCTTGTTTCAGTTCAAGTTTCTTTTAAGCCTTGCCCATGATTATAACAAGTCTTTGTTAAGAAATGGACCTTGTGAACCCCACCATGAGAGGAATTGCTGATGCAACAGGAAGGGGTGGAATAGGGAGGAGCTAATGACCATATATAAGGAGAAGCTCAAGTTGGGAAAGAACAGAACTGAGAAGGTAACTCTTGTGGTGGCAGAGTTGAAAAGGAGAAAACTTGTGGTATCCCAGCACTCTGTCTGTTCTGTTTGTGTTGATTTTTGTTTGTGATACTTTGTACAGAAGCCCTGGGATCTTACTGGAAGCTCTAAAAGAGGATTTTCCTATTGTCTGTTTACAGAAGTCCTGGAGGAGGGATTCAGAGGTCCTGGGACTGGGATGATTTGTGCTGAATTCTCAGACCTTGTATGTGGGTTTGTGTTGATTTCACAGGCAGATAATGAATTGATGATGATACCACCAATGTGCATGAATGTTGTTTTGGCTCTGTTAAGCTTTGTCTTCACAGAAACAGAAGCTGTGAAGGACTTGAGGTGGACTGGGCACTATGAGCTTCAATATGGAATGGGAACTGGATGAGGAACTGGACAAACAGCTGGACGAGGAGCTGAGAGCTTCCTACCTTTGAACTAGGTGACAGTTCAGTAGATTCGGGCAGGAGCTGGGACCATGGAAGAGGCACCATGGAATCTGAGAGAGCCAGCCTGGAGTCAAGATGAAAAGACCTTTCCTTGGGTACTTGACGCTGACTGAGAAGATCATGATTTATTGTGGCCTAAGGGTGGGAGAATTTTGTACTCTATACCTTGTACCTCTTAAGAATGATTGAGTCAAGGATGATTGGAAACTAATCTCCAATCAAGAAGAAAGAAGACTTTTTGACTGAGAGATTAAGACAGTGTGACCTAGAAGTGGAGAACTTTGACCTTTGTACTTTGTGTCCCTTAAGGAGGCTTGCTCCTTAAAAATGATTGAGTTAAGGACTTACTGAATGATATCTTTTGCTTAAAACTATGGGGCCACTTTGGTGAAAACTATGTGGTCACTTTAATGATAAGTTGTTATGTTATAACATTGTGAATTCTGTACTTTGGTTTCTGTGAATGTTTTGCTTTAATTTACTACTGAATAAATAGAGAGTTCACTATACTATGTGATCAGAATCTTAAAGCTGTTCACAGCAGCAGTCCTCTGGAAGGCTAGTCATGCTTCATTTTATATGCATATCAATTAAAATCTACCTGTGACTTCCACCCATGTCTCTATTATACTCTACAACTCCAAACAAAACCAATCTAATCTGCCTTTTAGGCTCCAAGACCTCAAAATCATAATTATTTGCTATTGTAAAAAATCCATTCTATATCTTTGCATATATGGAAATGTTTCCTTACCTTTTGGTCTGCTTGGAGTATATGCCTATTTATTGGTATTACTGAGCCAAAGAATATACATAGTTGCATGACAATTCAACCAACTCAGTGTTCCATCAACAATGCCTAGATATCTATTTTTCACAGCTCCTCCAATATTTACCAGTTCCACCTTTTGTCATCTTTACTAATCTAAAGGTAAATGAAATTTGTTTTAATTTTCATTTTCCATCATATTTATTTGGAGTTATCTTTTACATAGCTGTTGATAGCTTTTGTTTCTTTATTTTGAAACTACCATTCATATCCCTAAATCTAATGGGAAATGGCTCTTATTCTTATAGATTTGCATTAATTCTTTATAAAACTTTGTAGAGTAGGAAGTAAGAGTGGATATTAAATCTTTATCAGATAACACAGTGTCATAGGACCGTAGATTTAGAGCTGATAGGGCTCTAAGATCATCCAGTCCAGGTTCCACTTTTTATCACAGAGAAAACTGAACCCCAGTTAGGTCCAGTGACTTGACAAAGCTCACATAGGTAGTAAGTGATGGAGATGGAATTTTAATCTAGGTCTTTTATCTTCAAATTCAACATTCTTTCTGCTTTGTTAATCCTTGGATAGATTTTTTTTTCCTTCTCATTTAACTGCAACACTAATCTTTAGATCATTAATATTAAGTGAAGTATAAGATAAAGAGAGATATGCTTACCAAAGCTATCTGCCATAATCATGTAGGATATCAAAGGCAGAATCCAGATCAAATACACACATAATCCAAAAAGAAGAGATGCCAGTTATATGGCAAGAGCAAGGGATAACAGGAGAACATTCTACACATTCCATTAATATTCTTGTGGTATCAAGAAAACTCAAGCAGGGACCTCATCACATGGGATATAACCACTGTGGTGAACTTTTTTGGACCACTGAGAAGACCTCAGTATCAGTTGGCCTGGATGGATTGTTATCTGTGTCATTGAATGGATTGATGAAACTGAAGGGATTGATGATTGACAGAAAACAATAATGAATTGACAGATCTATAGAAGCTTTGGAATATCAGAATTTTGGCTTATTTGACATCATTTTGGATTCATATACTTTTACTTATGCCAGATATCCCCCCTAGTTTCTGTGTCATCTGAATACTTTGATCCAAGTCACTGATAAAAATGTTTGACAGTTAATAGAGAGTTTTGGTGCACTCTACTAGACACTGTCTTCCAAGCTGATATTAACCAACATTTTTTCCAGTCCAGCAAGTCATTTGCTTCCAAAGCTACCCAACTATACTATTATCCACTCCACATCTCCCCTCTTCTACAAAGATACCATGAAAGACTATTTTAGACTCATGATCAGTCAGTCAATAAATATGAAGGCCCTACTATGAGGTAGGCACTGTACTAAGTGTTGGGGATAGGAACACACAAAAGAATCCTTTCCCTAAAGCATGATGTGTTTTCATAATATAATACAGTAATTCTTTGTGGTATAAATAGTTATCATGTTATTCAACTCTACATTGTAGTTGTAATCATTGTTGCTGTTGTTATCTGGCCCAGACCTATAATTTAATTGGTCTTTAAAAGCCTGGTCTATAAATTCCCTCCACCAATAGCGATCAATAACTTATTAATCAACCAATTCATCATTCAACAAGTACTATATGCTATGCACTTATATTGGGTACTATGGTTTCAAATATGAGAAAGACAGTATCTGCCTTCAAAAAGAGTGTATTACACTACCAGTTACCTGGAGTTACCTGGGTCCCTGAAAGGTAAGAGAATTGCCCAGGGTTAGGTAGTTGGTAAGCATCAAAGAAAGGACTTGAACCCAAGTCTTTCTGATCCAAGACCAGTTCCTTATCTATTATGTTATGTTGTAGTGGATTATGTATTCTTGAATATTTATACATGTGTACTACATTATAAACTTTACAGGAACAAGTCCCATTAAATCTTCCCAAATAGCATAATGTTTTGTAAATAGCAGGCACTTATTATATGGCTATGAAGGAATGAATGAATATTAAAGGAATGAGCCATACTTTTCGAACACAGGTAGACTTTCCATACCTTTGCCTTTTTGCTCCATGTTTGATTTTGATAACATGAGTTATTAGAACCAAGTTCTTAAGGTACTAAATTTTAAAATACACAAATTCACAATAACATTACTACCCTTCTTTTAAAGATACACACACACACACACACACACACACACACACACACACACACCCATTGTCCTCCCCATCTTCACCCCCCAGGGAAGTCACAGCTGTGACAAAACCACAACCTTCCTTCTGACTGTAAGAAATTAATTAACACTGAAGCATTTTTTTTTCAATGAAACATTTTTGGAATTAATCCACATTACATAATGAATGATACAAAACTCTGTAATTGCTGCTAATTAGGATTGAAGCGATTGATGTGACATGTAGCTTAATTTTAGAAATGGCTTTAAACACTCAATATTGGGCACAGACTGCTTTTAACTGGCTCCACTCATCTTAAAAATGATTTTTACCAACAATATTAGGTAGGTTTGCAAGTTAAAATGGGAGGGTTGGGAGGTAGGGGTTGGGAAGGGCACATTTCAAAAAAAAATCTAGCCTAATTCTCATCTTCTCCTGGAATACTCAAAATAATTTGAAGCCTGAAAGAGTCCAAGTTAATTTTCTATCTATATTAGTAGATGCTTATAAAAAGGGGGGAAAAAAGACTTGTTTTCTGAATTTTTTTCAATCTCCTTGTCCTTATGTACTTAGTATGACTATTTGATTCTCCATTAGGGTAGTATGAATGACTATGCAAAAACAACACCAAAAAAGATATATACTCATAAGGACAACTATGTGCATGCTCCCAGCTCACTCTACTAAAAGGTAATGTCTAGTATTCATTATTCAGACAAAACTGTAGTTTGGGCAATAAACTAGTTTAATTTGTACCATAAGTGTACTAAGCTTAATTAGTAATAATTTGCCATCTAACAGTAAATAGGGAGCTGTGTGACTGTTCAGCACTGATTTGTGATCTCTTAATGGGTTTGGCAGGGATGGAAAAGAACATGGGTATACTTCATATGAATATTTAAACCAAACTGTCTTTGCATGGATCCAGGAGCTCAGAATTGGAACCCCACTGGTACAGAAGGCTTCTGTCATTTCTGCTAAAGCAATAAGCAGCCCCCTTTGAAATTAATAAAAGAGCACTGTAAATAAATATAGGAATAAAACTCCACCATGAATCATGATGTTTTGTTAGCAGGACTGAGCAGTCACCTCTTAATCTTAGCTTTCTTCAGGACTAATCAACTCAAATAATTAGATAAGTATAGGCAAACCAGAAGTGTGCATTTCCCATACAAAATAAGGAGTCAAAATGATTTGCAAAAATATCAGAAGCATTTCAAAGTTTGAGGGGGATCATTTAGCCCCCAAATGATTGCATGCATCTTTTTTTTTTGAGAATATGCCAACTGTATTCTCCCCTCCCTTCTGTGCCCTCTGGTTTTTGCTCAGCCAGCAACGGAAAATTCAGTCCCAGGATCCCACTATGAGCCAACTGGACCAGGGCCCAGGGAGACTGACATCAACACTCAGCTGGGGACTGCTGTCTCACCACCTTTCTTAGCAGACCGGATTATGTTTTTCAATCAAACAACAAATATTTGTCGATCACCACAAATGTGCAAGTCATGGTGTTAGACACTGTAAGAAATACAAAGAATAGTGAAACTTTTTTTCTTGACTTGTGGCGAATACAATTTGGAGAGAGAAGACATACATACACAAGTGAAGAAATCCCAATAAAAGGCAACATATTGCAAAACAGTGGTAGAAATGATAAGTGTGGAGGCGGGGCAGAGAATGGAAAGAGAGAATGAGATCTCTGATTAAGCCCCATATTAACCTTTCATTTGCATACCTACTTTGTGCAATATGCTTGTCTTTTATTATCTTGTCTATCTGCATTGAGGAAATTAGTGCAGACTGAATGAGAATTTGTATAGGGTCATTTAATCACTCATTCATTTAACAAACATTTGTTAGGTGAGAAGGAAGCATAATATAGTTGAGCATCAGCTGCGTTGGGAGTCTGAGGTTCTAGATTTAGACTCTAGCTCTATGACTTAACTGTATTTATGACCTTGGGCAAGTTACAACCTCTCTGGATATCAGTCTCTGTATATGTAACATGAAGGGGAAAAACTGGATGATCTCAAAGGAGCTTCCCGGTTCTAAATCTCATTTTGTGGGTTGCCATACTGGATAGATAGATAGATAGATAGATAGATAGATAGATAGATAGATAGATCTATATAGATATAGATCATTATTTGGCAGTCACCTTTCAGGTGATGAATCTCTACATATAGAGATGTATACTTGAGAAGTCCATGCTTAAATTTTGTGTGTCTTGGTAAAACTGACCAAAACTTATGTTTCCCTGGCATCATTTTTAAAAATGCAGGCATCAGAATAAAACTTTGATGAAGGTTTCCAACTTATAGATAGAAACACTTCTTTTCTATCAGGAATGAGTCAAGTATAGATATTGGTATACAAGTCTCCACAATACCTTCAATCCATATTAATATTTAAAAAATTCTGTATACAGCAAGTCACTGTCTCTTGTCATTTGAATGTAGGAATCTGTGAGATTTAAAATAATGGCTGCCTTTTAATTCCCAACATTTACAGAGCAAGCCAGTTTATAATTTAACTCCACCTATACCCCTGAGTTTGCATAATGTTCATTTCCACCAAATACTCCATGGTCTAGCCAAAGTAGAATTTTCTGTATGCCCGACCTCTCTCCCTCTGCCCCCGCCACCCTACCGCCATGCCTTTCTGCTTTGGGGTCTTTGTTTAAGCCTTTCTTATGTTTGGAATGGTCTTTCTATCTCCAAATGTTGACATCCTTCTAGAGCCAGTTTAAATGTCACTTCCTTCATAAAGCCTTCTATGATTGCAAACCCTTCTTGTCCAGATCAAAGTACTTTTTCAAAACACTATCTCATAGCATTTTTTAAATTTCTCTCATATACTTCTTATAGTATAATTTTTATCATACTTTTGAGGCTTGTCTCTATTACAGGTCTTTTAGGTCAGGGACTTCACTTTACTTATCTTCTTGTTTGCCCAGATTCTAGCATAGTACATTGCATAATAAATGTTTGTTGAATGAAACTGAACTATAAATTGGTCTTTCTCTTTCAAGTCATTCCCTTCTCCAATTCATCCACCATTTAGTTACCAAACTGATATTCCTAAAACAATTCTAACAATGTCATTTCCCTATTCAAGTTCTTTAGTGGCTCTCTTTTATTGACAGTATAAAACATAAAATCCTCAGACTGGCATTTAAAAGTTTTCCAATATAAGTTTCCCACTTAATTTTCCAGGCTTATTTCATGAATTCCCTTACAAGCACTCTCAATTCTAGTGAAATTGGGTTTCCTTCTGTTCCCACAAACAACGACTGATATCCTATCTCAATGTCTTTTCACAGGCTATCTCATATACCTTGAATGTATTCTCTCCTCCTCCTCCTCATCTCCTAAAGTCTCCAGCTTCCATTAAAGCACAACTCAGGAGCTAACTCCTATCTATGGCTATTTCTGATCCCCTGGGACATTAGTGTTCTCTCTCTTGAAATTACTTTAACTTGGCATATATTTTGTGTTTACTTATTTCTGTGTACTACATATGCCACTCCCCCCAGAAGGCTCATGGAGGTCCTTTACTTACATCATCAGTCTTTACTTATATCATCAATGCCAAATGGTACCTTGTTTATAGCAGGTGCTTAAATGTTAATTGAATTTGATTAAATTGATCTGTATATAGTAGATAGCTAATTAATGTTGGTTGGTTGAATTAATTAATCTATGAACAGTTAAAAGAAATAGATAAATTTCAACATCAAGACACAAGTTTTTTGAGATTCCGTCTTCAAAGTTATCCCTTCCTCATTCAGGTGTTCAGTACATTTATGAATGAATGAAAAAGCCTTAATGTGCTTACTATGTGTAAAGCTCTGTATTAAGTGCTGTAGACATATATAGAAAAAACAAGAAAATCCCTTCTCTCAAGGAGCTTTTATTCTAATAGGGAGAGACAACACATGTTGGAGATTTTAGAAACAAGTCAAATGCAAAAGCCCAATGATCCTTAGGATATAGTAGTAAGAAAAACAATAACTTGCTAACTGCTTCAGGGACATTTCATTGTTTCTTGTTTGTTAGCCTTCTACTCATGTCACTGTGTTGGATTTCTCCATGAAAAGGTGCCTTCAGCAGACAGTGCAGAATCATTTCTTTTAACTTTTCTGCAAATCTCCAGACCAAAAATGACTGACTAAGGGTACTATGCATCCCTTTGGAATCTTGCTGTCTATATTGCAAAGTGATAAATAATCAGCCTAACAAAGAAATCCATGCTCTTATGCTAACGGTGGAAAGCTAGTTATTGAGTTTTTCCTCTTCTCCTAAACAATACATATTTACTTGATTCTACAATATTCATCTTTACCTAAATTAAATATTCAAAAAGTAGACATTTCTAGTCAAGGGAGAAGAAGCAGTGACCATGAAAGATTAATGGGAATTATACTCTAATCCTATGCAATTCTTAAATCACAGCAAATTGGCCCACTCTAGTCCATAGCTATAGCCACTATGCTCAGAACCTTTCCAATGATCATCACAGTACCTGATATGCAGCAAACACTTAGCAAATTCTTGCTGACTGACTCAATGCTTGCTGACTGTAGAGTCCGTTGTCCTAAGCCAGGAGTCCCCTAGAATACATGGGAAGTGACTTTCTAGGGTGGTGGCCTATAGGGTAGAATCTCTTTGCAAGGTTGTGCCTGCAATAGAAACCTGTACAATTAGCTACAGTATTTTTAAAACCAGGCTTAGGACAAGAAGAAGGTAGACTCATAATGCTTCTCTTCCCACCAATTCTTAAAGAAGAGAAAAGATAAACAAAACTTGTTAAAATATGAAATGAATAACCTGCAAAATCCCATTTTGCCTTTCTCCCTTATCCCATCTCATCCCAACACCCTCTTCTCACACCCCCTTAATTCTTTATTTGGAAGCAGTGAACCAAAGTATGTGTCCACATACATAACCAGAGAAACAGTTGGCCAGTTCCTATCTGTGGTCCTTTGCTCTTATTGGGTGATATAGTCGAATCACCTTCCTCTAGATCAGTGCAGACCTCAACTCTCCTTGAAAAACAGAGTCCTCTGTCGGCCTTTTGGCTCACTTAATTAAGATAATTCATTAGCACTAATGCCAGTATTGTCAGCACTACTTAAAGGCAACTTTTGAACCTCCTGAAATGTGCTTTTCTATTTAAGTGAGAAAATAATTTTTAAAAAAATCTGTTTTTCTAAGAAAAAAGCCTGTAACTGCGACAGATACAAAGTCATCTGAATATTTCACATGCAATTTCACTTCACTGCTCATGTCTATTTAAGCATTTTTGAAAGCAGTAATTACATAAACAGAGTGCCTCCCACACTGTGACTGGTGGAAAAATACATATTAACTCCAGACATACTGTGGGTGGCTTTATCTTTTTTTTTCCCTTCAAGTAAGCTTCATACTGTCAGAAACTATGAAACGCCATCTAGAACAGCAATAACTCACCCTAAGTTTCTTGTTTTAGGAACTGCCATACACTTTCACAGGCTGTTATTTCCCTTTATTGTTTCTTCCTGGCAAAGTGAGAGGTGAGACATCAGAGCTCTTAAATCTAACTCTTCTTGCTGTGTAAGGAAAGTCTCAATTCCCTGTCTCCACTTCTCCCCACCCCCCAAGACACTTCTGTTTACTAAGATCAGCTTTCAGGGGAAATGTTCTCTATATATCTGTTAAGAGAAGCATGTTCACAGGCTTTTTCTAACAGTCAAGTTTGTCATCGGCATTGCATCAATTGGATTAATGTAGACTGAGAGTAAGAAATAAGTACTTGGCTTTGACAGAGGAAATGCTGCTCTGAGTGATGCCTATAAATCTATCAATCAATAAATGTACTATAAAGTATATACTATGCCTAGCTCCACATGAGGGGAGTCGTCCAAGAGGACTCTAGTTGCTTAAGATTTATATAAGATGGGCATTCATGAAGCAATTAAAAAAAGATAAAGGTGATTTTATTGGGGTAAGTAATTCCTGAGGAACTTCTACTACCAAAGCATAATTTCATTCTATTAGATAATAATATAAAAAGATAACTAACACTTAGCTCTTTTAAAAGTTTTCCTAGAAACAATTCAGTGAAGTAGGTAGTGAAAATAGTATTATTCCCTTTCTTCAGATGAGGAAACAGAAAGCCTTCCAGAAAAGCCCAGAGAGTTTAAGTAAGTTGTACAGGGTCACACATCTTATAAGCATCTGAGCTGAGACTTGAGCACATGTTTAAGCCACATTTGTGGACATTAAGTCCAGTGTATTTTTTCTACTACTACTGCATATGGAAGTTTAAAAGCTAAAAAATATCAAATCATGAGACTTTTCTTTAAATCATTGACTTCCTTGGCATCTGTGCCTTGGAATGATATCTTTGGATCAAAGTGAAGGGACATTTTAGTCACATTTTTTTAATAGTTTATTTTTAACATTTTTTCCTTTTAAGTTTTGAGTTCTAAATTCTCTTCTTCCTACCATTTTCCCCAATCACTAAGAAGGCAAGAAACATATTAAATATCATGTGAAATCATACAAAACTCATTTCTATATTAGTCTTATTCCCCGCCCCCCCCAAAAAAACCCAGGAAAAATAAAGAAAGCAAGGGAATTATATTTCAATTTGCACTTAGAGTTCATCAGTTCTCTTTCTGTAGGTGGATAGCATTTTTTAAAATGCTAAGTCCTTTGGAGTTATCTTGGATCATTGTATTGATAAGAATAGCCAAGGCTTTCATAGTCGATCATCATTACAACATTGCTATTATTGTACACGATGATCTCTTCCCTGATTCTTCTCACTTCACTTTGTATCAGTTCATATAGGTCTTGCCATGTTTTTCTGAAACCACTCCCTTGTCATTTCTTACAGCACAATAGTACCCGATCACAATCATATGTCAAAACTTGTTCAGCCATTACCCAGTTGATGAGCATCTCTTCAATATCCAATTCTTTGCCACCACAAAAGAGCTGAAAATAAATAATTTTGTACATATAAATCCTTTTCCTTTTCCTTTGATCTCTTTGGAGTAGATATCTAGCAATGGTATTGCTGGGTTAAAGGGTATACACAATTTTATAGCCCTTTGAGTCAACTTTTAAAATATTCTCCAGAATGGTTGTAGTAGTTTACTAGTCTTCCAACAGTTCAGTATACCTATTTTTCTTTCATCCCCTCTAGCATGTCATTTCTGATGAGTATGAGGGTTTTAATTTGCTCTTCTCTAATAAATAGTAATTTAGAGCATTTTTTTCATGTGATTATAGATAGCTTTGATGTCTTCTGAAAACTTCTTGTATATATCCTTTTGTCATTTACCAATTGGTAAATGGTTCTTATTTTTTATAAATTTGACTCTGTTCTATACTCAGTATATACATGAAAAATGAGATCTTTATCAGAGAAACTTGCTAGAAAATCTTTTTATATTACTTCATTGTCTATGGTACCTTTTAGCAAAAATATAGCTTCCTTGATTATCTATTTTATTAAGATTCTTTTTGCTTTTGCTTTGTGTGAGATCACGATTGCTACCTTTGCCTTTTCTTTTTTACTTAAACTGAAGCATATTAAATTCTTCTCTGGCCCTTTAATTCAACTGTGACTTTTGTAAACAATATATTTTTGGATTCTATTTTCTAATCAATTCTGTTATCTGTTTTCAGTTTATGGGTGAGATCATCCCATTCACATTCACAATGATGACTACTGTGTATTTCCCTCCCTCCCATAATAATCTCTTTCATTCTCTCTTTTTATCCTGTCCCTCCTTCCAAATCTATTTCGCTTCTAACCACTGCCTCCCTCAATCTGCCCTCCTCTTTATCATCACCCCTTCCATTTTTCCCATCTCCCTCCTACTTCCCTTTTGGGTAAGTTACAGTTCTATATATAACTGAGAGTGAATATATATTCTTCCCTCTTTGAACTAATTCTGATGAGAATGAGGTTCAAGTATTGCCTGCTAGTCCACCATTTCTCCCTCCATTGTAAAAGCTCTTCCTTGCATGCCTCTTTCATGTGAGAAAAATTTCTCCATTCTATCTCTCCCTTCCCCCTTCTCCCAGCACATCAGTCTTTCTCACCCCTTCATTTTTTGGGGGAGATCATCCAAACATAATCAGCTCACTCCATGCCCTCTGTCTACGTATACTCCTTCTCACTGCCCTAATAATAATAAAGTTCTTAGGAGTTGCATGTACCATCTTCCAATATAGGAATACAAACAGTTTAACTTTATTGGATCCCTCATGATTAATCTCTCATGTTTACCTTTTTTAAAGATTCTCTTGAATCTTCTCTTTGGATGTCAGATTTTCTGTTCTGTTCTAGTCTTTTCATCAGGAATGCTCAAAAACCCACTATTTTGTTAAATATCTATTCTCTCCCCCCCCAAAGGATTATACAGTTTTGTGGTGTTGAGTTATTCTTAGTTGTAATATTTGCTCCTTTGCCTTCCAGAATATCATATTCCAAGATCTCCACTCCTTTAATATGGAAGCTTATAAATCTTGTGTGATGCTGACTGCGACTCCATAATGTTTTAATTATTTCTTTCTGACTCTTGAAGTATTTCCTCTTTGATGCGGGAGCTTTGAATTTGGCTATAATATTTCTGGGAGTATTCATTTTGGGATCTTTTTCAGGAAGTAATTGGTGAATTATTCCAATTTCTCTGTATCTATGATGGTAGTTTTCCTTATCTTTTCTTGAAATATGATGTATAGGCTCTTTCTTTGATCATGGTTTTCAGGTAGTCCAATAATTCTCAAATTATCTTACCTTGATCTATTTTCTAGGTCAGTTGTTTTTCCAACGAGCTATTTTACATTGTCTTCTATTTTTTATTTCTTTTACTTTATTTTATTGTTTCTTGACATCTTATGGAGTCATTGGCTTTCACTTGCCCAATTCTAATTTTTAAAGAATTATTTTCTTGGGGGGGCGGAGCCAAGATGGCAGTGTAGCAGCAGCAACATATTGCAGCTTTCACATAGCCACCCCAAAATACCCATGAAATAGGACTCTAAACCAATCCTAGAACTCCAAAACCCACACAGAGATACTTCCCACTAAAGTCAGCTCGGCTACATGGAACCATATCAGCACTGCGAACCGAAAGCAGCCTGGCCTGAAGCCGTGGCTGTGCCCCGGGGGGCGGCTGGACGGAGGAGCCCAGGTGAGCGGATTAGCGGCAGCTGTGAGCAGCGTTCAGAATTAGCTCAGTGGGAATTGCGAATCTAGGAGAGTTAAGCAGTCAAGCCAGAAGGCCTCCAGAGCGGAAAAGCGAAAGGCAGAGGTTTTGCACCCGCCTCCGCATTGTAGTTTCCCACCCGCGGCCTGCAGACAGCAGGGGGACTAAGCGATTTTTCTGAGGCCAGTGCTTTTGAGTTGAGCGGCCTGGATCTGGATCGCTGTCTTGGGCCTCAGTCCTGGAGTCATTATCCACTCTGCCTGAAGTAATTAGGAAGAGTCCCAGCATCTTCCTGAGAGCTATGGCAGCCGGGAGGACCCCAGCGATTTGGGACAGAGATTTCCCTTCTGGAAGCAGAGGCCAACAGAGATTTAAAAGAAAAATCACGGACTGAACAACCATGAGTAAGAATAAGCATAAGA
>CM053588.1:256309462-256344733 GCA_028646515.1 Pseudochirops corinnae | reverse complement strand
ACTAGACAAGAGAGAATCAGAAGTTATAGAACTCAATAAACAGGAAAACATAAGTTACTTAGGAAAGAATTATATATTTGATGAAAAAAAAACTGAGAAAACTGGAAAGCACTCTGGCAGAAATTGGGCTAATACTAATGCCTTATATTATATTCCACAATAAGCGAAATGGTTATGTAACCTTAATATTAAATATCATATTATTAAAAAATTAGAAGAGAAATATATCATATACCTTTCACTACTATTGACTGGAGATATATTATTAACCAAAAAGGGACAGAGGCAGTTACAAAAGGGAAATAGATAAATTTGATTACATTACAACTGAAAAACTTCATTAGAAACAAAACTAAGCTGAGCAAGTTTGTAAAATCCACAGCAATTCAGCATCCAAATCCAGGAAGGTTGCCCTAAGGAGCAACATGCTTGACCAAGCCCAGCAGAAGATCAGTCTAGCAGCTGAGATGTTGTGTCCTTTAAAGAAGGAAATGATTCACCCATCAATTGTACTGTGTCCCAGAGTGAACTCAGTAATGGAAATGCTTAGTAGGCACTACTTTAAGTTTGAATCTCCTCTCCAATTGGTCAGAGCTATGTGCAGAAGGTATAAAGGTACCTTTGGTTTAATTATTTAGTTGTTCTTATAAATATTCAATAAATATCCTTTTGTAAAAGCTAATGGGTTTTAAATTTATAATTAATAATACAAAGGAGATATCAATGGGTTAAATGATATTGAAATGCTAATCATTAGTGATGATATTTGAGTGAACATAATGGTTGGAAGGTTGAGCTGACAGCATTCAAAAATCCTTAGTACTCCTCAAGGGTATCCATAGAATCCTGAAATATAACCATCTGCATTCTGGAGATCCAACCTACTAGAGTGTATATGAGTTGAGAAAGTAAGTGCATAGTTTCACTACATTAACTAGGAGACTGTTTCATAGTCTAAGTAATGAGGGTTCAAAATAGTGTGATTGTGATGGGAGTGGGAAGGAGGGATCAGAGGCAACAAATGATGTGGAGAAAGAAATGTAGAAATGATGCTCCTTATATTAATATGTAAGATCTTCAAGAATCCATTCTACACATAATTCATGCTTATCTTTCATTGTAACCATATAGAGTACAGGATAATATGGGCTCCCCCTCCCCTTGACTTCAGATGACAAACTTCAGATCTACCCTACCTCTCCATTTCCTATGCTTTCTTGAAGCCTTCCTGGGATAATTTACAAAGCACAAGCCAGGAGGAAAATAGGAAATGAGATGAATGTGGAGAAAGGACTGTGGAGCCCCTTTGAAAATCAAGACTCAATGAGTGATGATAAATGAAAGGGAAGACCCCACTCAAGAACTAGGAAAAAAGGGGGAACTGGTGATCAATTTGCCCCAATTCAGCTAAGAGTGGAAAATGGAAAATCAATCAAGCAGGGTAAAAAGAAGGTGGTTCTCAGAACACCTAAAGAAAGTGTTCCTAGTGTGGGGTTTAGGAAACCACTATAAAGAACCAAAGGAGTGTAACAGTGACCATTCTGGTCCCCCCCCCACCCCCTCTTAGGGTTCTCCAGTCATCTTAAAGACGTTTGGGGAGGTGTCCATTCCTTCCATTATTTACTCAAGTCCCCACTAATGGTATTCACCAAATTTGGGGAATCCATTGCACTCCAGTTCTATTTAACCACTTCAGTCAGATTAGGTTTTATGAAAGAATATTTATTTCAAAGGTGTAGCAAGAATAAACATGTAAACATCCTGCCCCCTGCCACATACACACCTAGGTGGCATAATCCCCACCTTTTAACACCTCATTCTCTGGGGAGGGGAAAGGAATTAGGTTCATAGTTTAGCTCTGTTCCTTTATAGCACAGTCCCACTAGGTTCCAGGTCCAATTTGTTGTGCTAGTGTCTCAGGAACATTATCAGAGCTTCCTTGCTGGTCTGGCAGCAACACTTGGCCTAGAATCTTACCTTCAAAGTCAACATGACTCGATTCTAGGTCCATGGTTCTCACTGCCTAGAGCTTCAAAGGCCAAATGAAAAAGCACATAACAAAACCCTAAGTCTGTTTCTTGGGGTCACAGAGCCTAAAAGGGAAGAAGATAATCCTTTCCCCTCACCCAGCTCAGTTCATGGTGCCCATATTTGAGTGAACGTGACCTTCATCATTATGATCCTCATGATTAAGAGAGAGAAAGAGAGAGAGAGAGAGAGAGAGAGAAAGAGACTTCCAATCTAGCTGTTTTAGAGATGCAGTCTGTTCTGGCAATTGTAGTCAGTACAAAAATGCTACTCCCACCCATGTGGTAGAAAGAAGACAGAATATCTTCTCTAAAATGTCCCCAGACCTATTCTTCTAAGTGAATGTCTCCTTGATCCTTGAGGTAATTGGGAGCCACTAAAGCTTATGGAGCATGGGCATGACAGAAAGGTCTGAGTGTTAGGAAAATCACTTTGACAACTATGTGGAAGATGAATTGGAGTGGGCAGACACAAGTCAGGGAGACCAAATTAGCAAAATAAGGAAGGAGAGATATATTTAGTGAGGATGACTGGACTTACTGAAGGATTTTTTTTAAACTGAAGAGACATGGAAATATTTGTAATATGCAAGGAACCACTAGAAAGAAAGAGATTGAAGATTACAGAGACGATAGGGATGATAATGGCAGAATGGGACCAAAGGTTCATGTAGAGGGACTCGCCTTGGCAAGGAGAAAGGTAAAGTCATTGCTACAGATTAGAATGTAGGAGGAGATAGTTAGTGATGATGTAAAAAAATAGGAGATGAGAAGGAAGAAGAGCGCACTCTTACTGAATGGCCTCAATTTTTTTTAATGAAGTATGAGGTGAGTTCCTCAGCTGGAAAGGGAGATGAGGGGTGTCAGTGCCATGGGAAGTTTAAGGAGAGAAGATAAGGTTTTGGAAAGCTGTTACAGTAAGGGAGGGGTAGAAAATCAATTAGAAGTAGAAGGACTGTTTGGGTCAGTAGATAATGCCTGGACCCCCCTTCACCCTCCAAAATGTCAAGGATGTTTAGATTGGAGTAAGAAGTACTTGGAGTAAGAAAAGACTGGAGTCTTGGAGAAGACCATCAAGACGCTAATGTATTTTATTTTAGGTGTGAGTCCATTAGTCAATAAATGTCTATTAAAAGCTTACTATGTCCCAGGTATTGTGCTATTAGCTGGGGTAAAAAGAGAGGCAAAAAGACAGTCCCTGTGCCAGAGGAGCTCACAATCGAATGGAGGAGGCCATATGTAAACAATTCTGTATAAACCAGCTACATGTAGGATAAATGGGAAATAACCAACAGAGGGCAGGCACGAGAATTATGAGAGTTTCAGAAAGGCTTTAAGGAAGACAAGGAAGCCAGGATACAGAACTGAAGAGGAAAAACATTATATGACTGAGGGACAGCCAGTGAAAATCACTGGAATCAGGGGATGGAGTATCTCATTCAAGGAACAGTGAGAAGACTGATGTCACTGGATCAAAGAGTGGATGAAAGGTACTAAAGGTAGTAAGTAAAGTGTAAGAAGACTGGAAAGGTAGAGGAAAGGGAGTAGGCAAGGAAGTTCTTTGAACACCAGAGTGCTTTATATTTGATTCTGGAGGTGACAGAGAATTATAGGAGTTTATCGAGGAGGGAGATAACATGATCAAACCTGCACTTTATTTTGGAGGCTGAATGGAGGATAGTTCAGAGTGGAGAGAAGCTTTGGTCAGGCTGACCAACCAGCAGGCTATTGTAGAAGGCCAGGAGTGAGGTGATAAAGTAGTGTCAGAGGAGAGAAGCAGGCCTATTGGAAAGAGGTAGCAAAGGTGAAATTGACAGTCCTTGACAATAAAATAGATATGGCAGTGAGAGATGGTGAAGAGTAAAGCTGAAATCTAGATTGTGAGAAGAGAACAGGATTGAATTGGGTGGGGCAAGGAGAATGGAAAAAAAAAGAGACCAGTGCTTTATGCAGAGGAAGGTCAAATTAATGTCTATTGATTTATTATTATTTATAATTTGTCTAGTTTCCCTAGTGCAAAGTCTGGGTACTGAATCCATAATGCAAATTGAAAAGCATTGACAAGAAGCATGAGCCACTGTAGCTGGGTTTGATTGGGGAGTGGAGGGGATGAGAGGAGAGAGAACAGAACTGTGAAAGAAAAATGTGTCATTTCCAAAAGATCTGAGAAAAAGCATTCCAAGCTTCATAGAAAGTGAAATAGTTCCTCATCTTGTCCCTATTGAGTTTTTACATGCTATGACTATGACTTTACATGTAGATGTCTTAATTAACTGGAAAACAATATACAGAAACTTATCAAGATGTGTGCAATCTCAACTGTTAAATCACACAATTTATTACAATTTTGACAGTATTATTATATTGCCTTCAATTTCCCCCAACTGTGTTGGACAGTAATCATTACATTTTTTTTTTCCTTTTAGGATTTCAGGAAGCAATAATGTCCCTTTTGTAACTGTGGGGCCATGTACTGATCCCCACCCAACTCCAATGTCGAGATACAGCAATTACAAAATCAACAAGAATTAGCAAAAAAAAAAAAAATAAAAAATAAAAAAAAAAAGAATTAGCAAACAACTTGCACTCCCACACCCATACTCTTCAATCCAGTGACACAAGCATTCTTGCTGTCCCCATCTCCTGACTCCAGTGGTTGTCTCCCATGCATGGCATAGTCTCTCTCCTCACATCCAAATCCCAGCTTCCCTGGCTACCTTCGAGTCCTAGATAAAATTCCATCTTCTAGAGGAAACCTGTCCCAATCCCTTAATTCTAGTACCTCCTTTCTGTTGATTATTTCCCATTTCTCCTGTCCATAACTTGTTTGTACATAGTCCATTTGTATGTTGTCTCCCCTATTAGATTGTTAGCTACTCAAGAGCAGGAGCAATCCTTTACCTTTCTTTGTATCTCCTGCACCTAGCACAGTACATAGAACACTGTAGGTGCTTAATAAATGTTTATTGACTAATAGGCACTCTGTTAGGTGTTGGGGTTCAAAGAGGAACAACGTATTTTGTCATTCTGATACAAATGTGGAGAGGATTTTTAAATATCCTAGTGTCTATCTAATACCTTAGGTAAATCATGCTAATTAAGCCTTCATTGGATTCTTATATTTAAAATTTTCCTGCATTTCACATGTTCCACAGTCAATCTTTTGTTTTCTTTAACAGCATCCTGAAATCTTAGATCCTTGAAGTTTATACATTCCTTGTAATATAAATGCTACTTTTACTGCTCACAATGGGATTTGCTAACAATATCAATAATTGTCTCTAGAGGATTCCCAAACCTTAACAAAATGACATGCAGCCTTTCCTACATTCATGGAGTTTGCATGCTCTTTAAGGATGAGTTGCCTACATGGTTGGAAACAGTCTTCAGAGTTACCACGTGCTCCAAGAGATGCCTTTCAGTCAGTCAAAAATATTAAGTTCTTTTTCACATTTAATTTTAAGGAGTAGTGACTAGCATTTTCTTTTTGACCTTCGTCCTTACTACCAACCTTTCAACCATCACCGTCATCCCAGAAGGATCCTGGGCCAGACTGCTATAAATGTGAAGGCAAATCCAAGAGAATCTGCCAAATAGTCTAACTGCAGTAGAATTTCAAAAGGTGCATAGCAAACTTTTATTGTCTTTTGCCCTGTTACTACAAAATGAAAACCAAGGCAAAGATTTAGTGTGTGACCTTGAACAGAGCCGTATCAAGGTACAGAAGACAAAAATATAAACACAATACTTACATGCTATTGTCACCGAGGTGGTCCTCCCATCCTAGGCCAATTTCAAAGCTTACAATTCCAACTTGAGTCATTCCTTTGGACTAAGAGACTGTCCTCACAAGGCAACTATTGAAAGGAACATGTCTCCTGGGTAGAAAAGGCATTCAAACTCCTAGTAATCAATTTGGTGTTCCTAAAAATTTATCAGTTCCCTAGCAGAATTCAGAGCTCAGAGGGAATTGGAAATTGTATATGTAGGCTGTGATGGTGACAGGGGAGTAAGGCATATTCAGAGCACATGGCACCACCCTGGAAGGCCCTCTATCCCAGGACCCAGAATAGCCTAAAGGCAGTAAGAAGATAATGGGGAGAAGGCAAAAGAGAGATGTGTTTGCAGGAAATATGGGTGAGCATGGGATACAAATTTTGCCCATTTCATCATTTTGCCTAGAGCTAGCCCTGCAGGGAGCAGATGACATTCCTGAACGTTTTGGCTCAATCTGTGCTTTTTTTCCCCCAATGTATTTGACTTTCCGCTTATAGACAGTCTTAAATTTATAAACAGGTTATGTTGTGCTGTGTATCAAAAATCTGTTGGTGGTTTGGAACTCAGATGAGAGTTTCTAAAGAAATGATGTCATAAATGGTGGCTAGTTTCCCAAGCTGGCACACAAAAGCCCATTTAATTTTGCCCCATGGGAGATAGGGGATCTGGACCTGTGATTTCATGGCTATAAGAAACTTCTGGTGTGAAAATATGAAAACTTCCTGTACTGATGCACACATGCAGATCTTTCCATAACATATCTATCTTAGAGAGTTGCTTGGGGGCACTGAATTAAGTGACTTTCCTCTAGTTATGCTAGAAATGATTTGAACCTAGACCTCCCTGATCAGTAGTCAAGAAGTCAGCTCCAGTGTACTACACTGACTCTCATTTAATTTTCAAGGAAAAAATGGTAGAAAACAACAGTACTGCAATATTAATAATTTTTTTAAAACAAGATACAATATTAATTGAATAAAAATCATTTTATTTGTTTTGAATGCTGCAACTGTGACATCCCAATTCTTCAAGTTCCCCTTCTCTGATCACCATTTTCACTTCATTGAAGTTATACGATATAGTCAGGTCATAGATACCAATTCAACCGCATCTAGGTAACTGAATTCTGAAATTCCATTGATTTGCCCCCGTATCTAGGCACTGCCCAGGAAACGCTTGCCTACCTGTCCATGTCACCATTAGATCCTCCTCTCCTGCTCCTGGGCTATTAAGCATTGTGAGAGAAAGGCATGGAATCAAGTTTATTTTGCTCGCTATAAATTTACAATGTGTAACTTCAGAATTGAACAGGATGAGGAGAGTGGGCTGTATTGCCTTTGAAAAACTGCAAAGTTCTTTTAATTCCCCTCAACTCCCCCTTGAAATAAAGGCCCATATTTTTAATACCATTATTCTTTCAGCGACATTGCAGGGCTACAAATGATGGGACACTACAATCTCTCAAGTTTTTAAAGTGTTGATTGCCCAGGGGGCAATAGGGAGGTGGGTGATATGCATAAGCAAGCATCAAGCCACAACATAAAACGAATTATGGAATTACGATAAGAAGTAACATAAATACCATCATAGAAGTATATGGCCTGAAAAGAGAGGCTGGTTATTTCACAAGAGTGAGGGATAACCAACATGCAGGAATCAGGTTTCACTGGATCCCTGGCAATGTCCAGAAAATCCAAGGACTTTATACCTGATCTACTTCCCTTGATTGATGATGGACTTCTCAAACCTTGTCTGACGCCTTTGTTGGATTTATTATTTCAATATAGATATTTCACCCTTGTTCACACCTAATTCATACTTACCTTACGTGGGGTGGGGTGACTGATGAAAGGGAGGCATGATCATCTGATACAGATATTGGGGCTAAGTGGGGTGGGGGTGACAGATCCATTTACAGCTGTTATTTGTGTCGTGTGCCTCCACGAGACTATGAGCTCCACGAGCAAGGACCATTTCATATTTAATCCCTGAAAGTGCCCTACTGCATAGTATAGTGTTCTGTGTAACAAAGGTGCTTAATAAATGCAACTGGTTCTTTATATCTAATTAAAAACTTTAAACCCATTTAAGAGGTTGTCAAATGCTATTTCTAGCTTCACGAGACCTGTTGCCTTGACTGTCTATTCTCTCCTCACAAAGCTACCACACACTATAGTGTTCTGGACTTTTCCATCTCTCACTTGGACTATCCAAAGAGCCTCCTTTTGGGTGTCTCTGCCTTAGGGGCCTCCTTGACTCAATCTATCCTCCACTCATTTACCAAAATGATTTTGCTAAAGCACAGGCCTAATTATGTCACCCCACTGCTCTGAAAACTCTAGTGGCTCCCTATTGTCTCTAGAATCAAGCAGAAATGCCTCTATTTAACATTTGGGTCAGAATCTGTAAGACTTGGCTCCTTCATACCTCTTCAACTTTCAAATACATTATTTCCTTCCTCTCTGTGACCCCGTTATTCTGGCATTCATCCTGTTCTACACATATGATGGGCCATCTCCCTTCTCTGTCTGTGCTCTGTACTGGCTATTTCCCATCACTGCATGCACTCCAATCAATCAAACAATTGATAAATATTATCAAGCATCTACAATGTTCCAGGCACTGTGCTAAGCCCTAGGAATACAAAAAGAGGCAAAAGACAGTCCCTGTCCTCCAGGAGTTTACTATCTAATGGAGAAGACAACATAAAAATAACTACAAACCATAAATAATATGAAGCATAAAGAGGAAATTATTAACAGAGGGAAGGCACTATAATTAAGAGGAGTGCAGGAAGGCTTCCGCTAAAATATGGGATTTTACTCCCTTTCATTCTGCCCCCATAGGCTGCCAATGCCTGTCAATTTCACCCTTGCAGCATCTCTGCAATATGCCCCCTTCTCTCCTCTGGCACCGCCACCACTCTAGCACAGGCCTTCATCTTCTCACATCTGGATTACTACAATAATAACCTACTGGTGGGTCTGCCTGCCTCAACTCTCTCCCCATCTTTAATCCATTCTTCATTCAGTCACAAAAGTGATTTTTCTAAAGTGAAGTTCTGATCATGTCATGCGCACGCATGCGCACACACACACACACACACACACACACACTCCACAATCAATAAGCTCCAGTGGCTTCCTATTGCCTCTAGAATCAAATACTTAATATTCAAAGCCCTCCTACCTTTCCAATCTTCTACCCCGGCAGGTACTCTTCAGTCTGATGACACTGGCATCCCAGCTGTTCCTAAACAAGACATTCCATCTCTAGGTTCCTGGCATTTACTCAACTCCTAACTACAATCTCATCTTTTACTGGAAACCTTCCGTAACTTCTGATCCTATTGCCTCCCCTCTATTAATCAGTCCCTATTTATCCTGTATTTAGCTTGCTTGCATGTATTTGTTCATAGGCTGTCTCCCCCATTAGATTGTGAGCTCCTTAAGGTCAAGGACTGCCTTTTCTCATTTTGGGTACCCTTAGCATAGTGCCTGCTACATTGTAAGCGCTTAATAACTGTTCATTGATTTATTGACTTAAAAAGAAACCTGGAAAGTCAATAGGCCAAGTAGAGGGGGGAGAACATTCTAGGCATGAGGGAGAGTCAGAACAAATGCCAGGAGCCCAAAACTGGAGTTCAAGGACTAGGCAGGAGGTCAGTGTCATGGGGTTTAAGCATGTATTTTGTGGAGTAAGGTATAAGACTAGAAAAACAGGAAAAGACCGTTTTTTGCTCTGACAAAAAGAGCATTTTGTACTTGATTCTGGAGGCAATAGAGAGCCACTGGAGTTTTTTGAGTGTGTGTGAAGGGAAGTGACAAGAGTGAACCTGTATTTTAGGTTATATAGTCTTTTCCTAATCAACCCAAGTTGTTAATATACTAGTCTCAAAACTCCAATATGTTAATTTTGTATATATTTCCTATATACTCTATACATCATAGATGTATATAGATGTATGTATATGTATATATGTAATGCTAACATACTATTATGTATATACATAATACATAAAATCTATATATATATGCATGTTATTTCTTTTTTCCCATTTTCCCAAGATCAAATGATTATTTTTTAAAAGTGCACCACACTGTATAGAAATCAACATTCTCTCCCATAATCCTGTGCATCTGGGATTATAAAAATGTCATAGCCCCTGCCTGTATCAATAATACAGTATTCACAATGCCTATAGTAACTATAAGTATGCTGATATGGTTATTAATCACAAAATATAACAGGCTTTCTACATGGGAAATATAGCCAGAACATTTATTCAAATACCAGAAAACTGAGTCCCAAAACCAGAAAGTCAAAGCCAACACAGTTGTTATGAAGTTGGCATATGTAGTTAATGTAGTAAATACCCACATTCTCAAGCCTTCAAAACAGGACAGGCTACCTCAGGCAAAGATCATCCTCTCCCCGCTCATGACAACTGCTCAGTATCCAGGCAGCTTGCTCCCAGCAGTTCCAGCCCCCCGCAATTCCTGTCCCTGGCAATCTTCAGCAGGAGTCCTTAGCAGAGATTCTGGCCAGCTCAAAGAAAAAGGAGTTCCCACAGCAACCTCTGCGGCTGTTTCTAGTCACCATGGCAGGGACACTAGCTTGGCTCTGGCTTTCTCTGGCTTCACTCCTTCCTGCTACATCAACAAGTTCAAGGGGCATGGAACATCTTCAAATCCCATTATCATTACACTGTCCCACATCTTCAAATTAACATCCTCAGGTCATAACAGTAAGTCTTCCCAAAGGGGACCTTCCAGAAAAACAAGCTATTTCCACAACTCATGTTTCCCTCTTTTTGCAGCATGCACCAAGAGTCTAACCAGGAAGAGTAAACTGAAGCATAAGGAGGGCATCCACCAGCAAGCCCATGATTGTTGACAGCCATCAGGTTGGAGATAAGCACAATAAGGTAGGTCAGCATACTGGCAAAGAGTCTAGTCTCAGCCTGGGAATAATTCTTCATTTCTTTCATGGTGGAAACCCTACTCTCCGGTGCATGGGTATTGAAGGGGTAGGCCAACGAACTACAGGGCCACAGGGAAATGATGCGAGGAATGAGACCTGCAAAGAAATCTTGGAAGCCCTCCTCTCTGAACCGGTTACTAGGGAGTCACAGAATCTGCGGTATTTGGGCTCTCTGCCAATGAACTGTACCACAGACCTCAGAGCAATCCCCTGGAAGGGATGTGTGACAAGGGCAGCAGCAAAACGTGCCATCATCTCACCAGTCGTCTCCTTGACAACCCCGTCAAGGCTGGATGGAGCATCTTTTTCTGAAGGAGGTAGGGGTCCTTGTTGTAACTTCTCAGCCTCCTCACAATGCTGGTGTCGCACGGTTCCATTGGCTCCAGAACACAATCTGCGAGTTAAGCCTTTAAAGAGGCCGCTTTTTCCACCGATATTCATAATATGTTGAGCATAACAAAAGAGGCCAGGGAGTTGATAGACTTGCAGCCCAAAGTGGGAGGAAGAGACTTCTCTCCCACCTGTAAGAGCACCTTCACGTAGGAGAGCGGCTGCGAGAGGATGGTGAGGCCCGAGCACAGCGGCACCTGACTGGCCGCCTCCGCCACGATGGCACCCGCGGACCCACCGACGGACTTGCGGGCGAGCGGATAGAGCCCCCGACCCGACCCACGGGGTCCCGGATCACGTGTTGGCCGGTGGCTTCACTGTCCCACGGAGCGGGCACCCACGCCCTCTCCCCGCCCTCCGAGAGCGCTCCAGGGCTCGTGCACGTAGTTTCTTGCAGTAAAATGTAAACTCCTTGAGAGCAGAGCATGTTTCACTTTTGTCCTGGCATTCCACGAATGTAGGGCAGTGTCTGGTACTTAGTAAAGTCTTAAGAAGGCTTGTTCACAAACATATAAAGTATTGAGCCAGAGGACCTAGGTTCCAATTTTGTCTCTGATGCTTAACACCTATATGACTTCGGGCAATCAGTGCGTCAGTAACCGTTTATAAAGCACCTACTATGTGACAGGACCTGCGCTAACTCCTGAATTTGCAAAGAAAGGGAGAAGATTAGTCCCCGTTCTCTCGGAGTTCCCGGTCTAATGGGAGAGACAGCATTCAGTTTTGTACAAATAGCCTATATACTGAATAGATTAAAAATAATCGTCAGAGACAAGGCACTAAAATTATGGGGCATCAGAAAGTTCTGTAATCTTCCTGGGCTTTATTGTTTTCATCTCCAAAATTGACTAGAGGGCCTGTGAGCTCTCCCTTTCAGCTCTGCAGCTAGGGGTTCAATAATTGATCAACTGACTCATTGACACAGGAGTATGAGGTTAAACAATCACAGAGTTAAGATCATTAGAGTTAAGAAGGGACCTTGGAGGCCATCTAGTCGTAATTTCTCATTTTATAAGCACACAGACGTTAAGGCGTTTGAACAAGGTCATATAAAAATCAAAACAGGATTTGAACTCAGGTCCTTTGCTTCCATGAGCCAGTGTTTTTCTTATTGTCTCATGATCTTTCCTAATTATCTCTTACTCTGGTTTTGTGCTTAATCAGTCATAATAGGAGTCTTGTTTTTGTTTTTAAGTTAGAGATGAGTGAAACAAAGAAAGACAAGACAGAGAAAGAGAAAGGCGTCAATATCTTTTCCTGAGATAAGGCTAATATTGGAGAGGAGAAAGGAGTTAAAAATTATTTTTAAAAGATATGTTAGATATGGTATCAAATCGGATTAACTATAATATGAGTCAAGTAAGACAAGAAAGGTGGAAATCATCTTTCCCTTAAGGGCAAAGAAAGGAGGTGCTAGGGAGAGACTTGAGTCAGACAGCAGAAGTCACCACTAATCTAGCACAGCCTGGTTAGGACCTGACACTAGGGAGTGACAGTGCTTTGAAATTTCTTGAAGTGGGAGAATGGATTGGGAGAATGGAAAAGTAAGGAGTTGACACATTGAAGAAATGAACAAGTCAGTTCTAACCCAAGGATTATCTATCTCTGTTGTTTAGGTTGAATGATGAAATGATGCTAATATGATGAAATTTAAAAGGAATAAATGTAAAATACTGCATTTTAGTTTCCAAAAATAAATTGTGTCAGTTTAGCATACCCTAGTGTGTATTGGAACTTTGAAAGGATGCTTCATGTGAAAAAAAAAATGTGTCATGGTTTTTGTTAACTATAACCTCAAATTAGAGTAATGATCTGGATTAACAGAAGTTTAGTGAGAGAAACAAGGAAAGTAATAGTCCTGTTATACTATGCTCTGGCCAGACCACATCTGGAGTATTGTTTTTTATTTCTAGGTGCTATTTTTAGGAAGGGCACCAATAAATTGACACATGTGTAAGGAATCATCACTAGGATGCTTGAAGTGATTAGGGATCATGTTATATGAAGACTGGTTGTAAAAACTGATGTTTCTCTGGACTCTGGAGAAGGCAGAGGGGAGATGATCACTGCCTTTAAATGTTTAAAGGACTGTCAGTCATATGAGAGAAGTATTAGACTTTTTCTGGAAGAACTCAAAGTGCTGAATAAGGAGCAATGAATAGAAGTAACAAAGAAGCAAATTTCACCTCAAGATAAAGAAAAACTTCCTAACAGTTAGAACAATCAAAACTGTCATGGTCTGCTTCTATGAATATTGTCTTTGTCAAGCGCACTGGGAAGACTAACATTGGGATCTTTCCAGTTGAGGCTTAGTGACTAAACATCAGAGATGTTATAGGCAGGATTCATTCATTGACTAGTGGTTAGACCTCTGACACCCCACAATTCTGATACTCAAATTAGTTATTAATCACTGGGCATAAACTGGCCAGAAATTGAAAGACTGTGGTACTGGGGGATTGGGAGAAACTATAAAGAAATTTAAAAGTGTTTAAGGGCTATCCACAAAGTGGGTTGATATACAGATATTTGATAGTTGTCTTTAATTTGTGAAACATTATGAGACCTTTTAATTCACATATCAATTAAAACATTAAAACTGTACTGAGTTAAGCCTAGTGGTAAATGACAACTTATGTTAGTATAGGAGGGGGCAGATGGGTAAACATTCTATAATGTTATATGAAACATTCTATATGAAACATTCTATAATGTTATATGAAGACTTGGTCTTCAAATATAGAAACAAATTCTTTTCTGGTTAAGGGTTGCTTCTTTATGCCTCTGAATGTAAATTGTCATTCTTCGGGCTTGTTTTCTGTATTCTAATATTTCTTTTCTTCTATTATTCAATATGTGTTTGTGTTTACAAGATTGTCTTGTATTTAAATTGGCTATGGAAATTTAGTGATTATCCTCCACTCTTTAAAGTTTTATTTTTCTCAAATTATCCAGTTCTATATGATTTCTTGAATGCATTCACTTCTAATTCAATGTTTGGTATACAGGAAATACTAAGGATTTTGTTTTATTTATAGACATTAAAATCTACTGTTGGGCCCTGAGGGGTTGGGGCACTATGTCCACTTGCTCTCAACTCTATAGTAGGCATGTGTCCTAAAAGGGTTTAGTCCCACATAGCCTGACCTCTAATGAAAGTGAGTTCACTCCCTTTTCTCACATGCTTCAGCTTGTAACATCCAAACAGCTCCCAGTTCCTCTCTTCTATCAATCTAAGGCAAGGTCTTGTAGACCCATCTTGCTGGCAGTCATCTTCTCCAAGAATTTCTGGAATTGTTGTCTGTACTCCTTCCCTTATTATCAGCACTGAACAAAGGACCCAGGAACTCAGAATTCTTGAATTCACAAGTTAACCCCCAAGCCTGGACATCCGAGAACAATTCTAATTTACCCAAGATTAAAAAATCACGAACGCTGGAGAGCAGCTCCAAACCCAGGATCAGGCTTGCTTAGCAGTTAGCTTCCAACTGTTTATGATAGCCATCAGCCCAGAGGAGACAGAAGAGCTACCCTCTCCCCATTATGTACCCCAAGTCTCAGAAATACACATGGCTGTCACCGGGAGAGTGTAAGGAAGAGACCTAACTTAGTCACTCTCTTTTGTAAAGGTTCCCTGAGTGATGGCTCTTCCTAATCAGTGACCAACAAAGAAACAGATGCTTTGTCATCTCAAAAGGCTAAAATTAAAAAAAAAAAAGTCCTGAGTCACTCAAGGTCAGTAGGGATCAAGGAAAAAAGTTCAGCCTCCTCAAAGGACCAAACCCCATCATTGCTGAGTTAGGCACACGTAGTTGGACTAGTCAAAGCAGGAAATTTAGCTTTGGATGTGCTCTATTCAACCTCCCCCACCCCACCTTAAATTTTCACACACACACACATACACACACACACTTATATATTTATATCTATTCATGTATGTATAACATATCTATTCATAAATATGCATTAAATAATTATATATACTTTGTATTTCAGATATTCATCTATGTAAAATATATTTAAATTGAAAAGGAAGCAGAAATATTTAATGCTGAAAATCCCATTTTTCCTACTACGTAATACTTCCTAATTTTGACAGTTTTAAAAAGAGAAGTGTTGTGCGTTAAAAGGGAGTGGATTTATTTTATGCTTCTGTGCTACCTTTCTTTTAGAAATTGAAAACACATAATTTTCTCCAGAATTAACAATTCATACTATGCTCATCATCCTTCGTTCTTCTATGTTATATGGTAACATGAGTTTATAGTACATTTAAAATATTTTAGCTAAGAAAACCTCCTTCAGAACTAACAGGGTTAAAACTTTCAAAGTTTCAAAAGAAAATTCTGACTACCTCTTTCCTCCCCCGGGGTTGTGAAATTAGTTGGGAAATTTTAAAAGGGGGGAACCTTTTTATACCAAAGTAGAAGATGATTAGGACCCCCATTGTTTTATTTTTTAAGGGCACAAAAGCTCAAAGGTTGGCTAATATAAGACCTCTCTAGTGTTTCCCCTTTCACTGTTAATTATGCTTAAAGAAAGCTAATTTCTTTTCTGTCTGTCAACATTTCTTCTGCTTCTTGTCCTTTCAAATAAGGTGAATGCAGAACAGAAGTGATTTGAACATTGAAATTTTTCTACAACCTATGCTCATTTGAATTTTTCCCCCTTAGATTGTGGGGGAGGTGCATACAAATAAAATGTGGCCTATTTTAAAATAATATAGTCAAGCCACCCAAAGAGGAAGGAGTAGCAAGTCCTGTTATTGGGGATGACTTCTGGAGGGGATAGAGGAATTATTATTTGAACAAAACTAATTCACCTTCATTCATTTTCTTTTTACCTCTAGGTAATTTTTTTTTTCTAATCTCTACTACACCAAATCATACATCAAAATTAAAAGCATTTGAGTCATACTTGTTTGGAATTATGGCTACTTTGCAACAGGATAAAAGATAATAGTAATCGCTAACATCCATACAGTACCTACTGTGTGTCAGTATTGTGATAAGAACTTTACAATAATTGGCTCATTTGATCCTTACAACAACCCTGAGATGTAAGTGCTATCATTATCTCCACATAGTCGGGGCAGAAACCTTCTAGGTCATCCCTGGCAGCCTGAAGAAATGAGTTGAATTGTTCAAGGTTACACAGATAGTAAGTAGCTGACTTTCAATTTCAATCAAATATTTTGACTCCAAACCCAACATTCCTTCTCTGATATCATTCTATATTCTGTGATAACTTGAGAGATGGGTGAGATTATAACTAGTAATATTGTGCTTTGAGGCATGCTGTTAGGGTTGTGGTCAGAGCCTCAGATCTGCTGGAAGATAGCCCCCTGAAGGGTGGAAGAAAGATATATCAGCATTCTGATTACTTCTTATTTTAAGATAATTATACTTGCTAGTTGTTGTTGTTGTTGTTCAGTTTGGCTCTCTGTGACCCCTTTGGGTTGTTTGTTGTTGGTTTTTTTTTTTTGGCAGGGGGGAAAGATCCTGGAGTAGTTTTCCATTTCCTTCTCCAGCTCATTTTACGGATGAAGAACTGGGATAAATAGGATGAAGTGACTTACCCAGGGTCACACAGCTAGAAAGTGGCTGAGATTAAATTTGAACCAGGTTTTCCTGACTCCAGACCAAGACTCTATCTACTATGTCACCTACCTGGGCTTCTACTTGCTAACCAGGTGCTAAAACCAAGTCTTGCTATGCTGATATAAGATTACAAATGCTTTAAACCAGGAGATCTTCACCTGAGATCTATGTGTTATTTTTTTTTATTTTGATTATTGTATTTAAATACAATTAATTGGGTCTCTTTGCAATCCTTCATACTTTATTTATCCTATATATTTAAAAATATTATTCTAAGAAGGGGTCCATAACTTCACCAGACTTCCCAAAAAAGATCCTTGGCACAAGAAAAAGTAAAAGCCCCTGCTCTAAATTATTGATTGTAAAGATCAAATTCGGGTTTCAATCTTTACTTGGGTTTTGGTTTTAGTGTTTTGGTTGCTACATTACATAGCTGCCTCCCTCAACTAAAACTTCTACATTTTAGAATGTAGTTCTCCACCCTAGTCCTAGAGGCAATTTCTTCTGGTCTAATTACTTTAACCTAAACTTAACTTCCTGCATTCAGCCCAGATCCCTTATAAAGCAAACAAATATGGGAAATCAAACACTGAGGTGGGTCAATACAGGCAGGACTGACTATATGTTATCCTTGGAAGAAAGACAAGGGCCCTCCCCTTTTCTATTATGGTGCCTGAAATTCTTCCAATAAAGATTCTTTTTGATTTTCAAGGCTTTTCGGTCTTCAAGTGATTCCTATTAAAATGCTAATACCTTTGGAAGAAATAAACTCTCTGCTAACAGCCAGGTTTAATTAACAGCATAGAGCTGCTGCTAGATGGCACATGGACAGTTGGGCTTGGAATCAAGAAGATTCATCTTCATAAGTTCAAATCCAACCTCAGACACTTAATTAGCTGCATGGCCCTGGACAAGTCACTTAAACCAGTTTACTTCAGTTCCTCATCTTTAAAATGAGCTGGAGAAGGAAATCATAAACCACTTCAGTATCTTTGCCAAGAAGACCCCCAGAAGGGGCCATGAAGAGTTGGGCACTCCTGAACAACAAGACAACAAAGTTGACAGCTAGCTGATGGAATGATAGGTGATTGTGGAGTTAGGGGATATATGTATGTTAGGGGAAGTGGAAGAAAAGGAGGTTTGTATACACCAAAGCTATACTCTACTCTATGTCATAGTCATATATTACATAGTCTAAATAGTCATATGTCTGGGGCAGACTCAGACAGTGACATTTTTTTTTAACTACAGAAATGAATTACATTGTTGTGATAAGATATTTGTTTCACATGGTTCTTCCTGCTGCCCATTTGGCAGCTAATTGTGATATCTCTCATTTGAAGTGGTCGTACTGTAACAATATTCCTTAATTATACACACAGCTGAAATTAAAACATTGGTCCAGCAAGTGAAAATGAACAAGATTAACTGAAATAGTTTAATCTCCACATACTGTTTAGACTTCAGAGCCTGAAACTTTCACATCTACCCAGACTAACAGTAGAGGGACTATTGTCCTTTCTCCCCAAAACTCTATAAAAATAATGGGGATGGCAGCAAAGGGGAACATCAGAACTAAACAAATGTAAGATGGTAGAATTCATTTTTCTCAGATACACATGGATTCAGTTAAAAATATTCTTTAACACTGAGCTTGATTTATGTAATATTACTAGTTTATATAAGTTGACTTGATGTAATTTATGAGATTTATGTAATATGACTTTAGTTTGGGTACATTTTTACTAGAATTGACAAAATGGCAAAATGTTGTAAAAGCCTCAAAGAGGTTATAGAATTCCTGTTATAAGCAGTTTTAAGGCATGTCAGCATTTAGCAAAGACAAGATCCCAGGTAACAAAATAAGTCCAGGGAGAGAAATAAAGTACACTTGGAAGTGGGAAGTCTCAAATTTCCCTGAGTAGATTTGAATGGGAGGGTATGTTATCCCTTCTCTGAACACAACCCAGCAAAGTTTCATTCACAATCCCTTTACCTTGAATACTTGACTGGATATCTGGAGCAAAATATCACCTAAAGGGGGAAAGGGGGGAGAAAAAAACGGCTTCCTATTGGGTTTCCAATCTCCCTGGCCAACAATTTATAATTGTGAAGAGTCTCATTCTGTCTTTAATCACAGAGTTGCCCTGAAAAAGTGAAGACATTATCCAGGTTCTCAACGTGATGTCCTCAGCTAGATAATTCAATTATTGTAGAAAATTATTTTAAACATTAAGATGCACAAAGTTCAGTTTTCCTCTGTTTCTGCTACTATCACCAAGCTATTGATAAGATGTCTAAATTTATTGCAGAATAATTCTGCAGGAAAAGAGATAAAAGGTTCCTGAATAAAATATGAGGCGAGAGCTGTAAATTGTAGCAATGCATATCATTTCATTCAAATGTTGGAAGCAATTACCATCTGCTATACTCATCAGTTCCCTCCTTTATGACTTAATTATATGTTTAATGCTATCAGATCAAGGAAAGGGCACAATAGATGAATGAGTGAGAGAAATAGAAAAGATTCAGCAACAAGACAAAAGGCAGATGAAAAGTACCCTAAGAACAGAATTGATTTCATTTGTTGGGAGAGAAGTTAATTTAAATAGTATATTCTATCATCTCCTGTGCTGTACTGAGATAATATAAATCATGTGTTTGTGAATTTGCTTCATACAATTTTAACAAAAGCATTCAAGTTTCTGAAAACCTAGGGTCTGCAGGTTTTGATTTATTTATGAAATGGGTAACATTTACAAAGAAAGAGCAGTGACTGACAACTAGAGCATTTAAATGATTATTAACGATACTTTGCTGTACAAGTAGTAGATGACAGAGGAAAAGCTGACATGCTTCCCCTGCTCCCCAACTGTCTGGTCTGAAGCATGTACAAAGACCTATAGCAGCCTCCAATAAATGGCTCCAGTGTCTCAATCTCACAGAATACTGCACTTTGGGAAGCTATCTCCAATCCTTTGAATATTTGTTTTCCCAAAACTAATCAAATACCTTCCAACATTGTCCCAGAGAGGAAATCAGAACAGGGGGCAGTATTAAATATAGGCATTTGACTTTGCTGAGGTATTCTTCTTAGTACTTAAAAGTAGATTTAGTACATGGGAAAATATGGTGTTGCTGACCTGTAGACTCGACATGATGCTTTTCTTCAGGCTTGCCAGGGCTAAATGATAGTCCTTTTAACTATTTAGGCCCAATTTTCTAGCCTAGAGGGAATGCATCTGAGTCAGGGGTTAGTTCAGTCAGTCATCTCATGCAACAAAACTTCAAATATACCATTTTCCAAACCAACCTCTACATTCCAGCCTAGTTCAAGTTTGAGAAAAGGTCAAAACTGTTGCTACTTCAAGACTTCTCTATGAAAAAAAGGAATGAATGAGCATTTATCAAATGATTACTGTTTGTAAACAACTGTGCTAAGTTCCAGAGACAGAAATAGAAAGGCAAAGTGGCCTTTCCTTTCAAGGTAATCTGTCTTTCATGAAATCTCTAGTCTCTAGGATGATGTTCATGGTTCCATTAAAACTAGATGATGACTCATAGATCCATCCAATCTAATAGTCTTATTTTATATAAAGGAAAGCCCAGAGCAAGGGCTTTCAACCTAGAATCCACTGATCAATGGATCAACTTCAGGGCATCAATGAACTTGAATGAGAAAAAAAATACATCTTTATTCTTACTAACCTCTAACTGAAATGTATAATTTCCTTCAATTATTTAAGAACGTTATTCTGAGAAGAGGCCAATAGGCTTCACCAGACTGCCAGAAGAGTTCATGACATGCAGAAAAAAATAAGCTCTGCTTTAGCACTAGAAGGAGATCATACAGTCAAACAGAAGGGAAAACCTAAAGGACAGGGAAGTCTAGAGATGATGGATGACTTGTCTGAGGTCATACAGAGTCAAGAGGCAAACAGAGATTCTGTAATTCCAGATCAACAGGAGGCAGAAGGCACTGTATATAAAACAACAACAACCAAAAAAAACACCGCACCCCAATTCACCTTTAATATATGAATTCCTTTCAAAATACTCTCTTCAACAGCAGTGGGCAGAGTTACGCATTGATTGGTCAAATAGGCCTTACTGTTCTTTGCCTTCCTATTTCCAGGTGATCTACATTGTCTTCAAAACAGTTTTGTTATACAGATGTTTGCTCTTCTATTTTAAACACAAATATTCAAAACAAATACTTCCAACCACTCTTCCTTTTAACTAAATAATTTGTACAAGTTATTTGGGAGCAAAAATGCTTTGTATGGTTTGCACGTCTAGGTCCAATGTGTGTCTTCTGGTTAATTTTGCAGTTTAATGTCAGAATATTCTATTATTGATAACATACCAATCATAAGATACAAACGTTTTAAGACTTTCGTCTAACCTTCTCTTAGCTCTTTGTTAGGGTCTCTCAAATTCTCAAATAGAACTGACCCTGAACTTGTAAGATTTTATACTTTTTATGACCCCATGCTTTTGTGATTCATATGCAGCTAAAACTGTTACTTGGAATAACAAGTAAATATTCCATATGAAACTAGTTTTATACTCTGCCCTCCCCCTCCCCCCCGCCCCCTGCCTGTTATTCCTATAACATATGTTTGATACTTACATTGGAAAAGTCTTAGCATGCCAACACCAATTTTCTTCTCTCAAACTTGGAAGCTCAAAAGCAGCCAGGTGGAATTTTGTTAAAATTTGCCCCTACTTCCCATACACACACACGTGCACTCGCGCACACACACACACAAGCCTTAAACTGTGATCAAATCTCTACCGTTCCAGGCCCAGAAGTGCTGGTATTGTAAAGAACATGACTAATGGCTAAAAATAGACATACTCAACTAGGCTAGCAAGATGACAGCTATGCTATGATTTAGAGTAATGACTGATAAGTCAAAGTTATAAGTGCCAGGCTGTCTTCTGTTGTTGCTCCCACGTGGCATGGCTCCCATGTTTGTTCAGCTGCAGACAATTTAGGAGGCTTTTCTGGCAATGAGGAGGACTTAGTTTTGAAAATGGCATTTGTTTACCTCTATAGCAAGCACTGTGTAGTAATCACTCCAAAGATATGCTTCAGTGACTGTCCAGGAACTTGGTGCCCTCTCTTTGCCCATGTAATGGGTATAATAATAATAATAATAGTAAATATATTCATGTTATTTTTACCATAGCACAGTTTATTTATGAAGGACCTCCTGGCAGCAACCCTTTAACGTAGGTGCTAAATTGAATGAAGAATGAATGAATGAATGAATGAATGAATGAATGAATTTTTAAGATAAATGCATCTGTACTCTCAATAGTCAACAAGTATTTATTACTATGTAAGAGGGATTCTGCTAAGTGCTGGGGATACAATTATGAAAAAAGAAAGACAGTTTCTGCTGTCAAGAAACTACAGATACAAAGACCAAAGTTCACCAGTTCCATGATGGAGCTTATGTTACAAAAGCAAAAGATAAGGCATATGGGAGAGTGGTGGCCTAAGAAGGAAGTTTTGTCTAGGTCATTGTAAGAATGGTTAGTGAAACTGTAGGGCATTCTACTCTCATGCTCTTTCCAGAAGCAGTAGCAGTATTTATTTGATTACTATTCTGAGAGGAACATGCAACATGGTCTAGAGCCAGGTGATAAAGTCCTTTAGATAAGTTTGTACTCACTGGTCAATTGAGCTGAGCCCCAGGGTAGAATTCTATTGAAGGGTTTGTATGTCAATGTGTCTGAAAAAGGGAGTTTTGGAGGACATAAACAACAAATGAGCTTCTTCTGAAATTTTAACTCAAATCACTGAATTCCAAGTCCAGAGTGCTAACATTTCATCATGGAAGCACTATATCTATGTGTTAACCTTGACCTAATAAGATATTAGTAGAAGAAAATGTGTACCCTTCAGGTCTTGTCCTTTCCAATGAAGTAAGTTGAAACATACCATTCAGCTAGATCACTCATTCTGGGGATGCTCAGATGGCCAGTTTCCTTCATCATCTAGACACATGCTAGACACCATCAAGAAGATTTACTTTTGAGCTTTCAGGAATTGCTAGCCTAAAAACCATGGGGACAAAACTTTTTCCTTATCTTCTTTTATTTCAACTTTTATTATTCATGACCAGATTTAGCATTGGGAAAAATTTAGTTGGAGATATTATTTTATCTTCTGGTGCTAGTTTAGAAGCATGTCCTATCTTTGGGTTCCAGCTTTTGGTGTATTTATGGGTGCTGGTCTTGCCTTTGGTGATACTACATCTAGGTGGACTTATAACTTGATAAGGTGCCAGGCCACTATGTTGATTGACAGGACAATGTCAATCTGGACAAAAAGATTTCTAGTGGCATGCAAGGTTATATCCTTGGACCCACCCAACATTTTTATCAATTATTTGTATGATGATTTTGATGATATTCTTATTAAATTTGTGGATCATGGGAAGACAGAACTAATAGCTTATATATTAGCAGAACCAAAAATATCTTGAAGGAGAGATAAACTGATGCAAACAAGCAGAAATTTAATAGCAATGGATATTTAAAGCCCCACACTTATGTTAAAAATTAACTATAGAAATAATAATAGCTAACATTTATAAAGCAACCACTATGTGTCAGACACTGTGTTAAGCATTTTCAATTATCATTTTATTCAATCCTCACCACAACCCTGGGAGGCAGGTCTACACCCCACACTCTAACCACTGTACCACCCACCTGTCCAAGTGTGGGATAAGGAAGATGTAACAAGAAGACTTTACATGAAAAAGATCTTGGAGTTTTAGCTCAACAGGATTCAATAGAATGATAGTGAAGCCCAAAGAAATCACTTGTGGTCTGAGGCAACATTAAGGTCTGAGGCTGTTTGTGTGAGATCAGAGAAGTAATTACCAAACCTACTATTCTTTCCCTGGTCAGATCCCATCTGAAATATTTCAATCAGTTCTAAGAGCTGCATTTTAGGAAGAACATTATGAATCAGGAAGAGTCTTAAAGAGGAGAAAAATTAGGACAGTAGAAGGCTTCCAAAATTCGTTATATGAAGCTTTGTTGAAGAAGCAAGGGATGTTTAGCCTAGAGGAGAGAAGGCGTGCCTTCAGGTTGTGTCTTCAGGTGTTGCAAAGAGCCACATACAGGTGATGGATAAGCTATTCTGCTTGGCCCCTAGAGGGCAGAAGATGCAACTGTCAACTTGTTCTAATAACTAAAACTATTCTAAAGCAAAATGGGTCGTTTCTCAAGGTAGCAGGTTCCTCCTCACTTAAGTGCTACAACCAAAGGTGGATGGTCATTTGTCAGGTTGATTGTGTTGGATTTGGCCTTATCCTGCAGTTTGTTGTGTTTTTTTGGTTGTTTGCTTTGTTTTGTAACATGCCTGCTAATCCATCTTATGGATTCAAGACTCAATAACATATGAAACATTAAAACAAGTCTTATGTAATTGGTTATTAAGTAAAGAAATCTTAGTCAATTAACATCTTTAATCCAACTTCAAGTTGCCTTATCTTTCTAAAAATAGTCTTCTACTCTCACATTAAAGAGCTACCTAGTCTGATTTATTTTCACTTTTTCATATTAAATTTTCAATCATTGATTCTTGAAGGAATAAATGACAAGAGTAAGGTGGCACATTGAATAGAGTATTGGGCCTGGAATTAGGAAGATCTGAGTTCAAATCTAGCATCAGGTACTTCCTAACTCTATGCCCCTGAGCAAGTCACAACCTCTGTTTGCCTCAGTTTCCTCATCTGTAAAGTAGAGATAATATAGTACCGAACTTTGAATGTTATTTGAAGATCAAATGAGGTAATGAATATAAATCTATGAGCACAGGGTCTGGTACATAGTAAGAACTATACCAATGTTAATTGCTATTACTACTACTACTACTACTACTACTACTAAGGGAAACGTTATCAGTGGCCTATCCCCATCTGATATTACTTACAAAAGCAAAACCAGAGATAATTGTTTTAAAGAGGTAATTATATTATCCTAAGTCTTATAATCCAATAATGATGGTGGTGGTGGTGGTGTTGGTGGTGGTGCTAGTGGTGGTGCTGGTGCTGGTGTTGCTGGTAGTGATGGTACTGGTGGTGCTGGTGCTGGTGCTGGTAAGGTGTGTGTTTGTGTGTGTGTGTGTGTATGTGTGTGTGTAATTTTACTATTGACTTTAAAAGATTTTTTTTTCCTGAGCAATAGGAGTAAATCACCCCCCTCCTCCTACCTACCCACGGCAAGAGAAAAACCTACAAATTCCTGTGTTTGTCTTATTTGTCTTGTTAAAAGAAATCTTTCTTTGCTTTTTGTTGAAATGATCTAAATTTAGAGTACTAAGGGAGCAATTACAATTGCTTAGAGGGCTATTTTACAAACAGTTACTAAAAGTACAGTTCTGTACTAAATATACTACTAAAAACTTAACAGTACATGTATAAGGTTAATTAGAAGTTTGATGCTAGAAGCTAAAAAGGATGGTATTGGAATATGGGAGTATATGTTTCTGTGTGTGAGTATAGATTGATCTCTATGACAGAGACTGGACTGGGCCTCATGATTTCAGTGGTATGGGTAACTCCCAGATGAGTAAACTTCTTCTACCACAAAAGCCAATAATTTATCTGCAACTTCCAATCTTACAGAGTTACCTCAGCACTGAAAGGTTAAATCAAATGCTCAGGGTCTCATGGAAAGGATGTATGAGAGATGGGACTGGAATTCAGGGCTTCTTGGCCTTGGAACTCAATCCCTCGCCATCATAGAACACTGCCTCTGTTGCACAGAGTGATAATAGATAGATGGAGTAATAGAGCGATTACATAGATAGGTGATAAATGGATAGAGACATAGTTGATAGATATCTATATATAAATATCTAGATCTACATCAACATGAGTATTATATATTATATTGTGTTATAGGATACTGTTATGTATGCTATACTATTATGTTATGTAATATATGATGTATATTGTTTTATTTTATAACATATAGAGAAATATTTGTGTTGTCTTTTGTAATTGGACCTATGCTTACTTTGGTGGAAGGACTTCTTAGTAAAGAGCTTCCTATAACAACAAAGACCAGCATAATTTATCAGAGTTATTTGGACGATTTAAGTGATTTCAGATTAAATGATTTATCTAGTCACAATATAAGATGGAGGAAGAATTTCAACCTAGAATTTCCAGCTTTAGAAATCAATGCTCTTTCATCCTTTTTTATGCTATTGGTATTTTATTTAACTGCTTTGTATTTATACTTGATTTATTCTGCATATATATTTTATGGGTGCATGTTATTTGTCCAGGGTCACACAGCCAGTAAGTGTCTGAGGTCACTTATGAACTCAGGTCCTCCTGACTCCAGGACTGGTGCTCTGTCAACTGTACCATCTAGCTGGCCCCTGGCATAGTCCTACTAAATAATTGCTTATGGATTAATTGCCCCAATAGCTCCCATCTGAGACAAAGCTATGAATTCATCTCAGACCTAGTCCAAGCCCAATGATTGATAAGTTTGTCTTTTAATCCCATGAACCCCATGTGCTAGACCTTTTAGAAACAGGAAAAATGATTAGGAACCTTAAAGATTCCTATAGGCTTTTCATAGGAAAGTGTATGTACGAGGATCCACATTCCAAGTGTGAGCATTTAGTCTAATAATGATCAGTGGTAGCCAAAAGTCAGCGGCTCCCACAAGCATGGAGGAATATGCTTTCAACTAGAAGTGCCCAAGGGACCACGAGCTTCCATTGCTGTTTATTGGAAAACATGGACCACTCCTCTCCACTCCAAAATTTAATTCCAATAAATTTTTCTTACGATACACAAGATTTGTGCATATGTTATGTTTTTTTTTTCTGGTATGCCAACAGCTGATGTATAATGTGTTATATCACATGGTCGCTTTCAGAGCCCTCACTTTTGACTGTTGAGGAAGAACAATTAAGACCCCCCAACTGCAGACATAACTCGTTTATGTATATAGGCTGGATGAGATCACTTCTAGGGTCCCTTCCAACATGGATATTCTATAATCCCATAATTTCCTCCACAAATTATCTGGCATTTTCTTATCTGGATATCTATTACATTTCCTGAGTAGAATTTGAGCTCCCTTAAGGGGCATGGGAGAGGAGTGGGAAAAGGACATTTTTATCTTTGCATCACCCATGCATAGCAGATACTCAAATGAATTTGTAATCTCAGATTACAACAATACAGATCACAACCAATTTATGCTTAGTCATCCTGTGTTACTCTTATCCATGCCATCCCATAAGTTCCATCATATTAATAAATGGATGACCTTTTTATTCACTGATTATACCTCACTCTTACTGTAATGATGGACCGTCTTTTTTTTTTTTTTTAATTAAACTTTTCTTTAGTGGCATAGAATGTAGCTTAATATAATAGAAATACCACTGACACTGGAGTCAAAGGGCATGGAATTAAATTCCAAACCTGACCCCAGTTACTGGGATAAGCCCTCAAAGTTCAGTAAAAATTACTGGGAAAACTGGAAAATCAGCAGAAATCAGGTATAAACTGACATCTTATAAGATATACCAAGATAAGCTCCAAAATGGATACATGACTCATATATAAAAGTCTTTTCATAAACAAATTAGAGAAACAAGGAAGAAATCACCTTTTAGATCTATGAATTACAAAAGAGTTCATGATCAAAAGAGGGACAGAGAATCACAGAAGATAAAATGAACAATGACAATTTCTATTGCATAGAATTTAAATTTTTTTGGACAAAAAACAACAACAAAGTTAAAAAGAGTTGAATGGGAAATCTTCAGGAAATTTCTCTTGATAGAATAAACAAAATATTTAAGAAATTTATTCAAAAGCAAAAAAATATGGCCCATTCCTTCACTGGTGAATTATTTAAAGATTTGAATGTACAGGCAGTTTTTAAATAAAGAAATTTAAACTATCACCATTTTTTTTTTTTGGAGGGAAGTAGGCAAGTTGAGGTTAAGTGACTTGCCTGAAGTCATATAGCTAGTAAGTGTGTCAAGTGTCTGAGGCCACATTTGAACTCAGGTCATCCTGATTCCAGGGCCAGTGCTTTATTCACTGTGCCACTTACTTGCCCAATAGTTAATTTTTTAAATGCTCTAAGTTACTAATAATTAGAGACACGTAAATTAAAACAACCCTGAAGTTCTACCTCACACAGATCCGATTGGCAAAGATGACAAAAATGAAAAGTGACAAATGTTGGAGGAGCTGTGGGAAAATAGGCTCATTAATACACTACTGGTGGAGGTCTGAAGAAGTCCATCCATTCTGGAAAGCAATGTAGAATTATGTCCCCAAATCACTAAACTATGGAAACCCTTTAATAAAGTGATTTTAAAAAATTAAAGAGGAAAAGTTTTCGTAGGTGCAAAATGTTTACAGCAACTCTTTTTTTTAGTGGCAAAAGATTGAAAACTAAAGGAGTCTCCATCATCTGCTCTATGGTTGAACAGATTATGGTAACAAATAGAAGGGAATGCTATTATTTCATAAGAAATTATAAAAGAGGCAATTTCAAAGAAATCAGAAGAAATGATCTGATATAGAATAAGTACACAGAAACAGGAGAATAATGTATAACAACAGCAATAGCAATATAAAGAAAAATACCTTCGAAAAACGTAAGAACCTTAATTGATGTAATGATTCCAGAGTGCCAATGTGGTGTCTTTTTCTGGATATGACCAATGTTGGGATTTTGCCATGAATATTTGTTACAGGAAAACGAACAAAAACTAAATCTAATTTCTAGTATTTATTACCTTTTTACTTTGTGTAAGTTATTTAAACTTGGTGGCCTTTGGTTTTTTTCTTTTATAAAATGAGAAGATTGAACTAGATCCCCTTTGAAGTCCATTGTAAAGTTAGCTCCATAATTCTACGATCCTATGGCATCTTTCCTTTTGCTTCTTCATCGCTCTTTATCTGTTATTTGTTATACCTGTTCACACTCACCATGAGCTTTTCCATTGCCTTCTGGATGATATTCATTCTTAATTCTGCAGAGCAATAAAAATGATGAGCTTTTATTTCTAGGAGAAAGATTCATTAAAGAAACTTTTTGATTTCCCAGATAATCTGACCACCTCTTCTCTTTTCTACTTAATTTTAGGTGCTACTTGATGTGTGTGTGTGTGTGTGTGTGTGTGTGTGTGTGTGCTTAAAGAGTTTCCTATTTCCCAGATTGTGATATGCAGTTTTTGCTGATGTTGTTCAGTCATTTCAGTCATGTCTGACTGGTAAAGATACTGGAGTGTTTTGCCAATTTCTTCTCCAGTTCTTTTTATAGATGAGGAAACTGAGACAGGGCTATGTGACTTGCCCAGAGTCACACAGCTAGGAAGTATCTGAAGCTGGACTTAAACTCAGGTCTTTCTGAGTCCAGGCCTAGTGCTTTAAACCCCTGTGAATATGCAGCTGCTGTGTGCCCTGTCAACCTTCTGACCTTTCTTATTTCCTCACTTCTGATTTATGTTTACACTCCATCCCTGCCATGCCCACCTTTGCATTGAAATCACCAAATACCGAAGTTTGTTTTAATTTATTTGGTAAATTACCAAGTTTATGTAGGATTTCTCTATTCCTCTTTTTCTATCCCTATGCAACTATTTTCATGGTTGTTGGGGTTTTTAAAAATATTTATCCTGAGTTCTACCATAAGAGATGACAAAATGTCCCCTGAAATGATTTTTCTTCTTACCTTTGGATGAACAAAAAAGCCAACTCTGCCAACTCCCCTTTTTGCCTCTCTGAGGGGAAACTTTGGACCTTTCTTCTAATCAGTTCCACCTTCATTTTTTTTCTTCCTGTTTCATTTATAGTGAAAATGTCAAGACTGATATGATTCAGCTCCTGTAGCTCACATATCCTCCTTGGTCATTGGAGAAAGATCTCACATTTAGAGCAACTGTTCTTGTTAATGTTTCTAAATGCTTTTTTTTTTAAACAATGTGACTATTATCATTCTCTACCCAATTTTCCTCCACTGTCCCACTGATACTATTGATGCCGAAGGCGACTGAGTACGACTGAGGCCCATTGCATACATTTTGTTCTTTTATAGATTTCCATGGCTGATGGTGATTTCCTTGGTGATTTTCAGGACTAAGTGGCTATCTTTCTAATGATCAGCTTGTCCAAACTTATGTAGGCTGGTCCTCAGAAAAGGGAAGAGGAAGGAAATAGGCATTTACAGAGCACCGGGCAATTTATTTTTACAAATATCTCATTTGATCTTCACAACAACTCTGCAAGGTAGTTGATGTTATTATTCCCATTTTACATTGAGAAAACTAAGTCAGACAGAAGTTAAGTAACTTACCCAGCATCACACAGTTAGTGCCTGAGGTAGGAATCAAACCTGTGTCTTCCTGCCTCTGCTCACACGGCTCTAGCCACTGACCCTCCTACCTACCTCAAAAAAGACTCCATTGCCAAAATCCTCTTATAAGACTTTCTATCTAGTATGACAGAACCTGTTGGAGCTTGTGTATTATGAGCATAAACTTTGAGAATCAGGGTTATCTGCCTACTGCAATAAGACAGCAAAGTAGGTAGTATAGTGCCTCAGACTTTTACTAGCTGTGTGACTGTGGGCAAGTCATTTAACCTTTTTTGCTTTAGTTTCTTCATCTGTAAAATGAGCTGGAGAAGAAAACAGCAAATGGTTCCAGTTTGCCAAGAAAACCCCAGGTGGGGTCACATAGAGTGGGACGTAATGGAAATGACTCCACAATAGGACTTTGTGAAGAGACTTTCAGATTTTAGAATTCCTTGGTGGTATATGAGTTAGCTGATTTGGGGATTAGCCTGATTATTTTCTGTTAACTTTCTTCATCATCTTTAATAGTACAACAGAACATCTGCAGAGAGGTGATGTGTTTCCTGTCTAGCTCTCTGTCCCTTACTCGTTCCTGACTTGCTTCATGGTTATTCTCTGTTCCAACTGTCCCATTTTCCTGCTTCCTCTCTTAGACCACAGAGCACTAAAACTACACGTCAAAACAAGACCTCTCATGTAGACAAGAGTATTTTATTATGAAAAAAGGGATGTTTCATCATCCCTCTTTACTTGCAAATTCCTGCTAGTTCCGACTGAACAGCCTGGATACCACAGTATATCTCCCTGAACTATCTTTTTATACCAGAACAGTTTTGCTACTAAGCAAACTCTCTCTTCATCCAGAAGCACTGGTCTGTTTCTTCCTGCAGAGCCCTGATGTAGGCATGAGCTGCAATTATGACATGTTCATTTGGATGTGAAAATAGAGACTTGCACTTGTCTGATTCCAGAGCAGAAGGCCATTGATGATAGAACCTCAGGGTTGGCCAAGACCTCAGATACTGTCTAATTAACTTTATAGCTAAACAAGAATCTCATCTATAATTATTCTCCCCACCCTTCCCCAAATGTCCATCCAATCTTTGCTTGATGACTTCAAAAAGAGGGAATCAACCCCTTTGTATGACTGTATATATTCTATTTAGGGCAGCTAGATGGTGCAGTGGATAGAATACCAGACCTGGAACCAGAAAGAAACATCTAACCAAGTTCAAATCTGGCTTCAGACACTCAGTAGCTGTGTGACCCTGGGTAAGTCACTGATCCTCGTTTGCCTCAGTTTCTTCATTTATAAAATAAGCTGGAGAAGGAAATGGCAAACCACTCCAGAATCTTTGCCAGGAAAGCCCCACTGAGATCCTGAAGAGTTGGACATAACTAAAACAACTAAAAACAACATTTAGCACTTTTGGACAGCTCTAAAAATTAGGAATTTTTTCCTTAGATCAAATTTAAATGTACTTCATTGCAGAGTCTACCCACTGAGCCTCCTTTTGCCCTAGAGGGCCCAGATTAGTGTAATCCCTTTCCTATATGATGGAACTTTAAATACATGAAGACAGCTATCTGCTCAAGTTTTCTTCTCTTCTAGGTCTAGTTCTTTCAATTAAATCTCTTATGACACTGTCCCCTGCCCTTTCATACTTCTGGTTGACCTCTCCTAGCTGTGCTTCAGCTTATCAATGCTTTTCCTAAAATAAGGAACCCAGCCCTCTACATCTCTTGTGATCAGATGAAGTATGCAGAACTAGATACTTCCTTGATCTGGATAAAGTGTCTTTCCTGATAAATCCTTGGGACAACTAGGTGATGCAGTAGAGAACGGGACCTGGAGTCAAGAACATCCATCTTTCTGAGTTCAAATTTGGCCTCAGACACTTAAAAGCTGTGTGACTCTGGACAAGTCACTTAACCCTGTTTGCCTTAGTTTCCCCATCCATAAAATGAATTGGAGAAGAAAATGGCAGTATCTTTGGCAAGAAAACCCCAAATGGAGTGATGAAGAGTTGGGTGTGACTGAAATGACTGAACAACAGCAATGAATCCTGGGATAATGTTAGCTCTTTTGGCCACCATGTTGACTGTTGAGCTGCTATATTGACATTAAGGTTATTGACTTATCAAACTTGCTTCCAGTAAAATCCCAGATCATGTTCGTGAAAACTTTTGTCTGTCTACACCTTCATCATCTGTTGTCTGTGAATTCTGTTTTGTGAAGTCAAGTATAAAATTGTATATATAGAAGCAGCAAAGGTATGTAGTAAATAGAGTACTAGGCCTATACTTTGGAAGAATTGAAGTTGATTCTGACATCAGACAGAAACAACTGTGAGACTATGGACAAATCACTTAACCTCAGTGTCCTCATCTGCAAAATGGAGATAATAGTACCTGCCTCCAATGGTTGTTATTCATATCAAATGAGATAATAAAGGATTCAGCACAGTTCCTGGCATGTAGTAAGCACTATATAAACGTTAACCATTATTATCATTTTTATTATTTTTCCTATTTTATCAGATTCCACTCATTTTTCTAGTATGCAGAAGTCTTTGTGGACCTGGACTTTGTCATGCAAATGATTAACTATTTCCCCCAAGCTTCAGAGTAATTATAAATTTAACCAGCCTGCCTTCTCTGCCCTCATTTAAATCACTAATAAATGTTTATGAGAACAGGGCCAATGGCAGAGCCCCAAGGCACTCCACTAGAGATACTACTTTGAGACAGCAGCCCATTAAAAGTTATTCTTTGGATATATTGTCATACAATGTGGTCTGAAGCCACCTAATTGTCCTACTATCTCAGATTTATCTAAAAGGATAGTGTAGATTGCCATCAAATATTTCAGTTAAGGAATCTATAAAATCCCCTTACTCTCACTTTCTCCCCCCCCCCAAAAAAAATGAAGTTTATCTGGATTAATGTGTTCTTGAAGAATATTTCCTAGCTTTCAATGATCACTGTCTTCCTTCCTAAATTTCTCAGGTCATTTCTTTAATAAAGTACTCTATAGTTTTCCAGGTGTCCATATCATGCTCACAGATTCTACCCTCTTTCCTCATTTGGAAACTGAGGCATTTTCTCTTGCCCAGACTTGTACCTAATGTCCTGTCCTCAGGTATCTTGCAAAGATCACTTGTGAAGATTGCCTCTTTTAGTCCTTATGACTGGACATTATTGGAGCTCTCTAGGTTTTCTCTTACTGTCTCCTCTTTTATCTTTGGTTTCAACTCCCTATTAACTCTTTTTGTTCTGAGCCAAAAGATAACTCTCCTTTGAAGGAAGATAATGACAATCAATACTAATAATAGCTAGCATTTATGCAGCACCCAGTGTGTACAAGATACTGTGCTAAATGCTTTGCAATGGTCTCATTCGATCCTCTCAACAATCCTGGGATGTGGGTGCTATTATTATCACTATTTCACAGATGAGGAAACCAAAGTAAACAGAAACTAAGTGACTTGTTCAGGGTCACATAACTATTATATATCTGAGACGATATTTGAACCCAAATCTTTCTGACTCTAGATCAGTGCTCTATCCACTGTACCACCAGATGCCCCAGAAGGAAAGTAAGAGCTGTGTAGTGCAGACTCATGATCATCCTCCATCACTGGTCCATTCAACAAATCCACCAGTTGCCCTAGTGCTTCATGGATCATTCTCTTGCCTTGAACATACTGAAATCACATGTGGTAGCATCTATGTGAGTGGTTCTCAACCTGTGGGTTGCGACCCCTTTGGGGGTTGAACAACCCTTTCACAGGAGTCACAGCGGTTGCCTAAGACCATCGGAAAACACATATTTCTGATGGTCTTAGGAACCAAGACACTGCTCCTCATCTGTCTCCAGGTGGATCTACCCACATGCAGATATGCCCACATACAAGTATTAAAGGGTTGCAGCATTAGGAAGATTGAGAATCACTGACCTATGTGAATGTTCCCACTAATGTGTGAATGACCTCCAATCCATGCCTCATAATTCTGGGTGACTCTTTTCTATGCTCTCTTTTGAGTTTCCTACAGTGCTGGGGGCTCTCCTCAAAATTCCCTGATATCAAGGGACTCCAGTAGAGCCCAGGGACAAACATCCCTCATTCTCATACTGTCATCAGCCCCTCTTCTTTTTTGATTATACATTTCTTACATGGCATTCTTGCCTCCAGTTCTTCGTGGTTCCTTAGTTGTGATGTGTTACAGCCTGCACACACCCACTGTACACTTCTCCATTGCACTCTGAATGACATTAGGTGTGTTTGTACTGTTTCCTATGAGATACCCATGATGAACACACGTTCCTGCTTTATGCATTAACTGATATTAATGATCAGATAGTTGTTTGTTTTCTTTTAAAGCTATGTTGTATATATTTAAGTAATCTCGAATACTTCTTCAATTTATGGATAGAACATAACCTGGAGAGTTTCTCAAGGCTGCATTTGCTTTACTAAGTCAAATAACTTGTCTTATAATCAACAAACAGTGGTATCCTATATATGTAATTCTCAAATAATTGTGTGGTTGTGAAGATGTGGTCTATTGCGAAATATCACCTGTGAGAAGCTGCCTATTGCCTACTAATACTAAAATGTAAAATACCTTAGATGCCTAAAAAGATTATTCATGTAAAAATGTATATAGATAAGAAAGTAGATATATAGGTCAATAATGATTCATGTTCTCACTCCCATTTTTTTCAGTATTTCTAAGGTCCATGATGTTTTCCATGCTTTTGGTGTCTTCCTGTCTTTGGGATATCTTGGTAATAAATCTCTCTGTACCTTCAAAGTATCAAATTCCATTTTGTATCCTTGGTCTAATTTAGCTGCTTGACCCATCTTAGTTCTCTTTTGCACCATTTTTCCTTCCTCTGAGTAAATCCAAATAACATGAGAGCTGAATGTAGTGATTCTGCTATCTTTGAAGGTGAAAAAAACCATATATAAGTATAAATTTTAAAAATCTCTTAAGATCTTTTCCATGTTTTCCATTTTTGTTGTCCTTTTTTATATTTTCATTTTTAAATGGCCTCGAGATGACCTTGATTAGTTGGGCCTTTAATCGTCCTTAAAACTGGTTTAACCCTTGTC
>CM053588.1:256276502-256308962 GCA_028646515.1 Pseudochirops corinnae | reverse complement strand
AAATCGCAATCCCTCACAATCTTAACATATCAATCAAGCATTGTTTATTTAGCACCTATTGTGCCACTAATTGTGCTAAGCACACCTGGTCCTCATGAGCTATTGTACATAAAACATACGTGTGTCCCTATGTACGACTTTTATTCATCATCTACTGGTCAATCTTCTGGTGCCAAACCTCTGTATTCTTGGTGGAGGCTGGTCTTTGAATGACAGTCCATTGCCAGACTTTTGTTCAAAATCTTCCCATCTTGTGAGGAAACCAAGGTCATCTCCACTGATAAGGATGATCAAGAGCTATCTCCTTAGTACACATTAACATGTTAGCATATCCTGGATGTAATGACAAGTATACTTCAGTTGTATTCTTATTTTTTGACAATTAAATGCATAGGCAAGGAAGTAGGCTGCACTTTGGATGACTTTGTCTTTACAACCAGATCAGTTTATCTCATGAGGTGCCAGCATTTCTGTATATTACCATACCAATCTATAAATGGCATTGGTAAATAAGATCCTTTTAGTGTCAATGTAATCTTAGTTGTAATAAAGATAGAAGGGAGATAATCACTTGAATGAATGAGATTAAATGTCTAGGCAGGAGCACAATATTGAGACACTTAAGAGACTTCTTTTTTAAATTAAGTAATAATTAATTTTTAATTTTCAGCATTCACTGCCATAACATTTTCAGTTCTAAATTTTCTCCTCCTCCATCTTTTCTCCTCTCCCCAAGACAGCATGCAATCTGATAAAGGTTATACAGATACATTCATATTAAACATATTTTCACATTAGTCATTTTGTAAAGAAGAATTAGAAACAATGGGAGAAACAACAAGAAAGAAGAAATAAAAAAGAGAGAAAGAGCGAGTAGTATGCTTTGATCTGCAGTCAGAATCCATAGTTCTTTTTCTGTATGCAGATAGAATTTCCCATCATGTGTCTTTTGGAGTTACCTTAGATCCTTTCATTGCTGACAAGTAAGTCTATCAAAGTTAGTCATCTCCCAGTGTTACTATATAATGTTCTCATGGTTCTGCTCACTTCACTCAGCATCAGTTCGTATAAGTTTTTCCAGATTTTTCTAAGTCTGTCTGCTCATCATTTCTTATGGAATAATAGTATTTCATAACATTAATATACCACAACTTGTTCAGTCATTCCTCAATTGATGGGCATCCCCTCAACTTCCAGTTCTTGGCATCACAAAAAGAGCTGCTATAAATATTTTTGTACATGTGGGTCTTTTTCCCATTTGTATGATCTTTTTGGGATGCAGCCCTAGAAGTGGTATTGCTGGGTCAAAAGGTAGGCACAGTTTTATAGCCCTTTGGGCATAGTTCCAAACTGCTCTCCAGAAAGGTTGGATCTATTTAAGAGACTTGTGAAAGTGTCACTCAGGCTAATTCAGAGGATAAGAGTGATGTGTCACTCCCTTTTCTTTACTTACATTCCTCTGCCTACCTTCTACCATCTAATGGCTACCTCCCACCCCTGGCAAATGTACAGGTTTTCTGTTTTATTTGTATCCCAATATTTGTTTTTCATCTCTCCTCATTAAGATATTTCTTCCAGATATTTTTCTATTTCATGAGGGCAGGACATTCTTTTCTCTGAAACTCTACTTGGATTCTTGTGAATTCATGCTCTTATCCATTAAACTTCTCTCAGTCCAAAGTATCTCTTCATTGTTTTTGGTGGGCTTTTCCCCCCTTTTATGAATATTTTCAGTCTCAGTTTCTTTCTTGGGTTTGAATCAAACTGCTTTGTTATGCCTGAAAGGTGTGACTAGGCTCCAAATTTGATGGATAAAACTAGGCCCCAGCTTGTGCAGGAGTTGTCTGGCTTTCCCTCTTTCTATGGTACAGGACCAGGCTGCCTAGATTCTGGCTTGGGCACAAGTTACCTGTTTGTTAGGTCACGCTGAGCTTGTCTCCTACATTAGATGTTCGTGATTCTGCTGGCTTGTGCCTCCCACACTGAGAGCTAGTCTAGCTTTATCCCCATACCTATCCTCATTTACCTCCTCTCTGACCTTCTGTGGGATACTGGCAAACTTTTTGTCCTGTTGGACTGAGTGGAGTAGTTTATAGCTGATTCTCTTTGATTTTCTTTATCTTGTTCCTCCTGGTTCATTTTTAGAGCATTACTCACGTAGTTGTAGAACTCTTTTAGGTCCTAATACACCATTACCTTCCCATAAATCTCTCTATACCATTCAGTTATAAATTAGATCTTCTATTTCCTTTAAAACACAAGGTATCATGGTGAAATGGACAGGAGATACCTAGGTTCAGATCCTACTTCTGACATTTACTGATTGAGTGACCCTAAACAAAGCATTGAACTCTTGAGTCTCAGTTTCCTCATCTATAAAAAAGGGGATGATAATAATTGCACTTATGAATTAATGACTGATTAACATAGAATTGTTATAGATTAAATGAGATAATATGAAAAACATTTTGGACATCCTAAAGGCTTATGGAAATGTCAATTATCATTATTCACATAACAAACTACTCATGAGATTTCTAAGAATGTACACATGGTACATTCTCAGTAAATCTTGTATAATAAATAAGGGCTCTCCATCCAGCAGCAATGTCTACATTGAAGAAGACATGCAAATGATTACAAACCATTTTGCCAAGTCAATACAGCGCTGAGAACTGACAATAAGCCTCAATAAGACTGGTTGTGTACCAGCTTGTGCCATTCAGTCAGTCAACAAGAGTCAAGATGCCCCAGCAGCTGCTATCTTATGAACTACAGTGGATGACTGTGAGCAGAGAGAGAGCAGAAGGAACACTTTAGGAACTCACTAAAACACTTCAATTAAGTTGGCATAAATATACCCAAATATAATGTCTCCCATCAAAGGTAGTCATACATCTTGGTGTCCCAGTGGATAGAGTACCAGACTTGGAGTGGGGAGGATCTGAGTTCAAATACTACTTCAGACACTTACTAGCTATGTGATCTTGGTTAAAAAGACACTTAACTTTTCTCAACCTCAAGAGTTTCTTTATGTGTAAAATGGGGAAAATAATGTCACCAATTTCCTAGGGTTGTAGTGAGGGTTAAATATTGTATGTGTATACATGCATGGACTTATGTATGTATATGTATACACACACATACCTTTCTCAGAGTTGCAGCAAGGGTTAAATATTATGTATACATGTATATTATGTAAACATACATGCATATATATAATATTGTATTACATATTATATATGTGTGTGTATATATATACATATATATGTATATATATACATATATATATATATATATATATATCTTTGCAACCTTTAAAATGCTATATAAATACTAGGTATTGATATTATTATTATTATTAGTCCTCCACAGAACTTCTAAAATAATTCCCCTAAGGCTAAATAAAATTGCTAATATGTGACAATGTCACAGTCCTATTCAAGATCTTTTAATGTATGCTGATAGTTTCTTAGAAATTCAAATTCCTCAGATTACACATGTAATCCCCTCCACAGTCTGCTCCCAACCTATGTCTCCAGGCCATTTGTGTAGATTTGATGGTAACTGACAGACCTCAAATCCATCAGTGAGTTGGAAGGATGTCTGTCCCAAGCATATGAAGACATCCCCTTGCAGAATGAGTGGACGAGAACAATTCGTTCCCATGGCCATGAAGGAGGCTAAAGCAGGTGCTGAGGGTCGTTTAGAGATTGGTCAGACATGGAAAATACCAAGGGCATCCACTGCATCCTGGGCCATCACCATTTGTTTTGATGCTTGTCTTGCCACTGGACTTCAATGACTCTAGAAGAGAGAGTGAAGCTGATACCTGCATAACTCTGTCCCTCTTCAGTTTAATTCATGCACAAATCAAGACATCATCTCTTGATGTCATTGATGCTCTTCAAAATGAAGGACCAACATTTCCACATCTTTAACTTTGCTTCATATTTCTCCATATCCTTCTCTCTACCTCTTACACTTCTGAGACAAACTGGGCCACTGTCCTCTACTCATCATCCTCCCTACCACCTCCAAGAGTTCTTAGAAGCCACCTTTTATACCTGGAAAGCACTTGCTCTCCTTCTTTCCTGCTCCTCAGAATCCTTAACCACTTTCAGTTTGTTTGAAACTTCTTAGATTAAAGTAAAATGTCATGAATTGTGTGTTTTATTTAAAATATATTTTTAATTTTACTTCAATGAACCTGTGATCTGATTGGTTATTCCATCCAATAGCACAGGTCATAACCCATCAATTTCTACCCATCCTATAAGATTCTGGAGTCTGTATCCTCCCAGGGAACTTATCCAACATGTTGGGGCCCTTTCTACCATGCTCTTCACATTGTCTGTCAAATTGTCAGTGCTTCGCCCCAATTTCACTGCCAAAATTATTTTACATTCATCTTGCATATATTATGTATTTACTTCTTCTTCCCATCCCAACCATGTATTGTAAATACCTCAAAGACAAGGATGATTTTGCTTTTGTCATTGCAGCTCCAGTGGCTGGCATAGTAAGTACTTAATAAAAGTTACTGATTAGAAATTCGAGGCTCAGTTCAACTGTCATTTTCTCAATGGAACCTTCCCTACTCCACTGTTTTTGTGTACACAGAATATCCCACCCCATCCCAGGAGATTGAGAGATCCTCCAGAACAGGGATTGTTTGTTTTCTCTCTTTGTATTCCTCTCATCTAGCTCAGTGCCTGGAACATAATCAGTGCTTAATCAGAGTTGGTTGAATTGAAATTTAGTTAAGTAGAATGTACTGTCACAAAATACTAAACTCCTCTTTGTTGGAAATATTTAAGCAGAAGGTGGATGACCATTTGTCAAAGATGCCCATCTGCTGTAGAAAAGAAGCTTACATTGGGCAAATTGGACTAGATGATGCCTGTGGTTCCTTCCAACTCTAAGATTCTATGATTTCCCAAAGTTATGCATCAAAATCAGTTACAGAAGAATTAAAATAAAATCTCTAAATAGGAGTGCCTAATTTTACTTGAAGTTAAAGGGTCTTATCATAACCAACAGTGCTCAGGACTACCCAAACATTTCTTAAAAGCTTGATGATCATCCATTCAGACAATCTCCCTGTTAACAGGACTTGTTTATATTGAGTTATTCTTAACAAGGCAATACAGATCAAATGCCAGGTCACTTATTATTTGACTTAGGAGCTTCAAGAAGGCTTTTACTTCAACACATCCAATGTTTCTCCATATTTGTAGATTTACACTATGATCAGTTTCTAATGGAGCTGTTTTTCTTTAAAAAATAAATTTGCACTCTGCTTTTACAGATGAGTTTTTTTTCCTCTCCTTTAACAAGAATATTTTTGAAACCAATCCAATTGCCTATGACTCTCATATGAACTGCAAGAACATCATCAAAAGAACAGCAGTCTCCATATAAGCAAGTTCACACCACATTCACAGGACAACCACAGAAAACCTCAGGACCTGAAGGAACTTTACTCAGGTGAAAATCCACCTTTAGGAGAGACAGAAAAATACAAAACCTTACTTTGCCTTTGCTTGGTTCATTAGCTCAATGGGTTAATTTCACAGTAAATGACAAATCTAGATACTATCTAACCATCCTGCTCTTTTCTTAACTACCTAGGAAGTTAATTCTTGGGAGGCGGAGCTATGATGGCAGAGTAGAAACAGGACTTCCATATGGCTCCAGCTTCTACATCCTCCAATACATGTAAAAAATGACTCTAAACGAACTTTAGAACTACAGAACTCACAACATGACAGAGCGAAAAAAAATCTCCCACTGAAGGAATCCCAGCAGGCCCATAGGAAGGGTCCATCACAGCAGGCTGGGAGCCAAGCTGCAGTCCTGCCTGAGCCATAGTTTTAGCCCCAAGGTGGTCCCAACCAGCAGCAGCTTCCCTAGAGTAAATCACCAGCCACTGTAGCACTTTCCAGACTTCTCAATACACAAATAACAAAGACAAAGTAAAAGGTTAGTGTGGAACTTTTTGGAAAAGGGGGAGCACCGTCCGTCTGCTACCCCTGGAGCAAGAAGCTGTGGAGGCACAGCGGCTGCCATGAAGCTGCTTCCAGAGTTCTTGGCCTGCAGATTGTAGGGGGACCAAGCAACCATTCAGAGGCTAAGCACTCTTTTTTGACCTGCTTGGATCTGGATCGTGGTCTTGGGTAGTGGTCCTGGGGTGTGTGACCAGTGAGCCAGAGCATGTGGGGCCTGTAGAGAGGGAGTCCATCTAATAGCTCCAGCAGCTGCAAAACCCCCAGCAATTTGGGACATAACTCTCTCCATTCTGGAAGCAGAGTTCTACTGTGGCAAAGAGCTCAAAAGTCTAGTAATTGGCTGCCAATGTAAGCTAGCACAGGAAGAACAAAAAGATGCTAGAATACTTTTTTGGGGACAAAAAGGATCAATGCATGGAGTGGGAGGAAGACAGCAAAGTCAGAACTCCTGCATCAAAAGCATTGAAAAAAAAATATGAACTGGTTATAGGCCATGGAGGAGGTTAAGAAGGATTTTGAAAATCAAGTAAGAGAAGTAAAAGAAAAATTGGGATGAGAAATGAGAATGATGCAAGAAAATCATGAAAAATGAGTCAACAGCCCGCTAAAGGAGATACAAAAATACACCAAAGAAAATAACACCTTAAAAAATAGACTAACTCAAATGTCAAAAGAGGCCCAAAAAGCCAATGAGGAGAAGAATGCTTTAAAAAGCCAAATTTGCTGGAAAGAAAAGGAACCTCAAAAACTCACTGAAGAGAATAACTCCTTCAAAATTAGATTGGAGCAATTGGAAGCTAATGACTTTATGAGAAATCAAGATACTATAAAACAGATCCAAACAAATGAAAAAATAGAAGGCAACGTGAAATATCTCATCGGAAAAATCACTGACCTGCAAAATAGATCCAGGTGAGATCATTTAAAAATTATTGGTCTACCTGAAAGCCATGATCAAAGAGTCTAGACACCATCTTTCAGGAAATTATTAAACAAAATTGCCCTGATATTCTAGAACCAGAAGGCAAAATAGAAATTAAAAGAATTCACTGATCACCTCTTGAAAAAGATCCCAAAAAGAAAACTCCTAAGAATATTAGAGCCAAATTCCAGAGCTCCCAGGTCAAGGAGAAAATACTTCAAGCAGTCAGGAAAAAACAATTTGAGTATTGTGGAAATACAATCAGGATAACACAGGACCTAGTAACTTCTACATTAAGGAATTGAAGGGCTTGGAATATGATATTCTGGAGGTCAAAGGAGCTAGGACAAAAACCAAGAATCACTTACCCAGCAAAACTGAGTATAAAGCTACAAGGAAAAACATGGTCATTCAATGAAATAGAGGACTTTCAAGCATTGTGATGAAAAAACCTGAGCTGAACAGAAAATTTGACTTTCAAATACAAGAAGCAAGAGAAGTCTGAGAAGGTAAACAGGAAAAAAGAAATCATAAGGAAGTTATTAAAGTTGAACTTTTTATATTCCTACATGGAGAAACGATAATTGTAGACAACCTGGTTCTCATTGAATTTGGCCTAAGGAGGGAATAACATACACACTCAATTGGGTATCTTACCCTACAGGAAAATAGAGGGGTAGGAGATAAGAGAAGGGAGGATAGAAGGGAGGGCAGATTGGGGGATAGGGTAGTTAGAAGCAAACATATTTGAAAAGGGATAGGGTCAAAGGAGAAAATAGAATAAATGGGGGGCAGGATAGGATGGAGGGAAATACAGTCTTTCACAATATAACTACTATGGAAATGATTTGGGTGACTATACATGTATAATCTCTATTGAATTGTTTATCTTCCCAGTGGGGGTGGATGAGGAAGGAGGAGGAGAAAAGAATCTGGTACTCAAGGTTCTAAAAACAAATGTTTAAAAATTTGTTTTTTACATGCAACTGGGAAATAAGATATACAGATACTGGGGTATAGAAACCCATCTTGCCCTACTAGAAAGTTAGGGGGATAAAGGGGGAGGATATAAGAAAGAACAGATTGGGGGAAGGGGTATTTAGTAGGCTTGCTATTTTGGGGTAGCAAAGGGTAGGGGAAAGATGGGGAGAGAAAAATTGTAACTCAAAATCTTGTGGAAATGAATGTTAAAAACTAAAAATAAATAGATTGAAAACATTTTTAAATTAAAAAAAAACCAGAAAGTTAATTCTTAATGTGGGTGCATAATAAATACTATTAGATAAAGCACAAAGAGCACCAGGATATGTGTCAGAAGACTTGTCAGGTTGTTTTCTCTTTTAACACAATGTAAAAGTGAAAATTGAAATGCCTTCCATGCATGTACTTGTGTTTCACTATAATGTCTTCATTCTTAAAAGTGAGGAAAGGATTATTTACATGAGTCCAAAAAATGTAATTTAAAACAACTCTGTTTAATCATTTGACCAGCAATGTGAGCCTGGCAATATCATAACAATTCTTTGAGTCTCAATGTTCTCATTTGTAAAATGAGAAGGATAAAGATGCTTGTCCTAGCCATCTTACAGGAATATTACAAAGGGAGAACCCTTTGTAAGATATAAAGTAATTTATAAATGTAAACTATTGGTAAAGATTGCCTACTTTTCATATTAAATAATTATAGCAAACATTTATATAGACTGTACTAAAAGCCTTAGCGAAATTTGAAGCTTTACTAGCTTAGAATTGCACTAAGGCTTTTGGGACACCCTCTATATTGCTTTTTTGGGGAAAAGAAGTTGTGGGGGGAGCATTGAAAACTTGGCAGATTATGTCAAGAGCATATTAGCAAGGGCCACAGTGTGTTGGGTAGATTCCTTGGGAGGATATAGACTCCAGAGTCTTATAGGAAGGGTGAATGTGGATAGATTTTTGGACACTCTCTATAACGGTTTGAAGTTTATATGTTGTGGTTGCTGGATGTTGTAATAGTAATGAAATTTGAAGATCCTGTTTTATTACTAAGTCGGCAGGTACTTAGCACCTAGTTTGAAATTAATTAGATCAAGCCTCTGTTAAGAAACAAACGGTATGAACCTCTGTTGCTGAGTAACAGGAAGTTGCTGAAGTTAATAGGAAGGGGCAGAACAGGGAGGAGCTAATGGATATATAAGGAGAAGCCCTAGCTGGAATTTTAGACTTTCTTGGAGCCAGGTTCTGGAGGCTGAGGAAGAGAGGCCCAGGCTGGAGAGAATGATTTTTACTTTGAGAACCTGGATAAAGTGATTTTGATTCTGGGAACCAGCTGAAACTTCTGCTGAGTCTGAGGACCAGCCAAGCTGCTGAGGATTTCTGAGGACTAGCCAGAGCTGCAGAAGACTGAGGAAGAGTGACTGTGGTGATGGCATTTTGTCTATTTGTGACTTTGTTAAGTCTTGACTTCCCAGAAACAGAGACTATGACAGATTTAAGGTAGACTGGACACTGTGAGCTTCAGCGTGAGACAGGAACTATACAGAGAGCTGGAAAAGGAACTGGGAATTGTCTGCCCTTGAAACCAAGTGACAGTTTGGTAGGAGCTGGGACCATGGAAGGGATCCAGGGAATCTGAAAGCCTACCCTGAGTCAAGCTGAAAGAAGACTTTATTACTTATGACTGAAGGGTGAATGGCCTATGCATTTTTTGATGCTTGAATAGTGAATGATGACTGAATAGTAACTGATTTGTAATTTAATGTGCCCCATGAGTGGAGAACTTTGACTGTTGTACTTTGTGACCCTTAAGGAGGCAAGCAAGCCTCCTTAAGGATGATTGAATGATTGAGTTACTAAGTGATTGATCGACTAAATGATTGCACTTTGTTCAAAACTATGTGACCACTGCGGTGAAAACTATGTGGCTGTTTTAGTGGTAAGTAGTTGTGAATGCTGTATTTCGATTTTCTGTGATAAGTGGTAATATTGTGAATCTTATATTTTGATTTTCTGTGAATGTTTTGCCCTGATTTGTCATTGAATAAATAGAGAGTTCACTATAACGTGTAATCAGAACCTTGAAAAGCTGTTCACAGAAGCATTCTTCTGGAAAGCTGCTTGTGCTTGGCTTTACAGTTGTGGACAGTGGTCCATTTGCAGTCATTTCAGGTGTGTGCAATTCTTCATGACCCCATTTGGGTTTTCTTGGCAGAGATGCTAGAGAATTTTGACATTTCTGTCTCCAGCTCATTTTATAGATGAGGAAACTGAGGCAAATGGGGTTAAGTGACTTGAACAGGGTCACATAGCCAGTAAGTGTCTGAGACTGGATTTGGACCCAGGAAGATGAATCTTCCTGACTTCAGGCCAGGCACTCTAACCATTATGCCACCTAACTATTTGCAAAGTGTGCATAGCTTTACATGTATTATTAATTATTCTAAGCCTCATAATAAGCATGTGTGTGAATAATTTTTAACTATTATTAGCTTCAATTTACAAATGAGGAATTTGAGACTCAGAAGTACTAAGTGACAATCCAGGGTAGCACAACTAGAGGAGTGTCAGAGGCACTCCTGAATCCATAGAACATTAAAACATTCAACATGTTAAAAATGCTAGTCCATCACTTCATTCTCTAGGTCTCACTTTACTCAATTGCTTTTAAACTTCTTTCCTCTTTAAATCCAAGGCATAAGGGAACGTCAAATTCCCTCTCATGAATGCATTTTGTTTTGCTGTAGAACCTCAGTGCTTGAAAGTGTGAAACAGACCATTTTCATGAGTCCAAAAAAAAAGTATAATTTTAAACACAAAGCACCAAATGCCAAACCTCCTATGGCTGGAGTTTAGGCAAATTCGATGTCTCAGAGTCAAATATGGCAATGAGAATAATTATCTTGGAATAAAGAGAGACTATTATTTGGGAGTACAACATGTTAAAGTTATCTTTCATTGCAAATTTTCACCCCAGGATTTATAGCAGCCACCATATTGTAGAAGTATGAGACACAATCTCTTTGAAAATCTGTATCCCAAGTGTCCATTCCTTCCCCGAAAATGTTAGTTATTCATGTAGAGAAAACAAAACAAAACAAGTCTTTTTGCTTTCTATTCAATAATATTTAACAAAGCCTATCTCAATTTAAGTTCCTGTCATTTTTCCTTTAGCTTATTTTCTTGCCCTCATGATAAAACCCCTCCATTAAAGCTCCCCATCACCTCAATATAGTGATTGAACTACAAAGAATTTGCTGTTCAGCTGGACGTCTCCACTTTCTGGGCTGTGGGTCATGGTGAAGTTTTTCCCTCTCCACTTTTCCCTCCCTGCTGCCTTCTCCACGCAATACCCCCTCACCCAGCCTGATCACTGCTGGGCTAATTGGCAAGCTGCTCTCCATGCTCTCCAGAGTCTCCTGCTCTATTTAAATATTGTTTATTTGTTGCCTGTACTGTGGTCAAGGAATTTGTCTCCAAATAAAGATAAGTCAGAACAGCTATGTGATAAAGACTAGTCCTGGAGTCAGGAAGAACTGAGTTCAAATCAGGCCTCAGAAGCTCACTAACTGTGTGACCCTGGACAAGTCACTTAACTTTGCCTCAGTTTCCTCATCTGTAAAATGAATTGGAGAAGGAAATGCCAAACTAATCTAGTGTCTTTTCCAAGAAAACCCCAAATGAGGTCATGAAAAGTCAGAGGCAAGTGAACAACAAAAGTAACTGTCAATTTTTTTTGAATGGGGAAGGTAGGGCAGTTGGGGTTAAGCAACTTGCCCAAGGTCACATGGCTAGTTTTTGGTGTTAAGTGTCAGAGGCCAGATTTGAACTCAGGTCCTCCTGACTCCAAGGCTGGTGCTCTATTCACTGCGCCATCTAGTTGCCTCTAACTCAGTCAATTTTTGATCCAACTATAAAAAGATATGGACCATGAAAAGGAGTGAAGGTTAAAAGTGAACCCAGGATCAGCCACTTTAGTCTTAACCACAAACCTGAATTAAGCTCCCTAAATCACTACACATAAAGTGTTACTTTTCCCCATCTTAAGCTGCCCAGTTGCCTCAATTCTCCAAGTCCCTCTGTTAAGTTTCTAGGCTTCAGTAAAGTTTCTAGACTAAATCATGTCAAGATCTAGACACCTGAATATGATTTTTCTTATTGCTCTATATCCAAATGTGTTTGCTGTTCAAAAATTCCAGCTGTATAGTCAAGCACTGCATCTGGTCTACCAAGATTACCCCCATTGGGTTGACAAATATCAAATTAGGAAAAATCTGTAGCAGGTTCCGGCAAGAGTTTTATTTCAAAAGTATATGAAACGTTGAGAGACATGCAAAACCCATATCGTTTCATAGAAGCAGCTAGATGGCCTAATGGACAGATAGGGTGATGCACCTGGAGTCAGGAATTCCTATATTCCAATTCGGCTTCAGATGTTAATTAGTTATGGGAACCTGAGCAAGTCGTTTAACCTGTTTCCCTCAGTTTCCTCAACTATAAAATGGGGATGATAATAACAGCTCCCTCTTAGGGTTGTTGACCAAATGAGACAATAATTGTAAAGCACTCAGCGGCGTTTAGCACATAGTGAGTGCTAATAAAAATGTAACTGTTATTATAAGAGTTCAGAGTCCTCTCAAGATACAAGTTATTCTCCATCCAAGAAGTACTTTCAATTTTTTGTGTTTTTTTGAGAAGTGCTTCTCTTTTTTTTCCTTGTAAGTTTTGCTTAAGTCTTGTTTCCTGAGAAATAAACAAGCTTAGTATGTGCCTCAACTTACTAAGCATATGGGCCCCTACATTGGAACTGTATTCAAGTGGGGCCACAGAAATGGTAGCGGAACAAATAAAAACGTTAAGTAATTCAGTTGGGAAGAAAAAAAGGGTGTAGATTTGCACCTGGGACAATGAGACAGCGTATGCAAACACCCCAACATGGTTAGACCCGAGCTGTGCAATCCTGCTAAAAGCTACTTCCAGTTTGTTTGTTTGTTTTTTTGGGGGGGGGTGTTGGTAGCCTAGAAACCACAAGGTTTATCAAGATTCCCAATATGCAAAAACATATTCTCTCATGTAAAATTTACCAACAGAGCTAAACTGGCTAATTACACAGTCTAATGGCCCACTGAGAACGAGAAACAAAAAGAGATCTTCTGAATCTGAACTTCTTTAAAGTCTGCAAGAAAAACATATGCATACATGCATATATTTACACAAGCAGCACAATTTTTCTCTTTTCCTGCATTGGGCAGATAAATTCCCACTAAGAAAGCTATGAAGGAATGAAATAGCTTTGTGCTAATTCCCTTAATTTAATCACACAAAATGTCAGTGCAATGTCATCTCAAAACCTTTAATGATTTTAAAACAAATGATCCCTGAGGCAGGAAAATAGTTCTACTAACATTGCAAAAATTAATTTAATTTCTTTGGAATTGAAATATTAAATGGGCCTATTCTAGCCCATTTACTTTTGAAATGATGTTAGGAAATATCTGAGGACCTCTCAGCAAAAATCAAAAAAAGATCTTTTACCCCTTCTGTGAAGTCCATGGAAATATGACTCTCAGTGAAGCTGAGCAATTCTATAGGGCACCTAGAAAAGAGTCAATTGTCATCCATTGTACACAAATCTCTACAACTTCTTTTGTGAAAAATCCAGGCCTGATGCATCAGCACAAGAAGTCTACTTAGTATGGTTGCATAGTTCTATATATATTTTTTATTTTCCATGTTAATGTGAGTCATCATAGCATATCTCCTTAACCATATGTGCAAAAGCTAAGGACAGACAGTTATTTTAATATTCCTGGCCTAGAATCCTTCCCACAACAAACACATTTGATGCTCATACATGGTCCCTTCCTTGCCGACACTCATGCCTGTCAAAATGGCATTGTGCCTACTCACCATATGGCACTCTAGTTTGTCTCACTGGGGCACAGTTGCCAAGGAAAGATGGGTTCAGCTGGGCAGTCTGCGTAGCAGAGCAAGTGACAACTCTCCTGCCCTACTATGATGACAGGGATGCCACATCAGCTTCAAGCCTTTTCCAACCCCTCCTTATCAATGCACATCATTGTTATGTGGAAGAGGAGGAATGGAGGCACCCCAATGCCTTTACACTGCCCCTCACACTTCTCATGTACAGTCATTTGACCCCATTGTTTTCTTATTCATGGTGGGAAAAACCAATCTTTTGTCAAAAATATTCAGAGTTTAATAAAGCTTTCAAAACTGCCAAGTTTTATGGAACATGAATAGCTAGCAAAGACAAAATATGTAGGTGTACACATACAAACACCCAGACTTTGAGGTCTTTCATCTGAAGTCCCACATTTTCTACCAACAGCAGTTTTGGGCAAGGCCATATCACAGATAGTTAAGAGTTGAAGATAGAGAACAATTGTTTAAGGCTTACACAAATAAAGTTCTCTCCTTACGTTAATCCAGTGAATCATTTCCTCAAGAACTAGGCTGCATCCTGTTTGGTTTATAATTTAGGTTTCAAAACTCCCAAATCTTTTTTTTTTTTATTTGTCCAAATGAGTTTGTTTTGGCAATGGCAGAGAAGGATCAGATTTCTCCAAACAAAAACTTTTCCCATGTAACTTCGTCATGTAGTTACTTGGAAACTTAAATAAGGTATATTGATCTGACGTTCCAAGCACAGATGCCATGGACATCCTCCTTTGACTGTTGCCAAATCTGTGTGGCCTGGATTGGTTCATCTGATAAATGAAGAGGAAGAGGTTTCTATTTTCTTAATGAAACTTCCAAGAATGTGAATGGTTTCCTAGCTATCCAAATGATGTCAATGTGGGTAATATGCTTGCTTAACCATCAATGAGTACCCTGAATGTTACATTGAACTGGGAGCCCATTGGACCAATCTATTGTGTAATTCTAATCATTTCCATACAATCCATCACACTATTTCAGAAAGTGTGTGTGTGTGTATATGTGTGTGTTATGTAATTTACAGCCGGGAAAAAAAAAAATCTGAATACAATGGATCACATCACTAAATGGTCATCCCCATTGATTAAGAAGACCAAACTATAGGGACTAACAAAACCAACAATCTAAGGCCAACAGTCTTCCCTAGCAGGTTTTTAAAACACTGAAATGTACCAAGTGCTAGACCTGAAGTCAGGAAGACTGAGTTTGAATCCTACCTCTGACACTTATCTCTGTGATCCTAGATAACTCATTTAACTTCTCAGCCTTAGTTTCCTCATTTGCAAAATGAAAATGATAGTAGCATCCACCTCACGGATTTTTGTGAGGATTAAATGGTCTAATGCTTGTAAACTCTTAAAGCTTAGTATATAAGTATGATTTATCATTAATATATAAGACTAGTCTTGATTTCACATGGCCTATTGCTAATGTACAAAAAAAAAAAATAAACGTTCCCAACTGCAATATGTTTGCTCTGTAGAACCCAAAGCATCGTCAAGGAATTTTAATAATATCCCACTCATGGAGAGTTGAGCTAGCTCTTTTCTTCACTATGGAGTCCCACAGACTCCATTACTCCTTCAAAACTGTCTCATAATATTCATCTGAGCCTAAGAATGTTGCTTTCTTTATCTTCTCATTGCCTTCATCATTCTTCTCCACTGTATACTGTCTGCTAACCTACTAGACTATGCTATAAAGTTCATTACCCTGGCATTCAAGACCTTCTATAAAGTAGTCTCTACCTACCTCTCTCTGATTTCATTTTCCATTTCAACTCAAGAGTAACCCACCAATGTCTTGTCTTCCAAACATGTTTGTTCCTTACAGTTTCCTCCCAGGATGTTCTTTCTTTTTCTCTCAATTGATCTAAATCATGTCTGGTCTTCAAGGCTCAGTTCAAATTCTATGTCATCCATGAAGCCTTTACCTGATTGCACTAATACACAATAATTTCTTCTTCCATTAAATTCCTGTATCTTTTATTGCTCATGCCACTCATTAGACACTAATCACTTGCAGATTTTGTGAGCATGTCTCTCATCTTCCGAACTAAACCCTTAGCCTTTTGAGAACAGGGCATATGCCAAATACTTTATGTGTTACAATGCCTTGCAAAGTGACTGCTCAACAAATATTAGTTTGTTGAAACATTTCTTTCTCACATTCTTAAATATTTCTGTTCATTCTTCATTTTTTCCTTTCTTTCTGCATCCTTTGTTTTTTGGGTTTTTTTTTTTTTGCTTTTTGGAGGGGAGAAGGTAGGGCAATTGGAGTTAAGTGACTTGCCCAAGGTCACACAGCTAGTTTTGTGTTAAGTGTCAGAGGTCACATTTGAACTCAGGTCCTCCTGACTCCAGGGCTGGTGTTCTATTCACTGTGCCACCTAGCCACCCCTGCATCTGCAACTCTTAATGACTAAGCTTATTGGATGGGCTAATAGAGAGTCCGTAAGCATTTATTAAGGTCCCACTATGCTTTAGGCACTGTGCTAAGTACTGGGAATATGGAGAAAGGTAAAAAATCTCTGCTTTCAAGAGACTCACAATCTAATAAATGAGGCAACTTATAAACAACTCTGGGCAAGAAAAACCATATACAGGCTAAATTTGAAATAATCAACAGAGGGAAGGCACTAGAATTAAGGAAAATTAGAAAAGGCTTCCTATAAAAGGTAGAATTTTAAGTGTCATGTGAAGGAAGTCAGGGAAGCCAGGAGGCAGAGGTGAGGAGAGACAACATACCAGGCATGGAAGACTGCCAGTGAAAATGCCCAGAGCTGGGAGATAGACAGGATTGGTAATGTTATTAAGAGGCATTTTCCTTTCTATCTCTAACACTTTGTCACAGTCTGGCAGGACAGTGACATACTTCTCTGGTATTTGCTTTCTTGTCCGTAAAATAAGGGCTTTAAGAGAAACGCTATCCGAGGCGTCTTCCACCTCTGAATGTGATGCTCTTGTGATCATGTGATTTTAAAGTTTGATGGGACTCCAGGACCAGGAAGCCAAGCGAAGTGCTGAAGCTAGAATCAGTATGCTCTAGGATGAAATCCACTTCCAAATACTTCCTAGCTCCATGACTCTGGGAAAATTATTTAACTTGAGTTCCAGTTTCCTCATCTGTAAAAAGAGGGCATTGGATTCCATGGTTTCTAAAATCTTAATCCAGTGGTGTCAAACTCAGATAGAAATGGATCCTTCCGATACTGATCTAGAAAATCACAAGTTAACATTACCTAGGTTGTGTTTTATTATTTTATCATTATATTATTATTATTTAACATTTTCCAATTACATTTCAATCTGGTTGCTGCCCACGCTCAGACCATGTGAGGCCTACAGGCTGTGAGTTTCACACCTCTGGGACTTAATCTACTATCTTTGAAAATAAAATAAGCTTCAGGAAGAAGATACAATAAACTGTCGTGCAAAGGCATACATTTTCATCTGTCTTTTGTCAAATATTTCTTCATCTCAGAAAGATCGTTTGGCACTGACCTTCACTTTCTTTAGTTATTTCTCCATTGCCTACATTTCAGTTATCCAGCTTCTGGGTTATTGAGGGTCAATGTTTGATCCAACATCCCTACTATCTAAGGACATTCCTATGCCAATCCCACCTGCCTCTACCTAGACAGAGAATGCAAGCTCATTTCAGTCTTATCTTTAAAATGATTATAAGAATTTAGATGGCAAAACGTATTGCAAAAGCAGGTGTGCACAATTTTTTAAAGTATCTTCAAATCCTGCAAAGAAACCCATGTAACAAAGGTGAGTAAAAATCAGAGAAAAAAACCTGCAACCCTGAATCAGTCAAGTGTACCGAGTGAATAGAGTTAGTCAGCCAAGTGGTATATGGTGATGGGATATGGTATATGGTATATGGTATATGCTCTGCCTGGAATCAGGAAGCCCAAGCTCAAATGCAGCCTCGGACATTTACTATCTATATGATCTTGAGTAAATCATTTAGCCTCCATTTGCCTCAGTTTCCTCACCTGGAAAATGAGAATCATAATAGCACCTGCCCCCCAGGGCTGTTGTGGAGATCAGATGAGATAATGATTGTAGAGCACTTAGCCCAGTGCCTGGCACATTGTAATTGTTATGTAAATGTTGGCTATTACATTGTTAGAGTCTCACCCTGTGCTTCATATGCTTCCCATTCCTATAAGTCAGACCAACCTCCACCAAGTCCACCTTCCAATGCCTCTCACTAGGCATAGAGGTGGCTAGGAGTCCAAGAGGACGTAGCCATTGGGAAGCTTAGCTACCCAAAAGCATAGTTCTAAAGCATAGGTCTGACCATCTCACTGGCCTGCTTAGTAAACTCTAGTAGCAATCTATTATCTCAGGAATCAAATCCAAAGTCTTCTATTTTGTATTTAAAGCCCTTCTCAGTCTGTCTCCAATCTATCTTTACAACCTTCTTTCTATCACTGTGGTCCAGTGAACCTGGTCTTCTTGGGATTCCACATGCATAGCTCCCCCTGCCTGGAATGCACTCCCTCTTAGAATCCCTAGATTCCCTCTAAGTTCAGTTTATATGACACATAAGGCCTACATGAGACCTTTCCTCACGCTCTCAGCAAGTGCTTGTTCTCCCCTGTTCCCCTCAAAAACTACCTTGTATTTTTTCATATATATTCTGCATGTATTTAATAAAAGGACCAGAATTTAAGAATACCTCAAAAGACTTACAGTAATTAATGTACTGCATTTTTTATTCATAAAGCAAACAGTGATAGTAGAACAAAAATTTTATTTCAAAGTAAAATTACATCTGCTTGTAATTTTTTGTATTTAAGGCACATTTGCACAGTTAGAAAAATTATAGCTAATTATATGAAATTATTTTTTATTTTTTTTTTCCTGTCAATGGGCACACCTGGTCCTTCTAATGATTGCTCTGCACATGTTTTCTCCTTCAGTAGGGGCAAGTTCTTGAAGGAAGTGACAGATGCGATTTCTTTTGCTTTCAGTATCCCAGTCAGTCATATCACAGTACTGGGTACATAATAGGTGCTTAATAAATGCTTGTCAATTGACTAATTGATTAGGAGGGTAATCTATTATGAGGGTAAATAAGATCGGGAAAATAAAGAGAGGTCAAAAATGCTACTAGCCATGAATGTGGGGATGGTAAAATCTTTAAGGGGAGAAAGGAAAAAGAAGCCTCAGATGCTGCAGCTAGAAAGGAGGTCAGTCAGTCAATGAATAAATATTTATTAAGAGCCTGCTTTGTGCCAGGCATTGTTCTATATTCTGGGCACATGAAGAAAGGTAAAAATAGTCCCTGCTCTCAAGGAGTTCACAGTGTAATGTGGGAAACAAAGTACAAAAGATAATTGACTTTGCCTTTTTGTTCTTTTTTTTCCCCAGTTATGTCTGACTCTTCACAATCCCATTTGGTGTTTTCTTGGCAAAGATACTGGAGTGGTTTGCCATTTACTTCTCCAGCTCATTTTACAGATGGGGAAACTGAGGCAAACAGGGTTAAGTGCCCTAGGTCACACAACTAGTAAGTATCTGAGGTCAGATTTGAACTCAGGGAGATGAATCTTCCTGACTCTATTCTATGCACCTCACCATCTGGCTGTCCCTGTGTTGTCCTTTATGCCAGTGAATATAAGAACTTTGGAAGCAACAAAGGCTCTACAAAACACCAAGGGAAGGAATAGTGTATCCATGTTAATAAAGAACCCAGAACCACTCAAAAAACAGACATTGAGTGAAATTAAGGTACTTCTTTGGTAAGATGATAGGAACATACAATGATAAAAACGGCTTATGTGATATTTGAAAATAAAAGACCACATAAAATTTGAAAAAGTGTTTTAAAGTTTTTTATCCTTGTCCAATCTCTCTGACATTAAAAAAAAAATTCCCAAGTATTTAATGAATCAGTGCCCACTCTCTACTCATTCCTCCCACGTCCACATCTCAGCTGATGCTTTTTGGAGGAAAGAGCTAAAGTGAACTTCTTCCCTGGGAGAGGTTTTCTGCTGCCTTTTTTATGTTTTCCCTCTCTCCATCAATTGCGATTCCCTCTCAGTTTCATTTTGTTTCATTTTGCTTTTTGGAGGGGGAAAGGCAGGGCAATTGATGTTAAGTGACTTGCCCAAGGCCACGTGGCTAGTTTTGTGTTAAGTGTCTGAGGCTGCATTGGAACTCAGATCTTCCTGGTTCCAGGGCCAGTGCTCTCTTCCCTGCTCCACCTAGCTGCCCCTCCTTCTTAGTTTATCACACATAAAGCTTAGAAGTAATTCATCTGCCATAAATACTTTTCTAAGAAGAAAAAGATAAAAGGCCTTTGGGAGCACGATTTTGCTACTGGGTCCTACTGTTCTCCTCTGTGTCTAGGTCCTTGTTGAAGCTTTGGCTGCTAGAGGTTTCTGACCATCATGAAATGCAATCCAGGTGATTCAGCAATACCATCTAAAATTAATGCAAGCTGGTGCCTTTCTATGGGATTCATTAACGGTTAGAGACTGAACTGAAAATGGTCAAGACAAACAGATCAGTCACACTCCATGCAAAAAGCAATCAGGGCCCAACAGTAGACAATGAACAGAAGTCGGGCTAGGCAAGGTGATTTACTATGACATAACTAATTTAATTTACAAAGAACTTGAGCATTTACTAAGAAGTTTTTCCATCTAACCCTTATGTTAGAAGTTCCCTTTTGACATGAAGGGCATGGACACACTTTGGGGAACCTTTTCACTTCCCTGACAGGTTGATTCTACCCATAGGACCTGCAAGGTACTTCAGTACCCATTTAGTTCAGCTACCTCATTTTACAGGTGAGAAAACTGATGCCCAGGGTGGTTGCATGATTTGCCCAACTTCATACCTATATCAAGCATCAGCGGCAGAATTTGACCCCTGTTCTCTGATTACAGAGCAGGGCTCTTTCAAAAGACTCTTCTACCCTCACCATAAGAGCTCCTTCAAATTACATAGGCTCAGAAAGTTCAAAACATGAACAGAATTATGCACAAAGTAATGGAAACAGAATCCATACGCAAGCCCACAGAAAGTAATGATATGACTAGTAAGGAACCCTCTCCCCAGAAAGTTTGATGTACCATCTCTATGACTTTCAGTACTATCCCAGATTCTAGGTTCTACTATCTAGGTTCTAGCCTGGAATGATCAGAGTTCAGTATCGCTCATTTGTAACCCTGTCTTTCCTCCCACTTCTGTTCCCTTTCAGCCCTCTGCCTCTTTCCTGAGATTCCAGCAGGCCTTGATCGTCCCACCCACTGTCCTCCATACACAACTCCTCGGCTTTGCTTCTGACCTGGCCACTCTTCTCAATTCTTATTCTAGCAGTCTTCCTCACTTCCTAGCAGGTGTTCATTTAGTTTTCAGATCCAATCGTTATCCACCAACATGCATGCTGTTCCCTTCACAGCAAGTAATATTTGTTACTTTTTCCAAGGGACCAGCTCTTTAACAGCTGACTTTTACAGGACAAACAAACAAACCAACAAGAAACATCCAGTTTGCCGACTGAAAACACATCTCAGATGCTCTTAAACTTTCTTTTGCACCTAGTTACCCTCACCCCAGGCCTCACATCCAAGCAATATCTCAGGGACTGTAGGAAAATTCTCTCCTTGCCCCTTGCAAATGAATCTCTACCTCGAATTCTTCCCATGTAGAATTATGCTGCCTCATACCACTTACTTCCTCTCTACCCCAGGGATCTTTTGTTTCCTTGTCTTTGTATCCCCAGCATCTAACACAGCACCTGAAGTGTAGAAGACACTTAACAAATGTTCATTGATTGGTTGACTACTTCAAGGGAGTTATTTGTTCAAATCGCCTTCCTTCTCTGTCCAGGGTAGGAGTTGAGTACCTCATTCTCTCTCTAATTCTGCTTCTGTCTCCAGCTTTCTCCCAAGGACAGATTGGTTAAAACACCTCAGCAGCCTCTTGACTCATCTGGAAGTCCTAGATTAATCAGGCTTGTGTGGTTCTGACTTCTCAGCGTGGCATCCACAAACCAATGAGAACAAGAGTGTTGTTATGGGCTTTGCTTTTTTTTTTGTTTTTTGAGGTTTTTTTTTTTTTTACTCTGCTAGACTCATAACTATCCTGCAATTACAGGTGGTATAACTGATAAGTATAATTAGAAGTATAATTTTTACTATTTTATAGAGGAGGAAACTTAAGTTCAGACTTGCATGACCCTGGGGAAGTCATTTCACTTTTATGGGGCCTCAATTTCCTCATATAAGGAAGTTGGACTCAACAACCTCTAAGGATACTTCCAGCTTTAAAACTGATAATCCTATGAGCCATTGCTGGATCACCATACATGTCCCCCATCCTAATCTTTTAATTCCAAGTCCAGCACTCTTCCACTTTACCATGACAACTCCTTTACTGAATCATCTTCCTCTTCACACCACCCTCCCCTCCAATGGTATTCTGAGTTGTTTGGTTTGGTTTCTATTCTATTTCTCTAAATCCTTTCTCTTGGTCTTTTATATTACTCTCAGTACTCTACATTCAAGTCAGACTGGCCCCTTTGCTGTTCCCCAAACTCAAACTCAGCACTCCATTTTCTCTCTCCGTTCCCAAGTATAGATAGGTCCCTATGCCTAGAATACACTTTCTCCTTGCCTCCATATTTTGAATCCCCTGTCTTTCTCCAAGGTTCAGCAAATATTCCACTTCTCCTAAGAAGCTGCTAAGGATCTCAGTTTCTCTCTTTCTCTCTCTCTCTCTCTCTCTCTCTCTCTCCCTCTCTCCCTCTCTCTCTCCCTCTCTCTTTCTCTCCCTCTCTCTCTCTCCCTCTCTCTCCCTCTCTCCCTCTCTCTCTCTTTCTCTCTCCCCCCTCCTCTCTCTCCTGCATTCCTGAAAGTGCAGAAGACCACATTACCATGGGTATACAGCTTTTAGCACATTTCTATGTCTCCTAGATTACTCATTATTACTCATTGCCTCCTCCCTTGGGAATATCTGTCATGGATTGTATTAATTATGGCGATGCTTATATATACTACCATTTCCATGGCATTTAAAGATTTACAAAGAGTTTTCCTTACAACAACATTTTGAAGCAAGGGTGCGATTATTATTGTTCCATTTGACAGATGAGAAAATTGAGAAATTGAGTTATTGAGGAATTAAGTTACTGGCCCAGGGTAAAGCACATAGTAAACATAAGACCTGAGAGTCAAATTAGAGCTTCAAATTTTGAAGAATCTAGTTGGACATATACATACCATATCTTAGGATAGAGTAATGGTAAGTCAGTTTGACTTTTGCTAATGCGAAAATCCCTTCAGGATTATGTAAAATCACAGCTATGAGCAAGGAGTAGTAGGAGAAGGGCCAGCTCTGAATTTAGGAGGACCTGACTATACTACCAGCCTTATAGTAAATATAGTTGACCTGTATTTGCTGGAATTCATGAGTTGGAGCGATTTACCTTACCAAGTTATCCCATAAATAGAATTATCAGGGATACATCTAGCTTACCACCCTCTAAGCTACTAGGGAAATGTGAAACTATGTTATACTAAGCATTTTTGTGTATAAAAGCCTGAAAAAGAAAAAAACATATATATATATATACACACACACACACATATATATATGTATGTATGTATGTATGTATGTATGTATGTATGTATGTATGAAAATGACCATGGAATTAGAGACTTTAGCCTTAGGCTTCATCTATCCCAATAGGTTATTCTATTAGGATAATAGAGTACTTAGAGGATCCTAAAGCCCTATATCATCCCTGCTCTTTCTCTTCAAAGAACCTAGAAAACATAAGGGACTTTGGGAAACTAAGCATGAAGCCACCTTTCCCATTAGAGAATGAAACAAGGTTTACTAGTCGTATAAACATAGATTGGTTGTCAATAGAGGAGTTGTTCACCTTTGAGTTTTTAAAAATTCCTCTGCAACCCTGTGAAGAAATCCTTTTCTGCATCTATATTATTGTAGGAAAGAAAGACTAGGAAAACAAAATTCTATGAGGGAGTTCAAATGTCTCAGTCTCCCCTTCTAGGCCTCCTTTGGAACTTTCTTTCCTTTTACCTTCCGAAAGCTAGGCTCTTCTCCCTCTTTGCCACTAGGGAGTCACTATCATTGAAATGTAGGCTTAGAGATTCCTCGTGATCTTTGACCACCATTTATTCCAAAGAGATAAAGAACACACACAAATTTACCCTAAATGCAGTCCATCAGTCAGACACGTTACCGGTATTTTCCTCCATGTTAGCTCTAAACAATGGTATCTTCTATAAATTTTTTTTTCTTAAAAATTTCTATAAAAATATCATTTCTGGTAGTTTTGTGTTACAGGATCTTCTCCCCCTCACCTCTTCAGTGTAGATTTGAAATTTTACTGGTAGAGGGAACTCCCTCCATTTATACAGCTCAGAATCTGTTCTGAAGCTTATTAAAGTCTTAGGGAGTTGCCTGGGAGCAATGAACAATTAAGACATTTGTCCAGGGTTATTGACCCAGAGGCCTTCTTGATTCCATGGTCAGCTCTCAATCCAGGATTCCTTGCTGCTTGCATTCCTTTACGAGTGAACAAGGATGTTGGACACTGCGCCATGATAACCACTGAATCAAGAAGGTAACGTTATATGTAAGTGCAGTTACGGCTCATCTCTCAGTTTTTAGGGTACTAAGTATCACTTGATGCTATATGGGAACCAACTGATTTCATCCCATTTTAAATATACAGCATAGTAAAAAACCCAGCTCCAACCTCCACTCTTGGGAACAGGAAAATCAGTTGCTTGGTAGAGACAGTCTTTAACTAAAGGTCAAACAAAATTGTACTGGAGACCTTGGGGATGCTTCAAAGTGGCCGCCTAAGATGGGGAAGCTAGTTAACTGAGGTGAATACTTTGTGGAGATATCACCTCAGCGGCTCCGCGTAAATCAGGTTAGGCTCAGGAGGCTGAAGGCCATAAAAGAATGAAGACAAACAGTCCAGAAAGAGGTTGAGGAATTAGGGGAGGGGGTAGAGATGAAAGTAAGAATTGGGGATAATTTATTTTTTCCTTGACTTCCAGTAGTAGTAAGACTGCCCTTCAGGTGGTCATTGTTTAGACCCATCAGTTACACTGCTTTAGTGAGAGAAAAAGAACAGTGAGGGAGGAAACATTTAAAATTAAAGATTTTGAGGGCCCTTCAATGTGTTGACATGAGGCAAGATTCACACACTGAACCCTTCCTTGCCCCTCCTCATAGAACCACGAACTGCTCAAACTAGGAGGAAACCTGAGGGAATATCACAACTGACTCCTTCATTTTGCAGAAGAGGAAATTAAGGCCTGGAGAGGGGAGGCATCTGCTGAGGTCTCACAGCTCATGAGTGATAGAGCTGCAATGAGAACATAGGCTTCCAAATCCTGGTCCAAAGAATGCTCTTTTCTCAACTCAGACTGCAATTAGCCTCCAGGAAGAAGCACCAAGTATTTTCTTTCTGCAAACTTAACAGATTTTCCTAAAAAGTTGCTATAGCCTTAGAAAGAGAAGTATTCCTGTAAAGAGGTATCTCTGGAAAGTTCATAATGACAGGTAAAGCCAGAGCATTTTTAGCAATGTAGCACCGCACTCCATTTTTTGGGTTGACTCTCTCAACTCCCTGCCACTGTCATGGGCAGGCTGAGCCCTTTACAATAATATATACCTCTCCCAAGTAGCTATTGGTCTGGAAGTCAAGACATTTTAAAACCCTAAGCCCTTTGATGCTCATGAACTCTGTGAAAACAATCAACTCTGAAAAGGGTTTTAGCAGATGAAAGGGGATTGTAGCCAGGCTTTTCCACAGCAGTACTAGCAGCAAGTTAGCAAAACTGAAGCCGGCACAGTAGCATCCTTGCTTATAGGAAAATGACTGCACAATCATCTGGCAGGGATGCTATAGACAGAATTCAGCCTTTGGGTGAGAGCTTGGACTAGAGAGATGATCTCTGAAGACCACTGCCATTCGAAGATTCTATGGATGTAAAACAAATGAAGAAAGAGAGCTCAAGACATGAATTATCAACAAGAAAAACAAAAGCAGGAGAACCACATTTTCACAAAAGTGAAACAAACCTTTTTTTATTTTATTTTCCACGAGAGATTTTTACAGATATACCACTATTTTCCTTCCTCCATCCCACCCCCTCCAACCCACCACCACAACTTTGGAATCACCAAGTGCATGATGAGATTGAAATTGATGATAGATAGTTTTTTGGTATATTAAAAGTTACATAGTCACATGCAGATGTTGATCAGCCGGAGAAACATACCTTAGAGATCACAGAAATAATGCTAATTATTGTGGCCCATTGAAAGCAGACACAAAGGATGGTACGCATGAGGTGGGGGATCTAGATACATGCATGCATGCACATATGTATACATGTATGCATAATGTGTTGGTGTATATATGTCTATATGTGTGCATGTATGTGCATTTCATTCTCACCTTTATATTAACATTTCTCACCCGAGGGTGTGTCAGGGGAATATTTTTGGAAATGATAACAAGTGCTTTGAACTCTAATGATTCTTCTAAAATTAAAGACTTTTGTCAACCATTTTAAAGATATTTTTTGCATTTTCACTAAAATACAGAGTGCAAAAGCACCATCTAGTGGTCAAAGGGGGGACAGTATTTTGACATAAGCCTTCCTATAATACAAATAGTGGTGTGTGTGTTTTTTCCTCCTTTTCACACATACTTTTTATGAAATATTTGTCAAGTTTCATTTTAAGCACTTGGTATCTTTCTCAAAACAGATGGCTAACTAACTTAATACAATTTGGGATTTAATATGTCTTAACTTCACTTTTACATAAATTTGATTCAAAATTACAAATTTCAACAACGTAGCCATATGAGACTGGAATGTCTCAATTTTGAAAGAAAAATAGAAATTTGTTTAATAAATAGGAAGCTAAAACTTTGTTTTAGATATGAAAATTGACTATTGATAATTTCATAATGTGAAGTTATTTATTATTAGAAGTACATCTATCAGAAGAATAGGTCATTGTTCTCATCCATTATCAATAAAATCAAGGTTTTCTGACAGCGGTGCCTTATAAATATCTAATTTCATATCCTGGGTAAACTTGGAGTCTTTCTTAGGCCCTGCCACTGGCCTCCCCTACACCAGCCAAAGTAAATACTTGAAGTATTTTCTCCTTTTGCCCAAGCCTATTTCTTCATTTTCTTTTGTTTGGTTTCTTATTGCTTATAATTTTTCTCTACTCCATTTTTCTCTCGTGTCCCTATCCTCTTCCTATGTCATTTAAGTAGCTGGAAATATAAGGCTCAGACTCACTATGGGAAGGGTCCAAGAAACAGGTAAATGAGTCGTGGAGCTGAAAGGACCAGACATGAGAGAAGCTAATGGTGGGGAGGAAGTACAAACACTTTCCCTGGAGTGGGGTACATGCCTCACAGAAAGGGGCCAAAGAGTGTGCACAGATGTTCAGGAAGTGTTTTAACACTCTTGTCCTCCAGGTAAATCAGAAATAGTGATAGAAAGAGAAATAAGGGGAGGGCCGGTGAGAAGTGAGATACAGAGTTCTAACTGCAGTCATTCAGTTCTGCATAAATAATAGGAAAAGAAAACTAAGACAGAATTCCTGTACTTTTGCCCTGTTGAGCTTGTGGTAACTTTCATGTTTTATAACCAGCTATGTGCTCTTGACCCCCTCTTGTGATTTCTTTGGAAAAATCACACATTCATGTGATTTCTTCTGGAGTTCCTTCCACTGGAGAGCTCTAAACATTTCTCTCTTCATTATTCTCCAGAGCAAGGACCAAGGGTCCTGAGCATTAGTCAGGCATAAAGAAAAAGTGGTTAAATATTAAAATGCTTATACTAAGGATCACAAAATTTCCTTTAAAGGCTCCTGTCCTTTTTCTATCAATTAATGCCCATCCCCTCCTCAAAATATACCCTCTAAGAAACATTCCATCACCAAACCCATCTTATTATTCTGATTTTGCCTTTATTTTATCTCTTATTTAACTCTTTTTTCCCATATTGATTTGGTTTTACTTAGATGCAGCCTTAAAATATTCTTAACTGTTTTTCTTATGTAATATTTTCATATTGTCCATCTCTAATTAAATGCAAGTTACTTGAAGAAAGGAACCATAATTTTTGTATCCTTTGTATGTCTTCTACCATTTTGTGTAGTGCTCAGTCTACAGTGGATACTCAGAATGTCACAAACTGACTACAGTTAAAATAATGATGATGGTGTTGTTGATGATATATTACCTCATTTGGTACTTACAACAACCCTGTGAGGTAAGTGTAATTCTTATCTTCGTTTTTACAGGTGAGGAAACTGAGGTTGAGCAAAGTAAAGTGCCCAGGGTTACCTAACTCATACAAGGCTGAGATAGTATTTGAACTCAACTCTTCCTGAGTCCAACTCCGGCATTCTTTTCACCACACTACCATCTCCTTCATGCGTAAACATCTCTCTTTTGCCATTCTCAGCATGTCCCCATTTCATTCACCTTTTCTCCATCTCCCTGTCTTTGCCCATGCTGTTCCCTGTGACTGAAAGAGTCTCTTTTCTCCCTCCCACTCCCCATCTCTGTCCACTGAAATTCTTCCCATCTCTCAAGGCCTAACTCATGTGGCCACTTCTTCAAGAAGTCTTCCCCAACCTCCCTACTTCAGAATTACAGGAGCTAGTTTAAGCCTCAGACTCTCCTTAATATCTGAAATCCCTAATTAAACAAATGACAACAATACTTATGCAGAAAAGTAGCTTTGGTGCCATGATTTTCACTGAATAGAGATCTCTCCCTACCTGTATTTCTTTATTTGAAATTCTTCTTTGCACTTGTTCCAATCTCTATTATATTCATTATGTTCTGTGCTGGATTTTAATTTCCTTAAGGGCAAGGACTATTCCATATTTTATCTGTATATGCCCTGTATTCCACACGCAGCCTTTAATAAATGTTTGTTTAATTGAATGCACAGTATTGCACACTGTGAAATGGAAGGAAACTTAGAAAGCATCTAGAGACCACCTAGTTCAACTCCTTCATTTTACAAATGAAAAAAACTGGGGCCTAAAGAGATACAGCAACATGCCCCAAACCACACAGTTAGAAAGTCAAAGTCGTGCCAAAAACCTCTTTCTTCTAGTTCCCAGCTCTAGGCTCTTTTTCAAATACGTCATGGAGCTTCACTGAATTACATCAATTGAATTGGGTTGGATTAATTCATAGGACCAAGAAAACTGACTAAATGTTGTCTTAAGATTTTTTCCAACCTTAGGATTCTAGAGCTCCAAAGAAATGTAATTTAACTTTATTTTGTTTATTTCATGCTTTTTAAGATACATGTTCCAAAGAAAAGGGCAATGATTTCCACAGCATCTTGCCAAAAAAAAAACAAAAAATAAAATTAAAAAAGGAAAAATTCTTCACCCTTTTTACTGGCACATTAGGAGATGATTGTTTTTGAAAACTTGAAAAGTTAAATTAAAAAGAAATGCATTGATATCTATGTTGAATAGAAATAATTCCAACTGTTCTTTCTTTGAAGTTTCAATTGGACATGGAAAGAGACTTCATCATGGTAATCTTTTAAAACACTTAGGCAGACACCTCACTTGCAAAGGACGACTGTGTTTAACTCTTAAAGTTGGAAGCAACAAAAACAAACTAGGACCTAAAGTGTGATGTGATTGCCAATAAACAATTTAGATTTAAGCAGACCTTAAAATACTTTTTACCTAAAGTTGTTTTAAGGATAGGCAATTCAGTTATTATGATTATCAGTTCCTAAAGCAAAGGTCTGACCATGTCACTCCCCTCCTCAATAAAGTCAAGTGACTCCCTATTACCTCTACAATTGGGGTTGTTAAGTTGTGTGTGTGCATGTGTGTGTGTGTGTTGTGAACACTTTTGGTAATCTGATGTAGCCTATGAACTCCTCAGAATAATGTTTTTAAATACCCCCCAAAAATAGGAAATCCAAAGGAAATCAATTATACTAAAATGCAATTATTAATTAAAAAAACAGACAAATAAGTTAACAGACCCTAGGGTAAGAATCCCTGCTCTAAAAAAAAATGTAAACTCCCCTCTCATTTACAAGCCTTCACAACCTGGACCCAATCTATCTTTTAAAATTTGTGTATATTATTACTCTTCCCATACTCTATGGTCAGAGTAAACTGGCCTTCTTTTCCAAGATTCAGTTGAAACAGAACCTTTTCTGAAGTCTTTCCAGATTTCCAACAGCTAATAGTGCCCTCCTTTTCAAAATTATCTTTTATTTACTTGGAATATTTTCTTCATATTCATATATTTAAGTACGTCTTATTTCTCTCCAAAAAATACAATCTCCTTGAGGGCAGACTTTCATTCTTGTTCTTCGTATTCTCCACACGGTGCCTGACACATAGAAAGAACTTAACAAATGTTTTTTTTATTGATTGAGTCCATTGTTATGATATAATGGTGATAATAGCTGAGTACTCTCAGTTTATCAAAGTTCTTATTTTATTCTCACAACAATCCTGTGTGATCATTATCCCCATTTTACTGATGCAATTCAGATAGATGGTTCCTTACACAACTAATAAGTAATAGAACAGGGATTTGAACCCATGTCTCTCCTAGTCCAAAGTCTGGCACTCTTCCTATTATACCCTTTCTATGTCACCCCTCCTAATCACAGCAGCCCTAGGAAGAGAGCAGAGAAGGGATTCTTTTTTATTATTTTATTCTTCAAGTTCTATTGAAAGACCTTGATATGCAAAAATAGTCCAATATTACCAGCTGTGGATTGTCAGAGTATCTAAAATTCTCATTCCAATCAGTCATTTGGTTCGAAGTATTGAAGGTCTTTGTCAAAATCAGTTAATCCATAAGTGTCAGGCACAAGCATGTTAGGGCTCCCAGATACAAAGACACAACTAAACAGTCTTTGCCCTTTTAGAACTTACGTTAAAACAGGGGAAACAACATGTACATATAAAGATATATGTAATGTGCATTATACATACAAAAAAGATGTAAGGTAACCTTGGATGGGGACAACCTTAGTAGCTGAGGGAACTAGGAAAGGCAATTATGCTATCTTGGAGGGATAGTGTATTAAGCTATTTATCATCCATTAACACCTCAGTGGAGAATAGCTTATATCTCATTAGCTAGTTAGTGACCTAGCAAGGATCTAGGAGGATGGGACACAGGACAGATAAGGTTTAATATGGGAAGAAAAGGAAAAGGTCCAGAGAAGGTGGCGTTTTCAGGCCCAGGTTGACCTGGAAAGGCCAAGGATGTTAAGGAGGGGTGGAGGAGGCTAGAAAGTTAGTTGTAACATGTGGACAACAAAAGGCAAAAGGGAAGGACTAAAAGTACCTTTGGCAGGTAAAAAAAAAAAATGTTATTTATTTTATAAGATTGTCTACAGACAGTCCTTGTAGAATGAGCAGGAAAGAGCAGACTTCAGTTCTTCAGAGGATCTGTATTCCATTCCAGTTCATAAAATTAAATTATTTCAATTAAATAATATAATTTAAGATTTGTGATCATGAAAAAATGGTCAAGGTTAAAGTTGCCTTTGGGAAGGAGTTTGCTAAACCAATTAAAGTGTAAAGAAAGAGATGGGGTTTTTATGTTTTAGGCATTTCAAAATAGTTGAGATGAAAAAAACTGTACAGGAACTTATTTCCCTTTAAAGTGCTCGTATGCTAATTAAAAATAATCTATTGTATAAGAAGGGACATTAAGAAGAAGGGGAGCCATGGGAGGCTAAGGATCAGTACCTCTGAATTCTTATTCTAGACCCACTTGTCTATCCCTCAACAGTTTACGTAAAGCTCAGCCTCACTTTTTCCCTTCCTTACACTTAGAACCTAGATGATCTAGGAAACTTCCAGTGAACTATTTAATATTTTTATCAGTGACCTGACTTGGATAATGATATAGTTAACATGGTTATAAAATGTGAAGATAACACAAAGCTTAGGTTTAATGAACACACTGGATAACAAAGTCAAGATTCCAAAAAATCCAAATAGCCTAGAACGTGGAGAAGAAGCTAATAAGATGAAATGTAATTGGGATAAATGTCGTGTCGTCTTATACCTGAATTGAAAAATAATCAACCTCAATAGATGAGTTTTTCTGAAAAAAGATATGGGGGCCTGAAAGCCTAAATTGAATCAACAGTGAGATATAGAGATAGATACACATTCATATACATACATACACATATATATAACCAATCTCAAAGAATTATTATGAGGCTTAAGTGAGCTAATACATGTAAAGTATTTTATAAACATTAAAGTACTATATAAATGCTTGCTATTATTATTAATAGCTGGAACAATATTCTTGGGCATGGGAATTTCTCAAGGCAGCCTGATTGCCTTAGCTTTCTTGGCGTATGTACATGTACATACACAGACACTTATAATGAAGGCCCAAATTAATTCAGCACTGTGAGATACCCACACACACGTGTGTGTGTGTACATATATATGTGTGTGTGTGTGTGTGTTATATGTATGATATATAGATATAGTTATATAATGCTGTTGA
>CM053588.1:256264819-256276402 GCA_028646515.1 Pseudochirops corinnae | reverse complement strand
TATATATATATATATATATACACATACATACATATATACACATACACACATATACATGTGTGTGTGGGTGTGTACCCCTTTGTAAAGCCAATCACAAGCAGCTCTCCTGAGGACTGCTGCTGTGAATAACTTTAAGGATCTAATCACATAGTATAGTGAACTCTATTTATTCAGCAATAAACTAAAGCAAAACATTCAAGAAACTAAAGCACAAGATTCACAAGAACATAACAATTTGTTACTAAGGTGGCCACATAATATTAAACAAAACTTTTCATTCAGTAAGTCACGATCTCCTCAATCAATATACATAACCAAATCAAGTCTTCTTTCATCTTGACTCCAAGTTGGCTTCCAATCATTCTTAAGCCAATCATCCTTAAGGGGCAATCATCCTTAATTTAATCATCTGCAAGTATTAGTGGAAAATTCAAAGGCCATCCAAGCCTAGGTCGCAGTAAGTTACAATATCATCAGTCAGCACTGAGTACCCAAGTAAAGTCTCTTTTCATCTTAACCTCGAGGCTGACTTCCAAACCCAGTGGCTTCTCTGTCATGCTCCCAGCTCTTGCCTGGATTCACAGGTAGGCAGTTCTCTGCTGCTGTTCCACATGGCAGCTCATGGGGACTGCTCCACCCCAAGATTTTTCACAGTTTCTGTTTCTAGGAAAACAAAGCTCAACAGGGCAACAACAATATTTGCTCCCTTTGCTGGCACTATCATCTCAATCACTTTCTGTTTGAGAAATCAACACAAATCAACAGACAAAATGCTTCTGTCTGACAAAGTAGCACTAAGATTAATCCATAGACAGGTTACTTCTGTCTGACAAAGAAACACAATTCAACAGAGTGCTTCTGTCTGAGAAAGTAACACCAACACAGAACAACAGATACAACAAGAGAGTGCTGATATCACAAACATTCTCTCTCTTAGTTCTGCTTGGTCCTGGCTCCTGCTCAAGCTTTTATCTGCTCTGCTCCTTCCTGCTCCACCCTTCCTGTTTCACCTTTCCTCTCCCAAGCTTTCAGCAAGTTCCTCCCACAGTGGGCTCCATGTGATGACGTTAAGCCTGTTAAGGGCAGGGAAGGTCTCCAAACTCTCTTAGACCTATTACAGGTAACACAATGTATACTGTTTCCAAAAAAGACTTGACACAATAAAAGCCAAGACTCAAAGGCACTTGAATAGCTGAAACAAGGAGTAAAGTACTACTTTGCTTGTCATTACCGCCCCCCCCCCCCAAACAAATGTTTATCCCATTTGATCCCACAACAACCATATAAAGAAGGGACTATTATTTATCCTCATTTTACAGATGAAGTAATTGAGGCTAACAGATGCTTGAATGACTTAACCAGCCTTATACAGCTAGTGAGCATCTGAGGCAGGCTTTGAATTCTGGTTTCCCTGTCTACAAGTTTGGGACTTAAGAGGCAATGTGACATATTGTATAAAGAGAAGGATATAGAGGGAAGAAGAACTGAATTTGAATACTATCACAGATACTTACTAGCTGGGTAACTTTGGGCAAGCCCCAAATCCTCCTACAGCCTCAGTTTCCTCAACAATAAAAAGGAACTAATGATAGCACCCACAGGGCAGCTAGGTAGCCCATAGGACAGAGCATGGGGCCTAGAGTCAGGAAGACCCATCTCCTAAGTTCAAATCTGACCTCAGACACTTACTAACTGTGTGATCTTAGACAAGTTACTGGACTTCTTTCAGGTTCAGTTTTCTTATCTGTAAAATAGAAGTAATAACAGTCCCTATTTTCCCAGGCTTGTTATAAAGATAAAATAAGATACTTGTAAAGTACTTTGAAATCCTTGAAGTATTTTGTAAATGCTAATAATTGTCATTATTATTTGACCCTGATCATGCAAGATCTTGAGTATTCTATTCAGTTCTGGGTGATATTTTAGGCAAAGTACTGGTAAACTGGAGAGCCTAAGAAAATCCTGATAAGGGCAATCATCACATGGAAGAGTAAAGACTTCAATTCATTGGAGATTGACGTGGTAAACTTTGGCTCCACCTTGCTGCAATTTCCTTTCCCTCAAATCCCAGTTGTTCCCTTGGGATCAAGATAAAGAAGTACTGTTCTCCACTTCTTTGGGGTATTAGACCAGTGGACATTTAACTATATGAAAACTAAAGTTGCAAAAATAGAGGAGGAAAGTCCAGAGTCTCATAACAGAAAGACACAAAGCCCTAAGTCATATACACCAAGTTTTAACAGTTGATCAAATGACCCAAGGTCTCACATGGTATCCAGAGTTGGAGGGATAAAAGCATTTTGTAGGAATGTTTTTTTCTTCCAGTTTTATGAGACTCTCATCCTTGCACAGACTGCTGCCATCAAGACAAAAGTCACATGTCTCTGAGAAGCATGGGAAACACAGGAAGCCAAGGCCAACTGCCACTGGGTTCTACTTTCATCATTTATCTCTTACTGCTAAGGTCCCTGTCATCTTTTGGTGATGTTAGTAAAGGTGAAATCACTGCTACTGTAGTCAGGGATCCATTCCCTGCTGAATCTTGAATTTCAGTCCCCCTGAGACTAGTTTAGAGTTGTTGAAGGAACAGGTAGTTTTAGTCTAGGGAAGACTGAAGGGTGACATAAATAGTTGCTATTTGCAAAACTATCAGGTGAAGAAGAATTGAACTTGTCCACTGCTCCACAGAGGGGAGAATGAGAAGGAATAGCAAGTAGTTTCAAAGAAGCAAAATTATGCTAGATTTAAGTGGAAACTTCCAAATAGAGATGTTGAAAGGTAAAGAGGCTGGCCCCAGAGGGAGTTCAAGGATTTTTTGTTTTGTTTCACTTTAATTTCCCTTGGAGTCTTCCAGCCAAAGCAGGATGACCACTTCTCAGAAATTCCTTTGGTCTCCAGTTCTCATTCAACTCTGAAATTCTAGGATTCTAGGATTTCTATTCTAAAATTACATTATTTTGATGATTTCTAATATTCTATGTATCTTTTGAAATGTCAAATCATAAAATGATAGAGCTGGAAGAAACCTTAATAGACCAGTTAGTCTAATCCCTTCCTATAAAGCATATATAACAATAGAAGAAATTGAGATTCACATTAAGGCACTTGCCCAAAATGTTCCAGCCAGTTAGTCCAGAGCCAAGACTAGACCCCAAACCTACTGTGTTCTTTCCAGTATAACACATTGCCCCTCAAGGCATGAGGCGGTGAAGTCCACAGCTGTAAGTCATTTTGATAAGACATGTAGTAGGTGAAAATTACTCAAACTCTGTTTAAAACAAACAGTGTAGACAGCCAAAGCTATGGAAATTTCAAATACATTCAGTTCAATAATCCTCAAGGCAGCTAGATGGAACAGTGAACAGAACACTGGGGCCAGAGTCAGGAAGACCTAAGGTCAAATCCAATCTCAAACACTTACCAGCAGTGTGATCCTAGATCAGTCACTTAGCCTGTTTGCCTCAGTTTCTTCATCTGTAAAATGAGAATAATAACAGCATCTTCCTCCCCAGGTTATTGTGAGAATCAAAAGAGATAATTGTCATAAATTGCTTAGCACAGTGCCTGGCAATAGTAAGTATGATGATGATGATGATGATGATGATGATGATGATGATGATGTACTTGCTATGTGCCAGAAACTGAAGCAAAAAAATGTGCCCATATTCAAGGAACTTATACTCTGTTGTGTGAAGGCAACATGTACAAAGATAAATAAACATAAGACATATAAAGTAAATAAAGAATTACTTGGTGTGAGAAGAGCACTAACAAAGGGATTAGAAGAGGTCTCTTATAGAAGGTTGCATTTTAAAATAGGTTTGAAGGAAAATAGGGATTCCAAAGGGTGGAGGTGAAGAAGTTGTGCAATCCAGGCCCAGTGGATAGACTATGCAATGGCAGGAGAACAGGCATGGAAAGCAACAAGTAGACTAGTATGGCTGAAAGATAGTGTGCATGAAAGGCTGTAATGACTATCTGGAAAGTACAGCTGGATATCAACTTCTATTGGATCTTGGGTGAAGTGATCTTGCTCCCAGAAGAATTAGAGAAAGCAACAATAACAACTTGACTAAAAATTTTCTTTTGGCAAGCTTCTATAGGATTAGCTGTCATTACTTTTGAGATTTACTCGGTGAAAGAATGAATGAATGCTGACTTTGACCTATTTACTGGATCTGCTTCAGAATGAGGAGTAAAGAACCATATTACTGTCTAGTATCTATTATAAGTAGCCACTATCCAAATGAGGAAAAAACAGTCCTTGCTCAGTAAAACAGTAAAAACAGAAACACTGCATGGGACTTGACAGAAAATCCCACCAAGATAAACAGGCCATAGTAATTCTTAAGAAAAGTTGGAGCTGCTAAAAGGAATAAGTCAACAAGAAGTCTAAAAGTAACTATAATAGTAAGCAAATGTTGAGGATCACAGCAGTTAATTAAAACCAATGACTCTTTTTACCTTGGCTGTTACTTTCTCTTATTCTTCCTCCTCTTTCCCGTAGTTAGGTACCCTGAGGAAGAGACGGGAGGCCAGATATGCAAGTGAAATCACCACCACCACTTTGGCCAGCATCTCTCTTCAGACGTGATGGAGTCAGCCCAGGCCCCTAAAACCAACCAATGGCTTTGGGAATGGCCATCCTTTCAGCCCAGTGCCTTCAGCTATTACCCTGGGAATCAACCCCTGGAAAACATAGAAAACCCAGAAGAGAAAGTTCTTGCCACCAAAGTCCTTGGCACAGTTGAATGGTTCAATACTAGAAATGAATCATTTTATCCGTGGAAATGACATTAAAGAAGAAGCAGTAACACCTGTTTTGCTTTTGTACCCTAAAAACCATTTGATCTGCAGCTTCAGCTTCCATATGTATTCTATCCTCCATGAGCATGTGAGCAGGGACTATCTGACATCTGTCTGTATTCTCAAAATTCATCACACTGCTTTGTACACAGTAAGTGCTTGATAAATGCTTTTTAAAATTCATTTTTCAAATACCTTATGATCAAATAAGAATCAGGTACTGTTTTATTAGCCAACCATTCTATGAGCCCCAAATCCAATTCAACAACTCTGCATGTGCCCCAAGAAATTTCTTAACCTGTGGTGAATCTCTTATGCCTTTCTTTCCATGACCTAACCACCTAGCCTAAATAAAGCCTTTTTTCTGACTCCTATGCAATGAACCCTTAGAATATATTGAAAAATAATAATTATGCCTACTGAAAGGTTGTAAAACTTCTACCCAAGCTTATGTAGTTGGCTCTCTATAGCGTTCATTTTCCCAAGTAGCATGGATAGGAGCCAAGTACCTTTAGGGTTTCAATCAATTAGTAAATGAATGAATAGAAAAGCATTTATTAAGGACTTTCCAAGTACAAAGAGCTATGCTAAGCCCAATAGGTACAAATAGACTATCTCTGATCTAACAGTACTCACATTCCAAATTCAACACATACAGAAGGTTTTAGTGACAACTCAGATGTAAATACCTGATATTTCTTATGGTATAGCTTTAGACTGGAAGATGCAGCCATCAGTTTTCAATACTTACCTCTATGGCATGGTTCTGGACAATCTCAAAAGATGCATCCTCATCCAGTTAATGCTTAACCTTTCTTTGATATATCTGCTACTTTATTTTTGTCTTTATATGAAACATGGCATTCATTTCTCTATAGATCCCTAGTGCCTGCTACGTAATAGGTGCTTAAAAATGCTTACTGATTGATTGATTCCATAATTCCCTTGCAGTTATCCCCAATCATTTAGAGCTTGTGACCCAAATTGTATTACAATATGAAAAAAAAACTTCATAGAAAGATGGCAAAATGTTCCCTAACATATTCAAATGAAATACCTAGTAAAGAAATAGGCATCAATAATTACTTAAGGTAGCTATTTTCACTTACTGAAAAATCTTGATGAAGCTTTCATTTACATTCAATTAAACATTTATTTTTTTGTCCCGATATGTACAGTGAGTTCACAGTGTTGGTGATGGAGATGCAAATATAAAACAAGATACAATCCCTGCTATCAGGTGGCAAGTGATTTCATATGGGTTATGATGTACAGAAACAGTTATAATTAAATGTAATATACCATAATAGCTATGTAAGAGAGAATAACTGGAGAAAACTGAGAGGTCAAAGGATCATAGCTGACTGTGGTGGGGCTAGGAAGAGCCATGGAGACTTGGAAAGTTTTTCTGAAGGAGGTGACACCTGTATAGAGCCTTAAAAAAAGAGGAAGATTAAACAAATCTGATGATACAAAATAACATAATTCTAGTGAACTAATTATGAATTTTTGAAGTAGGACTATTTTTGCATATAATAAGAGACATAGCTTCGAAACATGGCCAACTGGACCCAGAATCGGGAGAGATTTGACTTCAAAATCATGACCATGGCAACTTGAAAACTATGAGTTTCAGTTTCCTCATTTCTGAAATAAAGATAATATTTTCTGTGGTACCTACCACACAGGGTTACATTGTAAGGAGCAAATGAGATCCTTTGCACTTTGCAAACTATATAAATGTTAGCTATCATTATTACATAATGATGATGAAGGTAGAGGCTTATAAAATCACCTATCATACATTTTTACTCAATGCATTTTTATTCTCCTATGCTATATTATACCATACCATACCGTACCATATCATACTATACCGTACCATACCATACCGTACCATATCATACCATACCATACCATGCCATACTCTACCATACCATACCATATCATACTCTACCATACCTTACCATACCATACTATACCATATCATACCACACCATACTATATTATACCATATTGTATTATACAATATAAAATAATACTACATTAGAGTTAAACAGTGAAAAGTCTATCCTTTTAATAATTTTAAAATATTTTCTTTTTATAGCTCTATGAACAGGGATTCCTAACCTGCTTTCCACAAACTTACCATTTAAATGTTTTGATAACAATTTGAATAAAGTTGGTCTTTATAATATTATATGTTTTATATTATGTTTCTAATTATTATATTTATATAAAACATTATTCTGGCAAAGGCTGCATAGGTTTCATGACCAAAGGGACAAAGAAAGGGTAAAGACCACTGAGTCTATTCGATTTCACAAAACACCCAGGAAAGTTTATAAAGTCTTTCTCCATAACTCATTCTGGGATCTAACAGCCCTCAGGAAATTTGTTCCTATTTTTAGCACAAATCTCTTATGCTTATGCAAAGAAGGATCCTTTTTCTATATCGGAATTTTCGCTTTCAACAGAAAACCAGTAACCTCTCCTATGGTTCCTGTCCCTTTTCCTCATAATTCTTATGAAACATCTCCATTTTGACCACAGAGGCTGAGTGACAAAGTACAAATTCAGAAGACAACCTGTAAGTTCTGGTTTAGGTTATTTATGTTCTGATAGTGTGATTTTGTGGATTATTTTTAAAATTTAAAATAAAGTTATTTTAGTAGAAAAATTCCGTACCTGCTAGCCTTGGACATGGAAACTTCCTACAAATCTCACTGAAATGACCCAGATACTTTCCAAATGCTCCATAAAAAAAAAACAAAACCAGAGCAGACTACAGAATTACCATATGCTGTATTATGACAAATTTTCAGAGGCTAATCTCCTGTAGTAACTTGAGGATTACACAATTGATCAATTCTCCACCTCCACAAGGGTATCTCAAAACAAGGAACTACATAAGTCAGCAAGACAGAAGGACGCTTCCTGAGCTGGTTCCTCTTCTTTTTGACCCAACGCAGAACTCCACTGTCTGGTGTCACCTGGTATATCAGAAGCACTAAGCTTGGTTTGAATAAAATCATATCTTTATTAGACTAAGAGCAAACATTTCACCAGAATTTCTAACAAATAAAGCCCTTCTCTTCCCTTTTTGGAGTTTTGATCAAGAAGGATCCAGAAACAAAAATTATGTTAGCCTATTAGGCTCTCAGTTCTGGGGAAGAGTGAAGATTGTGTCATTTAACTGGCAAAGTTCTAAGAAGGACCATTCGCTTTGGATGTCATAAATACCCCAAAAGATATTAATTTACCATAAACCTTTTCCAATGTCTTGCTTTCAGTATGCAGCTAGAGATTTCGGTATACATAAAAGAGTAAAGAAAAATAATATTCTTTAAGGTGCTTATCAACTCAATCTATTGTACCATTTGGAACTTTGTTAAACCAGAGAAATAATAACAGTCTTAAGGTGATGAATTGCCTTGGGTTTTGGTGAATTGATATTATTGCTACTCGCAATCCTTTTTTCAGCACTAATCCAGATCTGTCTCGTGTTTTTATAACAACTACAGCGAAAACTCTGCTTCACAAAGTGATTATTTACTTTATAATGATGCACAATAAATAACAATGCCATGCATGCTACTATATTGAAACAAACTTATAAGTAGTAAAATATATCACAATATAGACCATAGATTAAAAATACATTAACCATAAAAACTCAGAGCACACTTTTCTACAAAACAATAATAGTAAAAATGAAACCACATGGCACAGACATGAGAAGAGTGAGAGAAAATGAAGTGAGACAAAAGATAGCATTTCAATCAATAAAGCCCTCAGCAATCCTTCTGATTCTGTGATGCTTAAGAACTCAGTGTCCAGCATATCACCTATTTGATGTCTCTTCTAAAACACACTGAGCTTCTCCTTATCTTATATAATAATATTGATAATATTAATGATAATAATTCACAAAGGCATTATGAGTTAGCCTCAGAGCCAGAAAGAGCCAAGTTCAAATCTTACTTCTGATAAATCCCAGCTGTGTGACCAGGGGCAAGTCATTTTGTCTTACTGCTCTAGGCAAGAGACTATGAACTACAAAGAAGGTAATGGCCTGCATTGATGGAGAGAGTTTCCTATACTGATATAACGAAATTAAAGGTCCAGTTTCTGCCTTATCTTACATATAATCTTTGTAATGTACATTTTACACATGATTCTTCATGACCTCATTTGGGTGGGTTTTTGTTTTTTTTTTTTGGCAAAGATACTGGAATGGCTTGCCATTTCCTTCTTCAGCTCATTTTTACAGATTAGGAACTAAGAAAACAGAGTTAAGTAACTTGCCAAGGGCCAACAGATTTGAGCTAAGGTCCTTCTGACTCCAGGGCCAACTCTCTATCCACTGTGCCACCCGGCTGACCTTCATTATTGATCAGAGAAATACAAATTAATAACTCGCCAAGGGCCACCAGATATGAGTAAGGTCCTTCTGACTCCAGGGCCAACTCTCTATCCACTGTACCACCCGGCTGACCTTCATTATTGATTAGAGAAATACAAATTTAAACAGCTCTGGAGAACCACCTCATACCTATCAGATTGGTTAATGTTACAGAAAAGGGAAATAATGAACATTGGAAGGTTTGTGGGAAAATTGGGATACCAATGAACTATTAATGGAGTTGTGAATTGATCCAACCATTCTGGTGAGCAATTTGGAATGGTGCCCAAAGGGCTACAAAATTGTGCATACCCTTTGATTCAGCAATATCACTACCAGGTCTGCATCTGAGAGAAAAAAAAGAATGAGAGAGAGAGAGAGATTTGTACAAAAATATTTATAGCAGTTCTTTTGTAGCGGTCACAGTAGCATTAATATTGCATAATGATCAACTGTAAATGATTTAGTTATTCTTGGCAATACAATGATGTAAGACAATTCAAAGGACTCATGATGAAAAATCCTATCAACTGGAAGAGAAAGAACTGATGAAGTCTGAATTCAAATCAAAGAATACTATTTCTACTTTATTTTTCTTGTGGGTTTTTTTTTTTTGGTCTTGGTTTTCTTTCACAACATGACTAATATGGAAATGTTTTACAAGATTACACATATATAACCTATATCAGACTTCATAAGTCTCAATGAGGGAGGGAAAGAATTTGGAGCTCAAAAATTTTTAAATGAATGCTAGAAATTGTTTTTACATGTAATTGAGAAAAATAATAAAATCTTACAGATAGAACCAACTAACATTGAAATTAAACAAAGGAAAAAGTGTTTTCATCAAACCTTAGATTAAGAACTTCCAGTTGGTTCACCATTGTTGAGTAATTAAGAATTGAGACACTTAAAGCCAGCCCACAGACAAAGTTATGAGGTGAGAAAAGATGTTATGTGGTGGTTTTGACTGTTGACTGTTGACTATAACAACAGTATTGGGATGGTCTGTAGTCTGGTCTATTCCAATGTCCAATAATGAAACGCAATAAAGATGCTAAAGATGCTAGAGGTAGGGTCTGGTCAGTGCAGGCACCTCAACATCATCACACTTAAGGCCTCACACCGCTCACCTACATGAGTAATACCCCACCTTTCTCTGCTTTTGGCTTGATCCTTTAACCTCTTACATTAACAGGTCTGAGTTTCCAGAAAAGGACCATGGTTCCATTCAAACTCTTCAAAAGTACTATGGGTAACTGTTGAGGGGAAATATACCTCTTCTACTCAACACTCTACTTCTTGAGCACCCATCCAATAGGTTTTTTAAATACACAAGCAGATGTTTACAATAATGACATTTTTAATCAGAACTATCTAGTCCATAAGACAAAACAAATCACAATAATAGGAATATTAATATATTAAAGCAAATATATAATAAAATACATCACAGTACACATAAAAATCTAAATCACATCCATCCACAAATGCACTCCATTACTATATATGATGAACAAGGGGTACATACTTTTAATGACCTTGGATGAGTTGCTAAAAGTAAAATTCATGTGCTTGGGATATCACAAATCTAGATGGCAGGTATCAGTGCTATTGATTCATTTAGGAATACCATCTGAAAATGCTTCTCTGCTCGCTGTTAGACTATTCATCCACACCAATCTTCAGTTGGATAAAGATTGTTCTCTTTTCTCCTTTAAAGGAACATAGCCTTTAAAGTTCTCTCAATTAACTCTCACCTTAAAAGAGCATTTAAAAAGTGTTAGTTTTTAAATATGATTAGCAATTTTTTTAAAGTCAAAGAAAGCAAAGTTAATCAAATTAGCCTTCTTTGGGGTATACGAAGTATTTGTTTACCAGATGCTACACTATACAATCAACAAAGAGCTCTCTTCAAACTAGTTCACCAAAACTCCCATGAAGTCCCTCTATTTTTCCTCTTCAAGCAAAAGGTGAAAGAAGACAACCATAAGTCAACTGCTGAATTCTCAAAGATTAAAGACAAAAGCTCTGGAACTCTTGGCCAGTGATATCATTCTTTTTTTTTTTTTTATGAATGACTGAATGAAAAAGAATTTATTAAGCATTTACTCTGTGTAAAGCACTATGTTAAAGGGTGGTGATACAAATTTAAAAAGCAAAACATTCACTGGTCTCAAGGAATTCACATTCTTTTTGTTTGTTTTTATTTTTTTTCTTCCTTTTTATTTTTATTTTATTTTAGTTTACATCATTCATTTCCACGAAATTTTGAGTTACAAATTTTCTCCCCATCTTTCCCCTACCCACCACCACAAAACAGCCATCCCAATGTATCCCCCCTCCCCCAATCTATCATCTTCTATGTCTTC
>CM053588.1:256234809-256264319 GCA_028646515.1 Pseudochirops corinnae | reverse complement strand
TTTCTTCCACTTCTCTCAATTGGTTTTCAAAATCCTTCTTCAGCTGATCTCTAGCTTTACGGCAATCTTCATGTTTATTGGAAGCTTTTGGTGGGGGAGCTCTGGCTGTGCTGTCCTCCTCCTGCTCTCTGCCTTGATCCTTCTTTTCCCCAAAGAAGGAATTTAGGGTTTGGTTGCTGTTCTTACTTTGCTTCTTATGCTTATTCTTATTCATTGAAGCTCAGTTCATGTTTTTTTTTTTTATCTCTGTGGAGCTCTCCTTCCAGAGGGGAAAGTTCTGTCCCAAATTGCTGGGGTTTTCCCAGCTGCCAGAGCTCTTAGGAGGCTGCTGGGTCCCTCCCTGACCCCGGCTCACTGAAAAAACAAACAAACAAACCACAGGACCAAAGCCCAAGACCGCGATCCAGACCTAGGCTGCTCAATGCGAGAGCACTTGGCCTCTGAATGATCGCTTGGTCCCCCTGCAGTCTGCAGGCCAAGAGCTCTGAAGCAGCAGTGTGGAGGCAGGGGCAAGACCTCCAGTTCTGTGGCCTCGTTGCCCTGGAGGCATTTCGGCCAGACCCGCTTTTCTCCCTTGATTTTGCCGAGCTCCACTAATCTAATTCTGTATACTGCCACAGCTGCTGCCGATCTGCTCATCTGAAGCTCCAGCCGGGGCTCGGCTCCTCTTGTCCAGCTGCCTCCAGGGCAGAGCCGCAGTTCCAGGCTAGGCTGGTTTTGGTTTGCAGGGCTGAGATGGTTCTTCGTAGCCAAGCTGACTTTAGCGGAAAGTATATTTGTGTGTGTTTTGGAGTTCTAGAATTTGTTTAGAGTCATATTTTATGGGTATTTTGGGGTGGTTATGTGATAGCTGCAATATGTTACTGCTCTTATTCCACTATCTTGCCTCCGCCCAAGGAATTCACATTCTAAAAGGGAAAGAAAACACAAAGAGGATATTTCAGTTGTTTCATCTGACACATATATCAAGGAATAAAAAAAAATTATTAGGCAATAACTACGTGCTGAGAATGGTACTAAATGTTGGAGACACAGATTAAAAAGACTCAGCATTGAAGGAGCTCATCCTCTCCTTAGGGGTTCGGATGAGGGGGTGGAAGATTATAATGGCAGTATTAATGGAAAGGACTGGAAATCCTAAGGATGTTGCAGAAGAACAGGTGGCAATGTTTTGGCTTTTTGTTTGTTCGTTTGTTTTTTGTAATAGATATGTCTAGAATCTCCTCTAATCACCTTTCTGCAAGGGAGATTTTGATTCTTGACAGGAAGAGAATTAGAAGGTTGAGGCCAGAGGCAACCACTCTATTCTTTTCAGAGAAAAGAGGTACTAGGGCTAGAAATATATGTATCTGCTCCCTTGAATATTGTTAGTCTAGAGGAGTGATTCTCAACCTGTGGGTTATGTTCAATTTGTGACAATGAAAGTACATCCTGCATATCAGATAGATTCATAACAGTAGCAAAATTACAGTTATGAAGTAGCAATGAAAATAATTTTATGGTTGGGGTCACCACAACATGAGGAACTGTATTAAAGGGTCATGGCATTAGGAAGGTTGAGAACCACTAGTCAAGAGGAAATAATGTTTAGGTTCAAGTTAAGCTCCTGATTGCTATCCTTCAAAGAATGCCTCAAGCTACATATCGAAGGTTTGACTTCATTCCCACCAAATGCCAGTTCCAGAAAGAATACACATAGCTAATAAAAGATAAAACCATTTATACAAGTTAATATTAAACATAAATAAGAGACAGTATATAGAACATACCAAACAATATACATAGAATGAATGAGTTCTATCATTGGAAACAAGATAGATCAGACCTATATCAAAGAAAATATCCTAAAGTCTCAGATAATAATCTGGAAATAGGGATATTATTGAAGTACTGGCTCTTCTTATCAGCTTCTTCCTAGAGTCTTTCCTTTCTGGGACCTGAAAAGAATCAGAAAATGGGTATCTTCTTTCTTGATGCTGGAAGTCAGAAGATCTGAATCCTCCCAGACTCTCACCACTCTGCCCCCACAAAGGCTTGGTGCATTGAGTGATCAATCTCCACCAATAGAATCTTATGGCTTTGAGATTCAGTAAGCATCTTTCCATTTCCCTTTGGGTTATCTTTTCATGCTTCTCTTGCTTCTTATATTTGAAAGTCAAATTTTCTGTTTAGCTCTGTTCTTTTCATCAAGAATTCTTGAAAATCCTCTATTTCATTGAATATACAAATTTTCCCCTAAAGTATTATACTCAGGTTTCTTGGGTAGGTGATCCTTAGTTTTAATCCTAGCTCCTTTGACTTTTTGGATGTTTCATAATATATTGATTTCTCAAAAAGTCATTAGCTTCCATTTGCTCCATCCTATTTTGAAGGAATTATTTTCTTCAGTGAGCTTTTGAATTTCCTTTTCCATCTTGTCAATTCTGTTTTTCAAGGTATTCTTCTCCTCACTGGCTTTTTGCACCGCTTTTGCCATTACAGTTAGTCTGTTTTTTAAGGTGCTATTTTCTTCAGTGGTTTTTTTTTTTTTTTAGATCTCCTTTAGCAAACTGTTGACTTGTTTTTTGTGATTTTCTTGCATCACTTTAATTTGTCTTCCCAAATATTCCTCTTCTTCTCTTACTTGATTTTCAAAATCCTTCTTGATCTCTTCCATGGCCTGCAACCAATTCATATTTTTCTTGGAGGCTTTTCATATAGGAATTTTAACTTTGTTGTCTTCTTCTGGTTCTATGTTTTGATCATCTTTGTCACCAAAGAATGATTCTATAGTCTGATTTCTCTTCCTCTGTTTGCTCATTTTTCCAGCAAATTACTTTACTTTTGAGCTCTTTGCCATGGTAGAATTCTGCTTCCAGAGTGGAGAGTGCTGTGTCCCAAATTTCTGGAGTTTTGTGCAGCTGTTGTCAGAGCTTCTTCTAGCACCTTTCTTAGAACTATGAACTTAACCTGAATTTGCCCTATGATCAGCCGCTTGGTCCCCACATAGTCGCTTGGCCTCCAGAAGGAGTTGTAGCCATAGCAGCAGCAATCACAGCCACCTCTGCCATTCCGGGGACAGGGGCCACACTGCACTCTTCTCTCACCCAGGTCCAACAGAGTTTCTCCACTGACCTTTTACTTTCTCTTTGGCATTTATGATTTGAGAAGTCTAGAAACCAGTGCAGCTGCCAGCAATTCAGTCCAATGAGGTCTACTCTGGCCAGTCTATGCCTCAGGTCTGTGCTGCCAGTATGTGGCAGTACAACCCACATTAGACTATGCTCCACTCCCAGCCCGATGCAATAGGCCCTTCCTGTTGGCCTGCCAGGCTGCCTTCAATGGTAGATTTGTTTTACTATGTCATTTTGTGGCTACTGTAGTTCTAAAATTTGTTTTGAGTCATTTTTTATAGATATTAGAGGTGGTTGGGGCAGGAGCTCAAGCAAGTTCCTACTTTTATGCCACCATCTTGACTCCTCCCGGTGACATCAATTTTTTCCACCCAATCAGGAATCACTCAGTTGAAGTGTTTCTCTCAGCCTGACTCCCTCTAACTACCATAGTTTCAATGGAGCAGCTGGTCTCATCACCTTCCCCCCTTTACTTTCTCAAGTTCCTCTTCTCCTGTTAGTATTGTTTTCAAACCTTGTCTTTTGCCTGTGATTCTCTCACTGTAGAATTTGTAGTTTAATGGCTTAAAATGAGAGCCTTCTGACTCTCAATGATTCATCTTTTACTTAAAAAGTCACAATTCCCCAGATTTCTCTCATCAAATCAACAGTCCCCCTTTTCACCCATGAAAGTGGATTGTCCTTCCTAAAATTTTCCTACTTTACTGAATCTAGATTTCTCCCTGTCTCTTTCAGTACCCTGCCTCATATTAGAGCTATAATTTATGATGTCTCAAACTTCAGTCTCCAAAGTTCATATATGGTTTTTTTCTTTAGTTTTACCTTCTTTAGTAATAAAACATATGGATTCGTGAATTAGTTATATGTGAATTAGCATCATTCCTCCTCTTGTCTCCTACCAGGCAGTCTGTCTCTTTGGTGCCCTTGAAACTGTGTTTCTTCACACACACACACACACACACACACACACACACACACACATTTCTCTACTTTTTAAAATAAATATTTCTCAGTCTCTTTATAATACTAAATTATTCCCACACAAATGAGGCATCCTACCACATTATTAGCAAAGAGGTATAAACCCTCAAATCTATATCACAAAACTGTGATATAGATCTATATCTCCAAAACTGTCCAAAATCCCATCTGGAAACTGTTTCTTTTATTAGTTTATATTAAAATAATGCTCTCTTTCCATCCATTTTAGGTATCAAAATCTAAAACAGTGGGAATACCTTATATTCTTTGACAAGAAATACAAATCTAGTGCTTTATGCAAAGCACATTTTTCATCACGAATAGCTTCTTATGCAAAGGGCCAACATACTTTACATCAAGAATATTCTAAGATGTACATAAAAGCTTGGTTTCCCTTCACTTTTACATCATCTATCCTTTCTACTTCCTGATTGTGATGCCAGAAGGTTGCACTTCTAAATTCTGTGATAAATGCATAGCAGGAAAGAGAAACCTAAAAATAAATATTAAAATTAAGTCCCAGTTGAGGTAAAGGAAAGAATTAAGGTAAAGGAACAGATTCTGGAACTGGATGAGACCTCTATTGCTGCTCTAACAGTCCCCCAAAATCAATTGCTCCTTAACCATCTAAGATATGTAAGCATCCATGTTTGTCTTAAAGAATTCCAAGAAAAATGAATTCATAACTTTCCTCCCTGAAAAGCAGCATTTAGGAAATTATGCTTTACATTTAATTCTAATCATTCTTGTTTCAGTGCAGGGTTGCTTGTTTTTAATTCTGTCTTCAGTACATTCATTCATTCATCCATTCAGCAGACACCGTGAAAAGTACTATACCAGACATTAAGGGTCTAAATGATTCCTATCCTCAAGTAAAACAATTTGCAGGGGAAGAGAAAGGAGCAACAGAGATGTGTATAAATAAATATAACATAAGATAGATAATGGAGAAGATGGGGAGAGATTCATATGAAGCATGGGGGGAATATTTTAAGACCAGAACAGTTTTTGTATTGGTGAGGAGGGGAGAGGGACTTGGAAAGTCCTCACAGTGGAAGTAGTTCCTAAGCTGGGCCTTCAGGGAGGGCAGAAATGAGGAGGTTGCACATTTCAGTGGTAAAATAAAGGCCAATATTAGACCTAACCAAAGAGTCTGAATAATGGAAAGGAGATGTCTAGATTCCACACCTGTAATGGTATTGGAATTTAAAGATCCCCCTGTATTGGCTTGGTTTTCGGGTTGAGTGTTAAAACCCAGAACTTGTGAATCCCGCTTGTGGGATGGACTTGTTGACAAGAAGAGAGAGGGCTGAGCTGGGGGGAGCTGGTGCCATGGATTTAGAGAGAAATCCAAGCAGAGAGAAGGCCCAAGCAGAGGAGGCCAGAAGAATGTTGGTGGAGCAGTATCGTGGAGGCAGAGAGAGAGAGGAGAATTGCCAGGGGCCAGAGTTGCTGAGAGAGGACTGCTAAAGGCCAGTTGGAGTGCCCAGGACTTTTGAGAACTGCCACCCAGAGCTGCCAAGGACTGAGGAAACGTGGCTGTGATGCCAGTATTTTGGCTGTCTCTTTTGATGTTGTTTTGCCAGTTTTGTCTGCTGGTGAAGGATAGTGCTGCTGTTGTAGAGGTCCTGGAACCTTGCTATTGGTTCAGAAGCCCTGAAGAAGGATTTTCTTGTTGTACACGTATAGAAATCCTGGACGAGGGTCTTGCTGATATTTTCAGGGGTTCTAGGACTGTTCTGCAGGCAGAGAATGGATTAATGAGGACACTGGCACTGTACATTGTGGCATTGTTAAGCTTTGTCTCCCCAGGAATAGAGATTGCTGAGAACTTGCCTCTTGTCCAGATGAAGACAAGACCTGTCCTTGGGTATTAAATGCTGTGATGATATCTTAACCTTGCAGTAGCTTAAAGGTGGATGGCCTTTTGTGCTCTCCACTGCCCCTTTTAAGAAAAGTGCTTGGTGTTAATGGATGGTATTGTAATTCAGTTGTGATCCAGGGTGAGGAAACTTTTGACTTTTTGTGTTCTGTAACTGGCCAAATGAATGTACTTTGTTTTTGACTGGAAACTAACCTCCATTTGAGAAGAGAGACTTTGTTGACTGACTAAATCAATGTACTGCCCAGGGGTGGGGTACTTTGACTAATGTACTGCCCAGAGGTGGGGCACTTGGACCTTGGTACTTTGCAATTAAATTGAGGACTTACTAAATTTATTGAGTTATGCTATAGTTTGATGTCCTGTGAATGTTTTGCCTTCATCTGTCACTGAATAAATGGAGTTTGCTATGCTCATAATCCGAACCTGGAAGTTGCTTTGGCTTGGCATTATAGCACCCTGCCAAGAATTGTCTCTAGACTGGTTAAAGCTGTATTATTCACTTATTCTGTGGAACATGCATTGCCTTCTGGTATATTTTTATCATTATATATCTTCACTGCATAGATATTTATTGTTACACTCTTATAGACCATCTTAAGAAGGAGGTTCTATAAGTAGGGATATAAAGGATATATCATCTATAACAGAGAGGTTGGGAAGTAAAGTTCCAATCCCAAGGCCTCAGCCCTTAGTAAAGAAACAAACCCTCAGATGGTGGCACCTGATTTTGTAATCAAAGAGGGTGACTTCCATAGAATTTTGGAGTCCTGTGAAGAATACTGGACTTGGAATAAGCTTAGTTTTACTCCCTGGCAAAAATTCTAGAATACACAAAGGATTTTCACATTTGTCATCTAATCCTATCTCACCTATTTGCAGAAGACGCTCCTCGTTGGTGGAGATTGATTACTCGATGGTCCACATCTGTGTGAGGGGTAAAGTTGGTCAGAACTTAGAGAGAAGAAAGATTCTGGTTTTCTGGCTTCAAGAGAGAAAATACACATTTTGAGGTCCTATTCAGGGAGAGGTCTCTGAAAGGAGAGACTCTGGGAAGTAATCGACATGTAGAAGAGCTATCACCTTGATGATCACACACATAATCCAGCTTATAACACTAGAAACTTCAGGATATTTCTCCTTGAGATGAGAGCTGGGACTCTCTCATGGTTGATCTTGCATTTTTTTCCTCCTGATTTCCCTAGCTTCCTTCAGATCCTAGCTAAAATCCTACCTTCTATAGGAAGCCATTCCCATTCTCCCTTAATTCTAGTGGCTGCCCTCTGTTGATTTTCTTCAGTTTATCCTGTCTACAGCTTGTCTGTGCATTGTTGATTACATGCTGTCTACTTCCATTAGCTCATGTACCCCCTCAAGAGGAGGGACTATCTTTTGCCTTTCTTTGTGTCCCCAGGGCTTAGCACAGTGCCTGGTACATAGCAGGCATTTGATAAAGGTTTATTGACTGGTTCCCAGTGGGACAGCTCATTCGCTCTGTATATTATCTAGTATATATATTTATCTACATAACTTCTCTGATTTCTGTTTGCTATTTCCTTGAATAAATGAGTTTATTCACTATTCACTCTGTGTGCCCTCTGTGGAACTGGTATTTGGTAAGAAGAGCACCCAGACTTAGATATATAACTTGGGGCATTTCTTCCCTTTTATAGAATAGTGATCAGGAGTGTATCTTGAAACTTAATGTTATTTTCATTGAACTAACAACATTTGGGGAGCAGAGAGGTACAACCTGGCATCTTCTCTAGAGCAGAGTGGCCAGCCTCTACTGTTAATTCTCCTTTTTTCTCTTTTAGCAGAAACCAGTCTCCCTTAGAGAAGTGCTAAAGGAGGAAACTCTAGAGTTATTTATTTATGCCTTCCTGTGAATCACGTATAGGCAAACTTATGTGGATACATATAACCTAAATGGGTGACAACACTCTCCAACTCCTATGTTCGTAACGTCTGAACTTCTATGCATTTCAATATCATCTAAGAACTCAGTCTGCCTTTTCTTTCCCCAGGCCAAATTGCCCCCAAGATCTTTCCTTATAGAATTTATTTTCCTACTTTTTTTTTATATTTTAGCTGCCCTCCTCAGAACATTTTCCTTTTTCTATGTATTACTATTAAGATGTAAAGGATAAAACTAGCAAGGTCCTTTAATTCAATCCATTTCAACAAACTTTTATGAGCAGACTACTCTAGACAAGGTACTTTATAAAGAGGTGTACTCCATCTCCTGTCTTTATGCCTTTGCACTGGCTGTCACCTATTCTGAGAATGTATAGGTTTATTTGGTATTTATTTTCTCTGTCTTCACATATATAAATGTTTTCTCCCTTAATAGATTGTAAGTTCCTTGAGAGCAGAGACTGTTTCATTTTTTTCTGCCAGCTCATTAGTATAGTGCCTAGTACATTGCAGTCACTTAATATGTATTTGTCTATTGATTGGGTAAACATAAGTCTCCTTCTTAAAGAATTTAGCATACATCAAGGAAAATAAGATGTGCACAAATAAGTTAAATATAAATTGCACTATGATTAAATGCATCAGAAAGGTCAAAGAGACTGCCCTGGGAGATTCAGGGAAGGGACCACATATAGTTGGAGAGCTGGTTGCCATTCAAATAAAGACCTCCTTGGATTTTGGTGAATGTTCCTTGGAAAACAGAAATCTAATCCATCATCAGAATTACACTTGACAATTTTTTATCTTGCTTGGCTCTACCAACTTTCACTCCACTGGCCTATTCTTTAAGGTCATTTCTGTGTCGTGATGAGTCAGTAAAGCAGAACCTTACTTGTTGTTCAGTTGTTTTAGGCATGTCTGACACCTCACAACCCCATGACCCCATTTGTTGTTCTTTTGGCAAAGATACTGGAATGGTTTGGTATTTCCTTCTCTAGCTCATTTTACAGATGAGGAAACTGAGGCAAACAGGGTTAAGTGACTAGCTTAGGGTCACACAAATAAAAGGTTGTCTGATGCCAGATTTAAACTCAGGTCTTCCTGATTCCAGGCCTGATGCTCTAACCACTATGTTACCTAGCTGAGCTTACATTAATTACATCTTTGCATGTCTATATTACTGATCAGTGCCTTTTAGAAATACTTTGATCAGTGGAGCTATATTAGTACAAATAAATGTAAATAATATTTAATACTATGTGAATATATCCAAAATTTCATAGTATTTCTTAGATTACATTTTACATTTCTGTCAGGGAGGAACTCATACTCTAACAACATACTTCTGCAAAAATGTTTGATAATCATGTTCTAAACACTAAATTAAGAAAAGATGACTTAGGTTCCTCATGCATAATTATGACCAACCCATAATATATTATTGTTCACTTTGAGTCTGTTTAATTGTAGTGTAAGATAAAGTGCTAGATTTGGAATTAGGAAGATCTGGATTCAAATCCTGCCTTGGATGCTTTTTAGCTGGATAACCACAGATATGTCACAATGTCTTTGGTGTTCAATTTCCTTATCTGAAAATAGAGATAAGGATAACTGTAGTGCCTTTTTCACACGGTTGTTGTGAGCCTCAGTTGAGATATTGGTATATTTGGAAACCTTAAAGCACAGTTAAATATTTTTTTTACTATGTTGCTTGCCTGCTGAAATATCTCTAATTAGTCCCCATCCCTAGAAGTTCAAATGCCTTGGGCAAGAATTCAAGGATGGCCCTCCACAAAGTTGCTGCAACCTACCTTCCCAGGCTTATTGTCTACTATTATTTTCTGTGAATCTTTTATTCCTACTATGTTTGTTTACTATTCACATTGTGCTCTGCTTAGTAACATAACATAATTACATAAGACGCTTTCTTGGCCATCCATTTTTGTTTTTTCCTATGAGTGTGAAACCTTTCCTGATTTCCCCTAAGGCTGGTCCATTCATTCCATTAATACTTTTTATTTAATGCCTGTGAATGTATGTGTATAAACTTTATATTTATCCTACATGTATTTTATCATAATATAATTTAGTGTATACATAATATATGATATTATGACAATTTTATATACATACATACATACATATATGCATGTATATATGCATAGCTGACACAAAGTATGATCTTAATAAATGCTTGATGGTTGGTTGATCCCATTTCCTCAGCCTTCACAGCCCGATAGGATAGCTGTCTGGGTCATTCTGTGTCCATATTCCCTTTTCTATATGTTTTATCAATCTAGGGGTTTTTTGTCCCATTCTCCAAGGAAGAACTTAAGTTCCACATCCTCTGGAATGCCTTTCTGAACTTCCCAGAGTAAAAGTGATCCTCTGTTCATCTGATGTCCTATAATCCTTACTATCCGCTCATTTCATTTGGCAATTTGATTGCGTCTTCTCTTGTCTTAAACTGCTATAAAAATCCCACCAGTGACATTTTAGTGACCAGATAATATTGATCAAGTCCCTCTGAGATTCAGTTTTCTCATATATAAGAAGGGCTTAATAATACCAAGCTCACAGAATTGCTGCAGGTGTCAAATGGAATGACGCATACATACATAGTGCCTTGAAAACTCTGAAGTTCTATAGTGATTTCAAGATATTATTATCATCATCATTGTTTTGCTTATTTATATCTTCTTTTTCTAGTTACAAGCTAGATCCTTGAAGGCAGGGACTGCTTTTTACTTCCTTGCATTCTTTTCAGCTTGTAGCACTGTGGAATAGATGTAGCAAACAATCTTCCCTCTATACCACTTTTTTTCCTTCTGACACTTGTAGTAGGTCTTCCTATCAGCCATTTGTTGGGGATGTTATAGGTGACCTGTTTAGCTCCGATTTCTATGGGTCCAAATGTGGATCTATGACTGTACATTATATATCAGACTGTAAATTACCTGGAAGGAACATAGAAATTCATATGTAACACATTTACTACGGAATCACAATATCTTCTAAATGTTCTCTTATCAAGATCTTTGTAACATAACACAGTAGGAAAGATAGAGTTTCTGCCTTCAAAGAATGTGTATTCTTTGGAAGAGAATGGGGATGTGATTAGACATCTTGTGTTTCTATGTAGTGGCTTCTAAGTTAGCAGAATTCCTTCCCTCAGCCTCTCCTCCTCTTCTTAACTTCCCGCAAATGATCTAGAATATTTACAAAAATGGGTGAATTAAGAAAGTTGTTGATAGTGCCAGTTCTGTGAATTCTGATTTAGGCATCACATCTTCAAAAAGCTACCAAAAAGACTCATGCCTTCTGTCTACACTAGTTGGTAAAAAAAGCTCCTAAGCTCCTACTGGGTCATATAAATGAAAGTAAGTCATTCATATTCACATGTTGATAGTCAGAATGAGATCACTGCAGGCTGACCTGAAAAAAAAAGACAAGAAAAAAGAGAAATGGTCTATTCTCAAGAAGCTTAAAATCTATTAGGGGGGACGACAGGTATATATGCAAAGTATCACTGAGGTAGAAAGGATACTAAATCAGAGTACCTGGTACAAATTCCAGTTTTCTCCCTTACTGTAAGTAGGACCTTTGGCAAATCATATAACATTTCTAGACAAGACCCTCATCTGTGAAATGAGGGTTTGTACTAGAAAGATTTCTATGACCTACAGGTTCTAAATTTAAAACCCTATAATCCTATCAGTCAGTCAGTAGTCAGTAAATTAGAATTTAGGGGCTTTCTTTCTGCCAGGCACTGTGCTAAGCACTGGCAATCCAAACACAAACAAAAAGAAATAACAACCCTACCCTCAAGAAGTTTACCTTCTAATGAGAGAAGGCAACATATCAAAGGAAAATTGGAAAGTTGCAGGGGATATGGGGCTTATGATGGTGAAGTCTTGAGACACCAGTCTCTTTTCCTTTCCTCAAAATGAAAGTCCTGGGAAGAACTCATCAATGGGAGAAATGCTTAGGAGGACACAGAGGAAGCTAAAGCATAACTGTGTGCACCCCAAAACTGTGTACAACAGGGATCCTTACCCAAATAATACACAGAGGTTTCTCCAGGGAGGAAGCAGAAAAGAATGGTTTATTATGATCTTGAGAATGGGCAACCCCATCTTCTGACAAATAGTAAGGGAGGAGAAGCAATTTACAAAAAGAAATGGCGAAGTTATAAAGCCCTAATGCTGAATTCTCCCCCACGCCCCTGCTGACCCTTTTCTTCCATTGGCTGGAAGTCAGGTGCACAATCTAAGCTCGGCAATCCACCTCAAGTACCAGAACAAGGAAACAGTAGACCACCCAATGAACATTTGAGAAAGCCCTTCTGTCCTTATTTGGCATATCTTATGCTGAGGTGTCACTGAGGAGAGGGGTAACTCCCAACCGCTCTGAGTTTTGAGTCCTTGTAAATCATGTGATTTCTGGTGAAAGGGGAACTCAGGCCTGTTTTCCAAGAAAAGGCTTACTAGATTTTAGAGTACAGTCTGAGAAGTTTCACCTTTCTCACTCAACTGTTAAGTCCCAAGATCCCTGCTGGTGAAGTCTTCTGATTACTCCTGGAATCTCTTGAAAGTACTTGGAAGAGAGTGACTATCTCTATTTACATAGAGTAGGTATTGATTAAGTGTTAGTTTAATTCAATAGTTGAATTAATCAGTCTAATTTTCCCTTTCTGCTTACATAGGGTGTAGAAATCAGCAAAGAGAGGGAAAAACTTCATGTGGAGGGACAAAATATAATTCCAGACCCTAAAATATGCCTCTATAGATTATTATAGTTAAAACACAATTTGGAAGACCCATGACCCACTGTTTGGAAGAATTAGGTATAATAATAATAACAATCATCACCACCATCATCAAACCTGTTATGTCATTGATATAGGGAACTCTGAAATGAGGAAATGATTCTCAACAGATGTGTGCAACTTCTCTGCAACTTAGTGTCTTAGAGTATTGTCTAGAGCATGGCCACATGTGGCCCTCTAGGTCCTCAAGGGCAGTGCTATGAATCCAAACTTCACAGAACACCATTTTCCAGATAAAGAAACTGATACTGTGGGGAGCAGAATCAGGAGATCATTGTATACAATTAAAGACACATTGTATCTGCGATGACCAACTCTGACAGACTGGGCTTCTCTCAACAATGAGAGGCTATGAGATAGCTCCAAAAGACTCTTAATGGTAAGGGCGATCCACATTCAGACAAAGAATGAGAGTCTCAATGCAGATTGAAGCAAAGTACTTGTTTTCTTTTTTGTTTTGTTTTGCTTCTTCTTTCTCATTGTTCATCTCACTGGTTATAATCCTACTCTACAACTTGACTAATGTTTAACGTGAAGGTATCTGTAGAACCTACATCAGATTGCATGCTGCCATGGCAGGTGAGGGAGTATGAGAGGGGGAGAAATTTAGAACTCTAAATTCCCAGGGAACAGAATGTTGTAAACTAAAAGTAAACAGTGGAACAGAATGTTGTAAACTAAAAGTAAATAAATAAATAAAATTATTTATTTTAAAAAAACAAAGAAAACAATGTCTAGGAGACAAAAAAAAAAAAAGAAATTGATACTGAGCGAGGTTAAATGACTTGACCAGGGTCACATAGCTAGTAAGTGTTTGAGGCAGGATTCAAAGCTTTTCATATTCTAAATCTGACTATCTATCCATTGTTCCTTCTAGCTGCCTCAATAATCTAATACTTACTCAATAAGTAATTTGATTTATAATTAATTAGTTCTTTTCCAGTTTATGTGATTAGAAAGTTGCCCTTAGTCTCCTCCTTAAGATTACTGAACATTTACTGTTCCTCTTCTATGAAGATAGTTTTGAACTAGAAATATAGATTCAAGAGTTGGAATGGAATCTCAGAATCTCAGAGATCACTTACTACACCTACTTACTTTGAAGCCCAGGGAAAATAAATGACTTGACACAGGGCACAAAGGTAATAAGTGGGAGAGGTGACCCCAAATCATCTGACTCCAAATCCAGTGGACTTTCTCTTTACCTTCCTCTTGGCACTCCTCCAGTGAAATACCTGAGAACAACCCAAACCGAGAAATTACTACATGTCAAGATTTTCTTTCCTTTCAAGTGCAATGGCACTTAAATTATAACACTTCAAACAACAGACTTGACAGTTTTAAAGTCTGCACTAACCTGCTGACTTGAATGTTTCTTTTCTAATCTTTTCACCAATAATATATTTATTATGAACGTACTGTAATGCACTCCAATGAATAACATCATTTTTAATATGAGTATGAGTAAATAAATATAGCTTGTCTGGGAACAACAGGGACATTGACACAGGATGCCTACTATGTGCATAGGAGCTAATAGTCATAGTTGTCGCTCCTCCAGGCTGGGCCTCTCACACACATAACCAGGTCTGTGTGCACACTGGCAAACAACTTTCTTGCCAGAGGTTACCATTTCAGAAACCACGTGCTCCATGTCTTGCAAAGCACCAAGAGTTGTGTGAAAGGGTAATAGATGCTAAAGCCAAGTTCCACTTCACGGTTTGGCTTCTCCAAATGCTTCAAGTCTACTTATTCATTCATCCAATTAATAAGTATTCATTGAACATACGACACGTGCCAAGGATGATGTTGCTCCTGGAGATACAAAGACAAGAAACAAAACAGTCCCTTACATTCTACTAGGTGGGGTACAACAATTACACAAAGAAAACTCAGGAGAATTTGAGGAGAGAAAGAGAATTAAACAACTAGGAAGACCTGGAAAAGTTTCAAGTAGGAGGAGGCACCTGCCTTCAAGGATTTTGCATTCTATCACTCAAGTTGAAATATGGTCTCTGAGCTGGTGTTATTTCCCTGGAATTTCATGAGATCTCATTGAAGCAACCATTCTTTTGGAAGAATTGTTTCTTCCCCCAATCCTTTACAGCTTCTCAGGGACTTCTTCACTAAGCATTCATCAACATCAAGGAAATTTGTTGGAGGTAGTCAATTTCCATTAGCTCTCCTTCCCTTTGTTTTGTTCGTTTGAGTTTTTTTTGTTTGGTTGGTTGGGTTTTTTTTTGGGGGGGGGGTATAGATAGTAAAAAAGATGTCAATGCAGGTGGTTATGCCAAAAAATATTGAATTTACCCACTTATTATATTCAATTCTTCCTGGAGGTTCTCTGTACAGAATGTATGAATGGCCACAGATCTGAGCCCAGAGAACCTTGCTATTTGCTTCCCATTTTTTTTCAACATAGTGATAGTTCCACAAGTCTCAGTCTCCTGAAGACAACTTGACAAATTTAGTTTAACTGTTTTGATGTAATAAGCTAATTAGGTAAACTGGTTCAGCAACTAATCACGTTCCATTCATTTCAACCATCTGCTTTACCATTTGTTCCTATGTGTACCAGATTTCATAGTTTCTTTCCTCTAATAGTAATTAATGAATCTGTTAATAAGCCACATATATCATACCATGCTGAAATAATTTACCAAAGGATAATGTTATGAAAGAAATTATATTCAACATTTCTAGAACATTACTTGGGATACTAAATGTTGCACAGTGCTAACTAGTTTCCTTACTTTCCCTTCTTAATGAATTTTCTAAGTAATTTAATATACATTTTATGCATAATTTGAAATTTAAAAACATTGCCAGGTCAGGTTTTACCATCCTCTTTTCCATGTTGTCTGCTTCTACAAGACACATATTAAGGAAACATGACCTCTATGCAAATTACAGAGACCATTCTCATTCTGGAGCTCGCTCGAGTGTACTTTCTCTTAAGAGATTTTTCCCCTTTATTACTAAGATGAATAAAGAGGTAAACCATAATGACACCTATCGTAAGAGCAATATTTTCAAGCATAGACCATAAGTACCAGGCCTGATTATAGGTATCATGGCAAAAAAAATCAAGGTTTCATTCATTCTTACGTACCTTGAAGAAAAAGGAGTAACTCAGTGGAACCCAGAATGCCTTTGGAAACATGTTAGACAATCTAATCTTCTAGGAAACAGTGGCAGGTCTGGCAATTCATAGAGAAATGAAATAAAATGTGGAATATCTTGCCTTTAGCAAAGTTTTGAGTTGTCTTCTCAAGACAAATTAACAATAAGTTGGGAAAATGTAGACTTGACAAGGGTTTCCCAACTAATTTCTGTTTAGGACACAGCTACAAAGGAAAAGGAAGAAGAGGAGTAGAGGAATGAGAGTGAACAAGGAGGACAGACACAGGGAGGGAAACAGGGAAACTTGGTCCTTGCTTTCTCCAAAAAGAATGAAACCCAGATGCCAGTGTCAAGAGTCAGTGGAGAAACCAAGTATCAGACCTAAGGAAATGACTTAAAAACAATCCACATGTCAGTCACGGCTCATTTCAATACTTGAATGGTCTATGATGTCAATGGTATGGAAACTCTCTCCATCTATAATTTAATACATGCCTTTTTAGAGAGTTACCTGAGGCAGGACTTAAGCCCAGGTTTCAATATACTGTCCATTCCACGATGCTGTATCTCTTTCCGTAATCATTTGTACTATATAAATTCTTGACATCTATAGTTATCAAAGTCCTTTTCATCCTATGTCATTTCTTCTCTCACTCCTTCTATCTTCTTGAATTCATAGGATCTTGACATTCTTCTGAAAACACTTTATCTTTGGTTACCCTTTAGAGTGTAGGTTACATCTTTTCTCCTTCCCCCTATAGAAGACAGCAAATTCCTGTCTCCACTAGGCATAGGTGCTCTCTCTACCAACCACTCTTCATCAACCTATCCTCCTTTGAGGTTCACTCCATCTATCAATATATCTCTGGCCAGATCACTATTGCAGTTATGCACCAATCTGCAGGTGGTTTGCCCTCCTTTTCCTCGTTTAGTTGCTAGATCACAGACTTTCTTGACATCCCACACTCTTCCCTCATATCTAGGAACCTTAATATTTACGTTGATATCTCCCTGGCCTCTCAGTTCATCAAATTCCTCACCTCTATGACTTATATCTTCAAGTCAATTTAGCCACCAATAGAGGCAATCGCATCTTAGACATCTCTATCACTCCCACTATCATACTTCCATTATCTTCAGCAATTAATTCTTTTATCTGATCACAATCCTTTGTCCTTTTATTGCCTCTATACCTCATGTCCTCTAAATTTAAACTTCATCTTCATTGCAACCTTAATTTCCTACATTCCTCTTTGTTTTCCCAGTCTGTCACTCCTGTTCTAGCCTCACATTACTCCCTTTAGTCTTGGTTCTAGAGTAGTGATTCAACAAAATGCAACCTACACCCTTATCTTTTTTTTCCTGCCATTTTTCACATCCAGCAAATTCTCACCCCTGGGTCACCCTAAATATTCACCTTCTGTTACTCCCTTGATGCTGAGTACTACTAGAGAAAGTCACAGAGCTGGGTCAACAGTGTAACGGAAGATAATCTCAGAGGGAAGGCACTATCATAAGAATGTGGGGTCAGGGAGAAGGAGACCAGGAAATGCTTCAATAGAATGTGGGATTTGAACTGAGTCTTAAAGAAGTCAGTGAATGAAGGAAGTGGAGGTGAGGGAGGAGAATATTTCAGACATGGAGGATGTCCAGTGAAAGGACATGGAATTAAGAGATGGGATGAGTGAGGAACATCAAGAAGGCCAGTGTCATTGGATCTTTTAGCATGTGGAGGGGAATGAAGGGAAGGGAACAAACATTATTAAGTGCCTACTATATGCCAGGCACTGTGCTAAATATGTTACAAATAAAAGTGAAATGTAAAAAGACTGGAAGCATAGGAAGGGGCCAGGTTTGAAGGGATTTAAAATACAAACAAAAGATTTTATATTTAACCCTACAGGCAATACGTAGCCACAGTAGCTTATTGAGTGGGAACGGTGGGGGTTGGGAGACATTATCAAAACTTGGACTTTAGGAAATTTATTTTGGCAACTAAATAGAGAATGGATTGGAATGGGAAGAGATCTGAAGCAGAGACACCAACCAAAAAGTTATTGCAATACTTCAGGGATAAGGGGATAAAAATCTGTAGCTGGGTAGTACCTGTGGGAGTAGAAAGAAGTGGTATATCATAAAGGTAGAAAGACAAGACTTGGCAAAAGATTGGATATGTAGTGTAAGTGTGGGAGAGTAAACAAGGATGATACCAAGGTTTTGATCCTGAGAGACTGGAAAAATCATGGTGCCCTCAATAGCAACAAGGAAATTCAGAAGAGAGAAGAGTTGGGGGAAAGTTCAATTTTGTTTATCTTGAGTACAAGAGTGACTTTTAGTTTGAACAATCTGATAGACAGTTGTTGATGTGAGGCTAGAATTCAGGAGAATAAGTCGATTGAGAATCACCTGCTAAGAGATGATATTTCAATCAAGTGTGAGGAGCGGACATGGAAGCACCAAATTTGAATTACTTTCTCAAGGAATTTAGCTTAGAGAAATGATTATCAGATCTCAACAAGGCCCTCAGTTCTACATGGAAATTATTTCACTTTTACATTATTAACTCTTCATTATCCTTCTTGTGATCATTGTTCAAAACCTTCTCATCTTTTCTCAAGTCTCCAAAGTCTTGTCTCCCCCTCTACTTGGTGGATGAGCTTTCTTATCACTTTATTACTAAAAAAAACAATGAAGTCATTCATCATATGCTCCTTTGCTTTCCCTGTTCCCTAATTTAAAACCCTTTTTCATCTTTTATCCATCCTTTCCTCTAGTTTAACAGACTGAACTAATTCTTCTTTCTAAGGATAACCTTTCTACTTGTGCCTCTGAGTCTATTCTCTCCCATCTATTCTAGCAGATGCTCTGCCAGATATCTTTTACTCATAAACGTCAGAGGTCATAATTCCTTTGACAAGAATTCATCCACCTAAATCTGTCAGTCAGTCATCATCTTGAGTTCTCTATCTGCTATCACCAAGGTACCAATAGATACGCTCACTGTCTCCATGGTGAGGTACACCTCAGGTGCCTCTAAACAAAGGCCCATAATTTGTAATCCCTAATATCAACAGATTGATTACAAAACTCAAAATGATCAAGAGCTCCCCTGATTTATAAACCTTAAACATCTCCTTAATGATTTATTTTTAAAATTTTCTAGGAATTGAGGCCAAGCTGACTGGCCTATATTTTACAGATTCCATTATCTTTCCTTTTTGGAAAAAAAAAATGGGACATTTGTCCTTATTCAGTACTCTAGACACTCATGACCTGGTCCCTTCCCACCTTTCTGGTCTTATTATACTTCATTCTTCTACATAACTCTGCCATCAAATGACACTTGTCTTCTTGCTGCTCCTTGAACAACACATTCCATCTCTTAACTTTTTTTAATGGCTTTTTTTAATGGCTTTCCCACATGCCTGGCATTCTCTCCCTCTTCATTTCCATCTCTTGGCTTCCTTGAATTTTTTCAGGTCCCATTTAAAAACCCACCTTCTGCTAAAAGCCTTACTTTATGCTATTGCTTTACCTCTAAGGTAATCTCCATTTTATTCTGTCTTTATCCAATTATTCTGCCTTTATCTTGTTTGGACATTGTTGTGTACATGTTACCTCCTCTATTAGGCTGTGAACTCCTTAAAAGTAGGCACTGTTTTGTATTTTTGTTTTGTTTTTGTATGCTTTTCTGTGTATCTTCAGAACTTAGCATAGTACCTAACACAACTCCAGCTTGTTGACTTGACTACTTGTCTTCCCCATTAGAATATCAATCCATTGAGGTTAAGGATTGCTTCATTTTTTTTACTATTTGTAACTCTAGAGACCCCCCAGAATAGTTTATCTAATAAACACTTGTTATTAATTGATCGAAATATTGCTGAAAGTTTGCCTTTCAGGATGAAAAAAATATATATATATATATATAGAACTTGGAAGTAATAATGTATCTTTTTTTAACTTGGAGAGAGAAGTTTTAGTTGTCTGTGTGGAAGTCTCATTGCTGAGGGCTGAGGAAGAAGTGGGTTGCCAAGAATGAAGGGACCAATTCCAGGTTACGCTTTCTATCTGTTTAGTAATGAAGGTGAAGAGAGAGAGAGGATGCTAATTAGGGTAGCTGTAGGTTATGGGAAGAGCTTGTTTAGGAAAGAGGAAATTCAAGCTTATTTGTAGGTGGACAATCACTAAAATAAAGAAACTGATTTTCATACACTATAAGATGCCTTCCAGCTCTAAAATTTAATAATTCTCTAAGGTCCCTTACAGATCTAAAAATTTTATGAGTATATTCTCCCAGCATGTTATCCCATATCCCAGGCAAGAGGAATGTGACTGTTTGCCAAGTCACTTTCATCATCCTTAATATTTAGCAAGAATTCTGAATGTTTCAGATATTTAAGACATTAAAACTTTGAACATCCCAGTGTGCTTTGGTGGGGAATTGGGAGTGCCTTAGCTTCCACTGGCAAGAGAGGCAGATGTTAAAGTTTACTGGCATATTTTTTATTAGCAGCACTGTACCTGATACTGCCTCTGAAGGCCAAGCAATGAAAGATAAGGGAGGAAATGTGAGGAAGGAAAATGGTATAATTTTGTACTTAATGAAACAGCAATTGATTTAATGCTAACAGACAGACATATTTCAAGCCCATAACAATTTAGGCTATTTAAAATAGAGTTTGCGCTATGCTATTAGGAAGCACTACTTTGGACTGCTTCTGAATATTATTAAATTGATATTCTATTACAACTACAAGTCAAGGTCCAAAGAAGATGGGTTAAAATCTCTTTCTAATTCAATGAGGAACCATATTCACTCATCTTCTGACAGGTAGTTCCAGTGCTTGCAATTTATCCCAGGGTCAATCAAACCACTATATTCGATCACTAAATATGGATCTCACTTTCTTTTGTGCAAGTGATGGCACAGCTGATTTATTAAAGTGAACAAGTCCCTGCGCAATGTTTAAAAAAAAAAAAAGTAGTCCATAAGCCAAAGTGGGTCAAAGTTCAGAGGGAGAACTGGAAGATGCTGGATAACAATAGACACCATTTTGAGGAGAATAAAAGATATAAAATTTAAACAAGTGATTTGAACATGTGGAGGAACTCATTATGAGTCATAAGCCCTCTAGGACTTTGGAATCTACTGTTCATTCTTCCACATATAATTCTGCCCAAGTTCAGATCCCACTCAAATTTCAAAGTACACTTGTTTACTTCTGGAAAACTGTGATTTATTTTCAACAGAATTATTTTTAAAAGTTCATTTCAAACCACTAATAGTTTTCCAAAGCAGTATTTGGAAGATTGGAATAAAATTCTCCAAAGTGAATACTGAAATTATGCTTTAAATATACAGCTTGGAAAATTTGAAAAAAAAATATTAGTAAGTATTAGGAAAGAAGCATGCTTAAAGTTTTATCCATTTGAGATATTTCCAAACCACAAATGGGGCAAAAGACACTAAAAATGACACAATTTGTAGACCATCTAAAAACATTCATTTAACTATTGGTACTCTAAATGTGGAGGCAGATAGATGGCCCAGTGAATAGAATGCCAGGTCTGAAGTCTGGAAGACTCATCTTCCTGAGTTCAAATCTGGCCTCAGACAAATCACTAGTTGTGTGATCCTGGGCAAGTCACTTAACCCTGTTTGCCTTAATTTCCCATCTGCAAAATTAGCTGCAGAAGAAAATGGCAAGTCATTCTACTATCTTTGAGAAGAAAACCCCAACTAGGGTCACAAAGACTCAAACATTGCTGAAACCAACTCTCAGAATAGTGTTTATTACCTATATTCATAATTTAAGGAAATATTAAATTTCAATTATAGGACAGCTAGGTGGCACAGTGAATAGAGTACCCAACCTGGAATACCAGCTGTGTGACCTTGGGCAAGTCACTTAATCCCAATTGCCCTACCTTCCCTCCCTCCAAAAAGAAAAAAGAAAAAAAATTCAATTATAGGTTAGTGAAAATGAAGATCTTTTTTTCAATGTAAGTTCATATATCCCTTGGAAATGTATGGACCATAGGCTAAGAACTCCTGAAAGGACTTGAATCAAAATCATATCAATATTCACATTATCACTATGAAAGAAAAGGGAAGGTCAAAAAACTTGCACCTAAAGAGAAGGATGGTTCACAGATTGTACTACGAGAAGCATGTAAAAAAATTGGCAGAATTGGTACTTTTATAATCCCGAAGGAAATAAGTCATACCACTTTGTGGGATCATTAGTGATAATAACTAGCATTTATATGGTGCTTTAAGCTTGTAAAATGCTAATTACAAGTTTAATCCTCATTTTCTCCTCATTTCCAGCTCTGGAAGATAAGTGCTATTATTATCTCTACAGTTGAGGAAACTGAGGCAGACTGGTTAATTGACTTACACAGAGTCACACTATGATTAAACTTATCTTCCCTACTCTCGTTCCAGTGCTCTATCCACTGCACCACTCAGCTGTGACAATGTCATTTCACATCGCAGAGCTTATGAAAACTACCATGAAGATAATTGCATCTTACACACCAAAATCTACTACAGAAGATGAGAAAGTAGAAAAGTTGTACAAGGAAACAAATTTCATCATCAATATTCAATCAGCATCACTAATCAGTAAGTATCTATTAGGCACTTAATAGTTACATTAATTATACTAAGTAATAAGCATGCTAATATCAAATATACTATGTAACATACACTATGCCAAGGATGCAAAAACAGATACATAGATAGATAGATAGATAGATAGATAGATAGATAGATAGATATTTAGACAGACAGATACTCCCACAGGTCAGGGACCTTAAATTAAATCAGGAGGAATAGCATCTAAAAATTTAAGTATATGAAGAATGTATATAAGACAAACACAGAAGATGGAGAGTTCACAGGGTTTAAAGCTGGAGGAGATCTTGGAAATCATCAAGTCAAACCCCTTCATTTGCCAAATGAGGAAACCAAGGCCCAAGAGAATCATCAATTAATTAATTAATTGTCAAATAATTATTGATTAATGATGATATTAAATCTGGTACAGCTAAAAATGAAGAAACTTTGGAAGTTTTAATGTGTATATCAAAACCAGCATGAGTACATACAAATGAGTTAATGGCACAGCAAACAAATATTGGTGAAATCCTCTCCATGCTAGATTACTCAGCTGTGGGTGTGTTCGATCATACAGCAAATGTCTTTAAAGAAAAATTCATTTCTGACTGTGATCCTATGCTTGAAAACACCTTGGCAGATTATTATCTGGAAACCAATTCTTAACAGGTGTTGTGCATCCTGACTACATTGAAAAAGCCTCATGAAAAGGTTCTCGTGGACAAAATTAATGAATGTGGGCACAGTTGCTACTCGTTTACCATCTTCTCATTATTGGGGCATGTCATAAGAATGTAACCGCCATGGAAACATAAGCTCTTTCTAGTTCCTCTCTTGCCTTCTGTGCTGAAGTGTTTCAAGACTGATACAGATGTGATAATATTCTCAACAGGAGTATTAGTCCTAATAATCGTGCTGCCAATGATTCCACAGTCAGCCAAATAATGCCTTCATGACTTCTTTTCTATTTTTGGTCATCTTTCATCATCATGCCTGAAGAATCCAGGTCACGTGACAGAAATTTATCTTGTCCATCTTCACACCAGTGTTTATGTTGTCTTTCATCACCTTTATGGAATGTAACCTAGAAACTTTCTCTCCTTTTTACTCTCTCACTACAGTATGAAGGAAAACTTGGAGATCTCTGAAGAAGTAGTAAAGCCAATGAGGGAACATGTTTGAATTCGTCCAGAATTAGTGATTGGTTCCAAGAACCATGGACTGGACCTCCACAGATGGAAGAGATTAGAAACTCATGATGTTGAAAAAGAATGTGCCAAAATTTCTCTTAACCCTACAAACCATACAAAGATGACTGTTCTGTGTCTCAGCAGATCTCAACATGTTTTCATCATTGTCCAACTCTTTCCACTGCCAGCCCTTATGCTGACACACAGAATGGCTATAGGAGTTCTACTACTTATTTCACTCTAGAGTTGGCATTGTTAAACATGGCAGGGCAGCTACCTCAGGTACTGAGTTTCTCATCAACACAGTCGTCAACTGGGCAATCACAAGCTGTTATATGGAGCTACTCTGCAGTCTGTGGTATGACTACTCTTCCAACTTCACCTGGAAACATACCACTTGAGTTGTTACACCCTTATAGCAAGGTCTTTGGTACATTTCATGAGAAGGGTCAGTGCTCTATTCGCTGCACCACCTAGCCCTATAATTGATTGAGGATACCAGCAACCTCCCTACTCCCTCAGGTTATAGTCATGCCCCCTCCCCCCCCAAAGAGGAGAACAGATTGGATTCTGTGGGACCATGTCTACATAGACAGCAACAACTTTCTGATAATAAGATTAGAAGAAAGATCTGACAACAAAGGCTCTATCGCTTTAAGTGACCTTCCAGGGATTTAGGTGATCCTAAAGAAAACAGTGTTGAGAAAGATAAAGAAGCTATAATATCAAAGAAATTTTCTGAGAGCATTACTGCAGATGCTGAACTTGTAGAACATCTAGGATTATTTAACTCTCTTTTCTATTGAGACAGTCTCCCACATTCTCAAGAGAAAGTTCCATTCAACACTCTCTAACACTCAAAGTTCCAATATGAGCATTCAACCTCTAACTTCCTCTCTGGACAAATTTGAGTGTGATGCAGCAGAGCAAGCCTTTACTCCCATAAATCAGCCCTATGAGTATACCAGTGAAAGCCCTGCTGGTAACAGGGAAAATTAAATTTCATTGGAGATGAACATCCTCACATTTAGCCCTTGTAAAATTCCATCTCATAGAAAAGTACAGTTTGGAAGTGGACAACTTCCCCCATATAATCACCTTTTAGAGAAGGCACTACCAAAGACTGCTTATCATTTTGTTAGCATGAAGACTAAAGAGCTCTTAAAGAAAGTGAAAGGAAACATAGAGGAACATTATATGCCCTCTGTTTCCCTAGTGGAAGTACTAGATAAATGGATACCACAGGGAGCAAATTATCATATCAGGTAGTTGAACAAATTGTCTTTGTCCAGTAAGTCTGTTAATTGGGCCCACCTTCAAAGGAGATTCACACCCTTTGGAACCAATTTGTGCTGCTACACAACCAGTGACTCTCTGAGTACTTCAAAAGGCAGCAATATGCTTTCCAGAACAGAAATCTACTATGAAAGATGATCAAAGCAACATCAATGGAGAGGCACCAAGGTACTATAAAAGATAAGTTGAAGTTCTAAGAGTAGGACATTCAGATGTAGAAATTGAACCTGCAGAAAGAATAAGCTAGACATAATCAGCTTCAGGAGAAACATGACACTGTGATGACCCGGCTCCACAGCCAGATCAAACAGCTGCAACACTATCAGGAGGAATTCTACAACTAGAGCCAGGAATTACAGACAAAGCTGGGAGACTGCCAGAATATGATTGCAGATCTGAGGTCAGAAATAAAGAAGGCCAATAATGAGGTGTATAACTCTGTGTCTCTCCCAGAGAGTTACTGCTCAGCCAAGTTTCTCAAAAGCTTTCAAATAGTGAATCTGTCCAGGAGCAGATGGAGTTCTTGAACAGGCAGCTGTTGGGTCTTAGGTAGGTCAATGAGCTGTATTTGGAGCCATTGCAGAACAAGCATGCAGACCCTACACAGGAAGCAGAAATCATGAAGACTTTTTATAGGGAAGAACTAGAGAAAAATGGAAGCCATCCCCTCTAGTAGAACCAGCAGCTTGATAATCAGATTGTGGAACTAGAATCTCATTTGACAAACTAGACCATCTACTATTAGAATAGAAGAAATAACCTGGAAAATGTCAAACTTGGTCTGGAGGACAGCTACAGGCAGTAGATAGGTGTGAGTTCAGAAAAGGATTACCCAGTCATTTGAAATAAAAATCTTAGATTTATATGACAGCCTAGAGATGGATTGCCTCCTAAAAAAAAACTTTAAAGAAAAATATGAAGCAGCTGAAGCAATTGAGAAAATGCTTAACTGTTGTAATAAAGGTTATCCTGATTCACTGATGGGGCAGAGTAAAGAACCACTATCTGCAATGGTGAGACCAAGATCCCCAAATCTGGTAGCAGCCAAGGCAGTAGTGGCAGCAGAGGAGGTGAAAGAAGTAATAGCAGCAGTAGTGAGCTTTCATTCCCAAGAAACCCCAAGGGCAGGGGCATTCAGCAACTAATGGGAGACAACAATTTTAGAACCTTCCACCAACATCTTCATGACTGTTGACATGCTTCCCAGTCCAAAGAGCTTCCTGGACGTAATGGCTAGAGTTGTTTTGTAACAAGATTGAGAGCCAGTGTGATGAAGACAGCTCTATCAACAACAGCCTTTCTGAGAAAATAAAGACTTAATTGTACAAATATCCAAGAAGGGAAAGGAAGGAAAACCAACCCCTCCTCCCCAGGGCCTAGACAAAATTCACCCATCTCTCAAAAACCGGGAAAATATTGGATAGATTCATATCATGGATTATAATGAGACTGAGCATGAATTCACTTAAAGGATGATGGTCAATCAGTGTTAATCAGTGTACTTTATATAGAATGGTAGGTGTGGGCACAAGTGTAAAAGATTTCATATTTCCAGGTATGAATAGCTAGTTCCTGCCATGAAAATAAGGCTGAGTTTTTTTTTGACAAAAGACTGAATGCCAGATGTGCCAATGAAATACCTCTAACTTTTCTCTTGACTCTCACCTAAACTTCTCTTTTCTTTACCTAGAAATGCATCCTAAACTAAGGACCAATCACTTCCATGAGCATCTTTTTTTCTTCCTCCTTTCCCAAATTGTTGCATCCTATGAACCTGCAAAATATGAGGCACCCCCCCCTACATATTATAAGGTTGTTTGAAGAGGTACAGAGACAAAGAAAAAAAACAGAGAGAGAAAGAGAGTGGGCATCAGCACCAGGACAAGATTTTCCCACACCCCTGCCAACATTATCATTTTTGTTTTCTGTCATATTAGTCAATCAGCTAGGGATGAGGTGGTACCTCAGAGTTGTTTTTAATTTGCATTTCTTTACTTAATAATGATTTAGTACATTTCTTCATATGTATATAGATAGTTTTGATTTCTTCATCCAAAAATGCCTATTTATATCCTTTAACCTCTTATCAATTGCAGAATGACTTGTATTCTTGTAAATTTGACCTGGTTCTCTATGTATTTGAGAGATGAGGCCTTTATCAGAGACACTTGCTGTAAATATTGTTTCCAAGCATTCCACTTTCTTGATTGCATTAATTTGGTTTGTGCAAAACCTTTTTAGTTTGATATAATCAAAATTGTCCACGTTGCCTTTCGTAATACTCTCTGTCTCTTGTTTGGGCATAATTATTTCTCTTCTCCGTGGATTTGACAGGCAAACTATTCCTTTGTCTCCTAATTTGCTTTATACTTTCTTTCTAGACATAATTCAAAAATGTTTTTTCTACATGATTGCTTTCCTGATCTTGTCCTGGAACCAGTGGAAAGATGAGGTAGAACAGTCTTCTAGCCCAGGAGATTTGAAGGATCAGTAAGAAAGATCCATCTCTCTTGGGTAAAGGGGGAGCAAAATCCAGGAAAGGAAGCATCCCAGCAAGCCAGCAGCAAGTCCTACCTCAGCAAATCAGGGGCAATCCTAAGCCCCAGTGTGATAGAGGAGGCAAACACCAGCACCAGGACTGTGTTTCGCTGACTCTTGCCACATGCCTTAGAATATCCAGGGGAACTAAGAGACTCCAGCTCCAAGAACCACCATGTGCTTCAGCATGGTCCCAGACAAACAGGCATCCTCCAGCAGCCAGATCTCCAATGTGCTACAGTGTAGCCCTGGGTAAATGCAGAAATACTCCCACCAGGCCTCAGCATATGCCAGACATCACCACTAGGACCCCAACACAGCACCAGGCAAACTGCCAGACCACTACAGCCTCCAGCAACACCAGCCACACCCACCCTAACCCCTCAATATGGCACCAGACAGAAGGAACCCCCAAAGATCTCAGGGTAACATCAGAGCAGCATCAATGAAACAGCCAGAGCCTGCAGCCATGGCAACAAGAAGCCTGAGACAGAGCCCCTTACAACCTGGGAGTAGAAATCAAATTTAGAAGAAAGGAAAAAAACCTATCCCCCAGCCACACACACACAAAAAAAAGAAAGTTATTTTGGTGAGAAGGAAGACCAAGACACAAACTCAGAAGAGGGAAACAATGTCAAAACCCCTATGGATAAAATCCTAAAGAAAAATAGAAAGTGGTCGTAAGCCCAGAAAGAATTCATGGAAGGGGGGTGGAGCCAAGATGGCGGCATAGAAGCAATAAGTTTCTGCAGCTCTCACATAGCCACCTCAAATACCCATAATATATCACTCTAAACAAATTTTAGAGCTCCAAATCTCACAAAAATACAGAAAAACACATTTCCCACTGAAGGCAGCTCAGCAAGAAGGGCTCATCACAGCACGCTGGGAGCCAAAACCAGCCCAGCCTGAAACCACGGCTTGGCCTGGGGTAGCCAGGATGAGCCACAGCTGGAGCCTTCAGGAGAGTGGATCAGCAGCAGCTGTGGCAATTCCCAGAATTATCAAGCCATAAGAAACAAGGACAAAGTGAAAGGTCAATGGAACTCAGATAAATTTGGGGGAGAAAAGCTGTCTGGCCAAACTGCCTCCAGCGCAAGGAAGCAGCAGAAGTGGTGGCCCTGCAGCCATCTCCACTTGGCTGCTTCAGAGCTCCTAGCCTGCAGACTACAGCGGGGCCAAGCTATTGTTCAGAGACTAAGTGCTCTTGTGTTGAGTGGCCTGGATTCAGATCATGGTCTTGGGTGGTGGTGCTGGGGTGTGTTTTCAGTGAGCCAAAGCTGGTGAGGGCTGTAACAGCCTCCCAATACCTCTGGCAGCTGTGAAAACCCCAGCGATTTGGGACAGAGCTTTCCCCTCTGGAAGCAGAGTTCCACAGAGCTAAAAAGTCAAGTAATTGACTGGCAACAATATGAGCAAGCAAAGGAAGCTAAGTAAGAACTGCAGTTGAACTCTAGATTCCTTCCTGGGGGACAAAAAGGATCAAAGCATGGAATGGGAGGAAGACAACACAGTCAGAACTCCCACACCAAAAGCTTCCAAGCAACATGTAGACTGACTAAAAGCCATAGATCAGCATAAAAAGGATTTTGAAAACCAAATAAGAGAAGTGGAGGAAAAATTGGGAATAGAAATGAGAATAATGGAAGAAAATCATAAAAAGAGAGTCAACAATCTGACTGAAGAAAATAACACCTTAAAAAATAGATTAACTCAAATGGCAAAAGAGGCCCAAAAAGCCAATGAGGTGAAGACTGCCTTAAGAAGTCAAATCTACCAGATGGAAAAAGAATCTCAAAAGCTTTCTGAAGAGAATAATTCCTTCAGAATTAGAGTAGAGCAAATGGAAGCAAATGACTTTATGAGAAATCAAGATACTGTTAAACAGATCCAAACAAATGAAAAAATAGAAGGCAATGTGAAATATCTCCTTGAAAAAAACCACTGACCTGGAAAATAGATACAGGAGAGATAATTTAAAAATTATTGGATTACCTGAAAACCATGATCCAAAAAA
>CM053588.1:256201605-256234309 GCA_028646515.1 Pseudochirops corinnae | reverse complement strand
ACACTTACAGAGTGCTTTAAAGTTTTCAAAGCTCTTTACAAATATTACCTCATTTTTATTCTCACAGCTACCTAAAGAATCTGGTATTCTTTTCAAGCCATAACCTATCCTTTGTTTTAGGGCATTGAAATTACAAGGCATAATTAAGCCATTTTTATTTACTGTATAACATCCCCTTTTCTAATTCAGCATTTACTTCAGCATTAGAGCAAATTAAATGAATATTTTTGTAAGTTTCACTTGTTTTAGATTATAGATTACGAAAGTGATATTTGCAGCAGATAAGAAAAATAACTGTGAACTCTATCAGGTAAGACAGATAGTATCTTACTAATAAGGTAGGTTGCAAATTACCTTTGCAAGTGGGTTCTTGGGAGCACAGAACATATTTTTCCAATAAAAATAACTTCATGCATGGTTATTTGGTTCCCAGGTCAACTCATAAAAAAACCTCCTTAACCCATAAAGTAGCTTAACTAATAATAGTACCAAACATCATCCTCTATAACATTGTTTCTGTGGGGAAATTAACTCCAAGGAGAAGAACTACTCCCAATCCAAGTGACGGCAGCAGTTCAAGAGGGGCAGAGGTTCTAGACTACTTGTAGGGGGTGGGGAACAGAGTAGACAGCTAGAATCCAGTAATATGTTTAAGCCTCTGTAGATGTACCTCTAGATTACTGGGGTCTATCTAGCTGATTCCCCTACCTGTTCTGATTCAGGAAATAGTAAAGTGCTTCCCACATAATCTGAGGATTCACCTGTTCATATGTATGGGTCATTCATAAGATGAGTTGCAAATCAGTGATGAACTGTATTCATCTAGGTCTGAGCTTAATGGCCACAGATATAAGATATTATAGAGTTTAGAGCAGGCAGGGATTTTAAAGATAATCATGTCCAACCTTCTTATTTCAGAGACAAGGAAACTGAGATCCCCAAAAGGCTGAGTGATTTTCCCATGGGTCACAGAAATAGTTAATGGATGAATTGGAACTGGAATTCAGTTCCTTTGAACTCCAAGCACTCTTTCCAAGGAACCAAACTGCCTCCCTGAAATGGTTCCACATTGTCTGAGTATATTGCTGAGTTCTAACTCTTCATTTCCCTGAATGAAAGCATAGAAGTCTGGAAATTAAGATATGGAGAATGCCAAGAATTTGAAATAGGGAATGCAATCTGAAAATAATAACAAATATAGTTCATATTTACGTAGCTATCTATACTAAGCCACCTTTCTCTCAGTAATCTTGTGAAGTAAATAATGGAAGCCTAATCAGCCTCATTTGATGAGGTTCAGAGAGGATAAGTGATTTATACGTGGTCATGGAGCTAGAAATCTACATCATAAGTCCTATGCTCTCTTTTCTCTCACAGTGAAGCCATATGTGTTCACCCAAGCCCCAAAGGCAGTGGCTCTCAACCTGTGGGTCGTGACCCCTTTGGGGGTACCTAAGATATTTCCAATGGTCTTAGGAACCGAGACACCACTCCTCTATTCGTCTCCAGGCGGGCCCACCCACATGCAGATACACCCACATACGAATATTAAAGGGTCGCGGCATTAGGAAGGTTGAAAACCACTGCCCAAAGGCTTTTGAAATTTCATCTTTAGGGCAGCTAGGTAGTGCAGTGAATAGAGTACTGGCCCTGCAGTCAGGAGGACCTGAGTTCAAATTTGATCTCAGACACTTGACACATTTACTAGCTGTGTGACCTTGGGCAAATCAATTAACCCCAATTGCCTTGAGTTCCCCCCAACAAAAAAAAAATTCATCTTTGTGGCTGAGATGTTATTGTTATTGCAGACTATTTCATCAATGTTGTTGGGAGGTTGGCAGACATATATTTAACTTTAATGCCCACCAACACTTCAATGATTCCATCATCTCAATAATGTGGACACTGCCTCCACTAATATAAGTCATATCCTATTCAGGCCTTCTCGTTTTGTGGGATTCTTGTCCATGACCTGTCATACATCCTGTCTAGAGGAGGAGAAAGCATCTATGGAAGAGGTCTTCCTTTAGTTTTTGGGTTTTTTTTTTTTTAACCATTCCATGGATACCGGCGCATGTCTCAGACACTGTGTTATCTCTTACCCTCAAAACATGGCCTGCCCACCTCCTTTGTCTGTGATACATAGATGTGACGATGCCTAGAAACTGTTTTGTATGCACAAGTTATCACTAACAGGCTGCCGTCACCTGATGCCTACCATGTACTTTCCCACTGGACTTTGGGGGTCACCTCCAATTTTTATTCTTTTGAGATCAGTGCATTTGATAATTTGCAACCTTGGCATATCAACTTGAGAACATTGGTGTTAAAGATCATTTTTGTGGGAGCAATCATGTAGGGATCTTTAAACATGTTAAATATTTCCCAAATACAATTCAATCTAATCTCTTCCTATAGAACTTCAGTAGGTTTGGGGGGAAAAGTTCCTTTTCACTAGATTCCAGCATTTACAAGTCTAATCAGGTCCACCCCCCAAAAGGTCCCGTAAAGCACTTCCAAACTGAAATCCCATAAGATACCTTCTGATTTATGTGGCACAGGGAAAAGAATATTGCCTCTATCCTCAAAGAACCTGGGTTCAAATCTTGCATCTGCTGCTGACTACATTGGGCTAGTTATTTAACCATAGTTCTGCTACTTCCTATATGAATTCTGTACAGAGCACTGCACTTCAATAAGCCTCAGTTACCTCAACTGAAATGAAAAGTTTAGATTAAATGACTTCTGAGGTTCCTTCCAGAACTAGTTCTACGTACGATCCTATCTTCCAATTTCAGCCCTGGGCTAATAACACAAAACACACCAAAATCCATACATTAGGTAAGCTGGATTTTAAAGTTTAAGACTACTCACTCTAACTTCAACAGTAGGAAAATTTGGGTGCGAAGTTAACATATTGCCTGGGGAAACCTTGGAAAGGCACAAAAGGCATTCATTTAGGTCATCATGCTCTTAGTTTTAACCAAGTGTTCTCTGGTTTCAGAGACTTCTGCTAGATAACAAAACATAGTCCAGAGAAGGTAAAAAGTACTACTCTGGGCACTTAGAGTCAAAATTTCTTCTATCCAGTGGATGATGCCTCCAAATTTAACATAAAAGAAAAAGATGATTGTTTAGGAGGATGAGTCAGAAAGTGTGGTGAACCACCTCCCTCACATAAGAGGCTTTGGTTAAATATAAGCATACCGTTAGGCCAGACAGCCCTCCAGAATCCTGCCCATCTGACTTTCCATTACTCTCATATGAATGAGACAGAAGTTTTCAAGGGCGAAAGAAAGGAGGAAATATTCTACAGGTTGCTTCATGCCAAGATCACTGAAGCATTTTCAATTCCTGGCATCTCTCTACATAATTCTTTTAATTAGTTTAATAAGTCAAGAAGCAGCATGCCATAGTATATAGAGAGATAGTCTTGAAGTCTGGATTCGTCTCTGTATAATAAATAAATAATTGTCAGCCTTTGAATAATAAATAGTATAGCAAAAGACACATAGAGGCTGTAATCTTGGCAAAAGCACTTAACCACTTGGTGCTCTAGGCAACTCCCTAAGACTGTACATTGCAGAGAAGATGCCAACCTGTTGGTAGAGGAAGTTTCCTATACAAATAACATCACATGTCTAATTTTTATCCCTAATCTAAGATCACATGTATTCATTTCCTCAACCAACTTGTCAAGGTATTAAAAATAGCTTAGTAATCATTTCATTGGGGCTAGAAGGTTTTGGTCTCTTCTGATGAGCCTTGACAAAATTAATTTACCTTGGGAGTGTCAACTAGCTAAAAGAAAAGTACCAGTCATTGCCTGAAAGATATTCAAATATATTTAGGAAAAGACTTACTCAGATAAAACAATTAGAGAATAACACAAGATACTATATTTTCTTATGCTTGAATAATTTAATGGAGTTAACAAGGTGGGATTTGGAGGGTTCTACTGGCAAAGTCCTTGTTCCCCTCATATGCACTCATATAAGTAGCAAGTGCTCAGACTGGTTTGAAAAAGATAAAAGTAAGGAAAGGTTTGTAGGCTTGTTCAGGGACATGAGATTGGATATACGAGTCTTAGGGAATGGTTTGGATTTGGGGAGATAGAGTGGGTAAGGCATTTCAAGTGGTGGCAAATGAATGAACAAAGATATAGAAAGGGGAATGAGCATAGCATGAATCAGAAAGTGAAGAAGATCGCTTTAGCTAAACCTTTTACTTACACATTTATATTATACTAATTATTATTGTATTTAGAATTATTATATATAGTATAATTTATTATTATTTTGTAAATATATTTTATAAACTGAGACCTAGAGTGGTTGCATACTTCTGTATGATGACTCTAGTTCTTAAAGGTGGGTGACCCTTATTTCAATCATTATATATAATAATAATAGCTAACCCTTATATAGGGGCAGCTAAATGGCTCAGTGGATAGAGCACTGGGCCTGAAGCCAGGAACACCTGAATTCAAATTTGACCTTCAGATTTTGATCTTTGAATCATACTTACTAGATGTGTGACCTTGGGCAAGTCACTTAACCTCTGTCTGCCTTAATCCACTGGAGCAGGAAATAGCAAACTACTACCATATCCTTGCTAAGAAAGCCTTATGAATAGTAGGGTCCATGGAGTCATGAAGACTCAGATGTGACTGAATGACTGGACATTTCTATGGTGCTTAGCATGTTCTAGGTATTATGTTAAGCACTTCATAATTGTGCATGTGTGTGTGTGTATGTGTATGTCTGTGTGTGTGTATGTGCATGTGTGTGTATGTGTGTGTGTGTGCGTGTGTGTGTGTGTATGTGTATGTCTGTGTGTGTGTGTGTGTGTGTGTGTGTGTGTGTGTGTGTGTATGCTTCACCATACTTTATGGGATCTCTTTCTGTAGTTCTGTCTCATGGGCTGCTCCTTTCACTGATCATGGGTTTTCTTCATGGTACATGTTAGATTAGTTTCAAAATCAATATTTGAAATTCTAGGATGATGAGATCATGGGATTTAAAGAAAGAAGCATATTTAAGATCATCTTCTAATCCAATCACTTCATTTGATGGATAAGAAAACTAAGCCCTGTACCTCCACCACCCCCACCACCACAAATGAAGTGCTTTTATAGGGACAGAAAGGGCACAACTGGGATTTGAACCCATTTTCTCTGATTCCAAGTCCACTGTTCTTTCTACTGTACAACACCTCTTCATTATATTAATTACATTACTTCTCTTTGTCCCTCATATTGGAAACCCCATTTTGATTCATAATAAAGGAGAGAAGTTGTTTATCTGAGGTATGTGAACTTAAAAAAAAGTTTTGATAACTATATTTGATTGTAAATGATTTCTTTTGTAATCCCATGTATTTTACTTCATGCATTTAAAAACGTGATTCTGAGAAGGGATCCACAGACTTCACCAGACTGCAAAGAGATCCATGACAAAGGTTTTTAAAAGGTTAAGAACTCCTGATATAGAATCTGTTTGTGAATTCTGTTTTTCTTCAGAATGAGTTGCTGAAAATCATAATTAGTCTGTGGCATCTACTCTGTAGTTACCTTTTTGGCTTTTGTCATCTATGATAGGTTCTTTTCTTTTTTTGGGGGGGGAGCAAGATGGGAGGAGAGGAATGTGTGATTTAATAAGTATAAGGAATTCCCAGTGAGAACCTTCCTCTATCAATGCAGCTCTTCATCTTCTTGGCAACTTGGAGCAATGGAGAGTTTCCTGGATACAGATAGCATCTTTTTTCATACATCCTTTATGGTTAATTTCGGTATTCATAAAAGTCAAAATGGTTAATTTGCTCAAAAATCATTCTTAAAACAACATTGCTTTTACTATATACAATGATCTCTTGGTTCTGATCATTTTGTTCTTCATTATTTCATGCATGTATTTCCATATTTTTCTAAGAACATTGAACTTGTCATTTCTTATGTCACAGTATATCATCACTAACATATACCACAACTTGTCCACCAATTTCCCGGAGAAAGAACTGATAAATAGAAGTGTATATAGAATAAATTTTATACATATGTACTTATTTGTGTCTAATAATAGCCATCTCTAGTATGGAAAAAAAACAAAAAAAGGAAAAAAGAAAAAGAAGTTTGCATGATAACTTTATTATATATTTAAAAGGAATAGCAAATTGTACACAATTGATTTTCAGTATCACATGCAATCTTCTTTTTTATTCTGCTATGTTATGGAAATGATTTTTTTAATTCCATAAATAAAAATTTAAAAAAATTAAAGGGAGAGAGAAAGAGTGAGACAGACAGACAGACAGAGAGTTGCTGAAGATACTGAGAAATTACATAATTTGCCCAAGATTCCACAGCCAATACAGTGTCAGACGCAGAACTTGAATTCAAATCCTCCTGACTCTAAGGTCAGCTCTCTATCCAAAGCTATGTAATAATCCAGATAAAATTATGTTTGTGTGGCACACCTATCAGCTTGATTCATGAAGGATGTGTTGAATTCCATTCAATTAAATCAACATTATTAAGCATCTAAAAGGTAGATCAATTTATTGAGTAGAGCAGAGGTATTTAAGACCCAGTCTATGGGCTGCAAATGGCCCACAGAACTTCAGAGTGAGGCCCAAATCAGATCAAAATGTATTTGGGAAATGTTTAAAAATTAAATTAAGGGGTGGCTAGGTGGCACATTGAATAGAGCACTGGCCCTGGAGTCAGGAGGACCTAAATTCAAATCCAGCCTCAGACACTTAACATTTACTAGCTAAGTGACCTTGGGCAAGTCACTTAATCCCAATTGCCCTGCCTTCCCCACTCCAAAATAAAATTAAAATACAATACAAAATAGATAACATTAATTTGTGGTTTTCAAAGTCAATATGGAACTGCAGATATTCACTTCTATATGAGTTAGATACCACAAGGGAAGAGGACTGGCCTGGATGAGAGACCTGGATTCCAGACCTACCTCTGACACTGGCACAGATTTGAACAAATCACTTAATCTCTCCGTAGTCCAGGACACTTTCTTTCTTTTTTTTTATCTAGGACACTTTCTAAGGTTCTAAGTAACAGATGAGTCTGATCTCTTTCAGTGGAGAGAATTTCTACATTGGGAGTTCCACAACAGTAATAAAATTATTGGTCCAGGCCCTCTTCCCTCCTGCAAAAAAAAAAAAAATGTATATATATATATATATATATATATATATATATATATATATACACACACACACACACACACACACACACACACACACACACATATATTCTGTAAAAGCAACTACTATGTTAGACAGTATGCGATGCGTGATATTATAAAAAACAACAAACTACAAATATAGACCTGTCTTCAGGGCACATATAGAAGAATAATACAAACTACAATATATTTTGGGTAAAGAAGAGAGCAAGATAGAAGGTTTTTGTTAAAAAGAAAACCAATGTTTTGAGCCACAATGTTTAGCATGATGCATTTATAGAAGTGTAATGCAATACATGGAGAATATATGCAGTATGATAATAGGTAGAATGTGATGGCATGTAAGCACGTGAGATAGCTACGTGACACTGGACTTGGAGACAGGAATACCTGAATTTGAATCCTGCCTCAGGTACTTACTAACTTGTGAACCTGGGCAAGTCACTTAGCCTCTCTCTGCCTCAGTTTCTTCATCTGTAAAATGGGAACCCTAAAGCACTATGCAAGTGTTATTACTTGTACTATTATTATCCTTATTATAGAAGGTAAAGGAAAGATCCAATGTGCATTAAAAAAAAAAACAACTCTAGTGTTTTGCACAATGTCTAATTCACAGTAGGCGTTTAATAAATGCTTGGTAAAAGGTAGAGTAGTGCAGAGAATGTTGGATGAGGAGTCAGATGAAGTCTGTTCAAGTCTTGGCTCAGCTGCTTTTAGCCTCTGTGACCTTGGGCAAGTCACTTAACACTTCTGGGCCTCAGTTCTTCATCTACAAAATGAGAGGCTTGGACAAAATGAACTCAGAGGCTCCTTCCAACTCTAGCCCTATGATCTTATGGATTAAAGATCACTTTCAGGCTGGAGGGATCAGAGAAAGCTTAACTGAGGAGTTGGCATGTGAGTTTAGCCTTACAAAAAGGGAGGAATTTCAAAAGGCAAAGATGTAGAGGGAATCCATGCCAGGCTTCAGAACTAGCTGGAGTAGCTACACAGAGTGGATATGGGTTCAGGTGCAGACCATTTGACTGGATTATAGAGTACATAAAAGGAAGTCTTGTAAAATAGAACTGGAAAGGTAACTTAAAGGCAGATTGTAAAGCTTCTAGTTTCTAGTTTCTCTTCTGAGCTCTGTCCTGCATCACCAACTGATTATTGTGTATTTCCCATGGACATCTCAAACCCAACACATTCAAAACAGACATTGTAATCTTCCTCTCAAAGCCTACCCCTCTTCCTATTTTCACAATTTCTGTGGAAAATGCCACCATTTTCTAGTCACTTAGGGTCAAAACCTTGGAGTCAACCTCTATACTTTGATCTTCGTCACTTCCAGCCACATATTGAATATCCTCCACAAAACCTCTCATACTTGTACCCTTTCTTCATTCGTATATACCGTGACTCTCACTAGCTCTCACCTGAACATTTCCAATAGCCTCCTAATTGCCCTTCACCCCTCCACCAGTCTTTTGCCTCTCCAACCCATTTTCCACACAATTGTCAAGGTGGTATTTGTAAAGCACAGATCTGACCACATTACTCCTTCCCTCTCTCCCTGCCCCCCAAGAAGCTCCTTTTTGGATTATACGTATGTTACTCTCCTTCACACTCTCAGAGATGGAGCCAGACTATTTTACTTGCTGGCCTTCAAGCATACCATTCCATATAACAACTTTGTGCCCCTGTGCCCAAAAGGCACTCCCTCCTCCCCTCTGCTTCTTAGAATTCTATCTCCCTTTAAAATTCAGCTCAAGTACCACCTTCTGTGTGAGGCCTTGACTGATTCTCTGACCCTAAAATGCACCTCCTAATAACCCTCAAATTACCTTGTATTTACTTTGTATGTATTTTCTGCATACTTATGTGTGCATCCGGATATATTGTAAACTACTGGAGAGAAGGAACTGTTTCATCCCTGTATTTGTATCTTCAGCACATAGCACAGAGCCTAGCACATAGTAGGTCCTTAATAAGCACTTGATGAATGATTGATATAGGTTATAGATAGTAATTTCCCTCTTGCTTTCAAGTCTCACAAGACTTATAGGGAAAATGGAATTAGGGGCATAGCTCAACAATTTCATCAGGGACGCATTAAAAAAATGTATAAGAAACTTACAAAAACAGTAGCAGAGTTTTATGTGTGTTAAACGGTTAAGAAATGCATAAATGCCTCAATAAATAATATAATTATCCATACCTTCTGGCTGCTGCTCCACATCTCTCACCACCACCACCATCATGGGTCCGGACTGTGGGGCAAGATGGAACTCTTGTCAGGGTACAACACTAGGATTCATTCAACTTAGGGTGAAAAAGCTGAGAATGAATAAGCGAAGCACAACCTTGTAGGATAACACACAAGGTGAACTGGAGCAGCTAGTAAATGTTTGAGATGTGCACATTCTGTATATTAATACAGGACTCCATTCGTCTGGATGCAGTTCTCTTCATTCTTCCTGTTTCTCAGGGATGAAACTGAGTATAAGCAAAAATGAAATTCATGTTGCACTCAAGTTGTTCCCTAATATATCAAGCACATTGGAATAAATTTGAATTTTTCACACAAATATCAAAGCAGAACCGAACATATTTAATTCCTCCCAAGTACTAAAGAAGATAGTTCTCTCCTGGACAGAAAAGTATCCTAATCTATGACAAACTCTTTCTGCTTCATTGTGTAAGATTACTCCTCCCGAGTATGCAGATTGAGACAAGTTGGCCCATTACTGTGGACCACCGCAGTAATAGACTGTCTCAAGTAGAGAGAGTCTAGACTGGAATGGTGACAAAGGAAATGGAAAGGGATAAATATGAGGGAAAAACATTTTTAGTTCGAGGTTAGGCTATATGACCTTTGAGGTTAATTCTTTCTGATTCTCTAATTACATAACTCAGTAAGTGTATATGTTGGGTTACTGTGAGATAAGTTAGATAGAATGTGGTGAGACTATGCAGGTCCTTTAAATCTGGGATGAAGAGTTTGTGCTTTAAAAATAATACAAGCAATTCCCATCAACAAACAAATTAAGTTTATTCATTTATGAATTTATTAATTATGAATTAATTAATTCAGTATGCAGAATACTGTACAGCTTGATGGATAGAGACAAATTACAGTCAATCAGGGGGACAAGATGTGTATAAAGGACCATAATAGACAATAATAATACATTATGCATGTATACAATAGGTGTAAACAATGTAGTTTATGAGATCCAAAGGAGGAAAGGTGCTTATAGAGTGAAAGGATCAGGGATAGCTTCATGGATTAAAGGACTTTTGAACTGGGCCATGACGTTTGGAGGGGGATAGATAAGAAGTTGGATTCTAGGCACAAGAAAAAGGTGAGCAAAATTACAGAATCCAAAAACTGCATGATCTGTATGAAGAACATCAATGTAATCCAATTTGGCTGAAGTGTGGAGTACAGAAATGGAGAATTATGAGATAAGGTAATTGAAAAGATACAATCTTGTAGGTAATTGAAAACATTCATAGGTAGTTAAGAGATGACTGATACTGTGAAAGTCTATCAATCCACAAACATTTCTTAAGCAAGTCTTATTTTCCAGATTGAGTACTAAGGGATGAGAATACATATTCTAATGAGGGAGACAGCCATGCAAACGTCTATGTCTTCCTTTGGATTTGAAAAACACTGCTTCTTTCCTGGGGATCTGCTCAAGTTTCAAATTGAATTCTTTCCTTTGGATTCTGAGTACAGATTTTCGCTCTTCATGACTGTAATTCATTGCATTCAGTACTCAGGAAAAAAAGCAGCCCTGCTGGAAGGAAACACAGGCAGTCTTGTCCACTAAAAACCAGGGCAAATTTGCTTGCAAATGCCATCTTTGGGGGAAGTAAATCATTCTTTTGGCCAACAGGTCGAGTCAAGATGTCATCCTGAAAAGGACCCTATTTTAAGTGTGCTTTCTTAAGTCTACATTTAGTAGAAGTAGGTTTAAATAGATGTTTGTCTCCAGAGTTTAGGTTTTAAAATTACACTTAAAAAATAAACTGTGGTAACATGCCTTTCCTACCACTTCCATGTGCCATCACACAACTGGATTACTTAATTTGATACTCTGCAAGCTTAAGAACTCTGGCAAGCAACTCAGTGAACCAATTAAGCTCATCCTCAGGACTCTTTCTGCCCAGAACTTCAATTATAGGCCAGATAGGACTATGCAACTGTACATCAATAATTGGCTTCTTCCTTATGCAGCCAAAGTGAGGTTTTCATTAGCAACTTTGAAAAATGTCCAAATGATACTACTCTCTGGTGAGAAACCAATTTGAATTATTTCAGAAAAAACTTTCAATTGCAGAGCATTCTGCACAAGATCCAGAAGGTCAGATTACTGTGGTGAGAGCACAGAAGCCAAGTTTAAGGTTAACCCTGTTGTTCCAGATGCTTCTGGTTCGAAACGGCTGGTTTATTTCCCTCCTCTTAAACTGCCACCACCCTCGTGCAGAAACTCATCATCTCATGTCTACACTATTGCAATAGTCTGCTGGTAGGTCTGCCTCCCTTGAGACTCTTCCTACTCTATCTGTCACTCACCTGTCAAAGTGATCAACCTAAAGTGCAGGTCTGAGCATGTGACCCCTCATCCAGTAAACTCCAGTAGCTTCCTATTACCTCCAGGATCAAATATAAAATCCTCTGGCTTTTCAAGCCCTTCATAACCTGACTCTCTTACCTTTTCAGTCTTCTTATATTTTACTCCCCTCTGCACCCTCTACTGTCTAGTGACACTGGTCTCCATGATGTTTCTCCTACATGACACTACTATCTTCCAATTCAGATCATTTTCATTGGCTGTTCCTCATTGCTGGAAATCTGTCCCTCCTCATCTATATCTCAGGCTTTCCTGACTTCTTTCATGTTAAATCTCAGCTAAAGTCCCACCTTCTATGATAAGTCTTTCCTAATCCTCCTTAATCTTAGTGCCTTCCCTCTGAGATTATCTCTCATTTTTTTTCTTATCTCTATCATGTTTGTACATAGTTGTGTACATAGCCCTGTTGTCTTCCCCATTAGAGTGTGAGCTCCTTGAGGGAGGTATTGTCTTTTGCCTTCCTTTGTATCCTCAGAACTTGGCACAGTGCCTGGTATGTAGTAGATATTTAATAAAAGCTTGCTGACTGCTCATTAACTTAGTTTATGAGAATGTCAAACTTCTCCTGCTTTGAGCTCCCATTCAGAAACCAGGGACCCTAAGGGAGCAATCTATCCAGATTGGATAGGCAAGGAGGTTGGCACAAACTCCCACTTGTAAAAATACTGCCCATAATGTGTCAAAAGGAAATTTTATTGAAAAGAGAGAAAATACCATAAACATCATCTTTCAACGATTATATAATAATAATTAATAATAATAATAATAATAAATAATATCATAGATTTAGACTGGAAAGAACCTTTAGAAGTCATCTAGTCAAAATGTCTCATCTTACAGAAAGGAAACTGAGACCTAAGGAAGTTTTGAATATCCCAACATCATACAATAGTAAATAGCATGGTTGGAATTGGAAGAGAACCCAGGGTCTTTGGACCCCAGAACTAAAAATCTTTCCACTGGACCATAGACTTACTACTTAGAAAGACTTTAGTATTCATCAAGTTCAATACCCTCCTTTTATCCAAGAGGAAACTGGTGTCTGAGGATAGGGAAGTAATTTGCCTAACCCCCAAAATGGAGTAAATAACAGAGTTTTTGACACAGAGTCTTCTGACACAAAATCTCATACTCTCTCTGCTAATTCAGGTTGTCCCCTAAGGTACCACAGCAAATATTCCCTAATGTCTCTTAGAGTCCCAACATTACAGAGCCTCTCATGCCATGGTCTTCTGCAAATCAAGCATGAATAGTCTACCACATTGTTGCTCCAAGGATACAGACCATGAAGAAGTCAGCTTGATTGTCTACAGTGGTCCTGTGGGGAACAGGTGTTCTCCACTAGGATCTGTTCATATCCATCATTACCATTCTCTTCTCTCCTGCTTTTCAAGTGATGTTTCCTCTGCTTTCCTCTCTTGGCATTAGAGGATGCGCCATTTACTCTGTTGATCTTAGTGCAAATAAAGGCAGTCAAAGGGTTCCTTTGTCTATTACAACTCTCCCCTGAAGAATTCACCACTCTAGATTTCCCCTAGTTAAGACATGTCATTCACAGAATCTCATTATGCCACGTTGGAGCCCACTTTCCTCTGCTCCTATCCTTAGCTACAAGAAAGTCCTGGACACTGAGACTATATCTGTATCAAGTAAGAGGGGATTGTTATGTTGATAAATTTCCTTATTCTCTCCAAAAAGGTATATATGTATGTATGTAGATGTATAATATGTTCATGCTCACATATATGTATATATGTGTATATTGTATATATACATGTATATGTGTGTATAAATATACATGTGTGTATGTATGCCTCATGGGTGGCTTAAATGACTGAAAAGTACATCAAACAACTGCCATATTTCATTCTTTTGGGCTCTCCAAGATTCCCAGTATAGAGGGAAATATTACTGGAAATATTCTCTTGCTTTCACAGTCAGTAGTAACTTTGAGAAAAAAAATTGTAATTCTTCTTTATGGAAAGGTCAGAGACAATTATCATATATAAATTGCATAACCAATAAGATAATTTCACAGCAATATTTACACATCTGGATTCTATCCTACAGAAGTGAGGGATGAGAGATATCCCTCATTTTACAGACAAGGAGCTGAGGCCCAGGGAATCTTGGCATGTGGCTACAATCACCTGGGGTTATTCAAGCAGTTTATTCTGCTTACTGATGTTGAAATGAGTTAGAAGGGACACTAAAGATAATTTAATCCTACTTCATTTTACAGATGAGGAAACTGAGGCTCAGAAAGTATAAATGGTATCCTTTTAATAATATATGGGGTATAAATAGGGCAAATAAAATGGGGCAAGTATAAATAAATGATAGAAGGGGTAAGTCCCCAAGATCACACAAGTAGTAAGTAGCAGAAAAAGAATTTTACCCAAGATACTCTGACTCCATATCCTTTGCATTAAATCATCTCTCCCCTTCCCCCCAAAAAAGTCCGTGTAAGTGTGGTTAAAGGGCATAAATATCAGCAAAAGTAAATATTTTGGTACAGAATATGTTTTATATGATATTACAGAAAAAAGTATTTTGCTAGTAGGCAAGGAATGTGGGTTTTAGTTCAGCCTCCGCCAATTATTAGCCATATGATTTGAACAATTCAATTAATTGTAATAATGCACATTTACTTAACTGACTTTAAAGTCAGTATGTACTTTCTCCATAACTTTATAAGGTTGGTGATGTATTATTACCTTGATTTTACAGATAAGGAAATTGATGTTTGGAGTAAGTTAATGTGACTTGGGCTGGTAGTAACTTCAATAAATTCAGAAGTGAAGATTAGAACCTCTTCATTCCAGTAGTGTGTGTCCCCTAGATGCGCCCAACGGGAATGATGATAATTGTTCTGTCTCACTGGGATGTTGTAAAGATCAAATGGGAAAAAGTAGAGAGGTTTAAAAACAGAAGCTGCCTTAGTCATGTAAAGTGGTATTGTGCCATGTCTTCCCCCAATCTTTGTCTGTTGCCAGGCACTCAGCAAACCGTTACCGAGATTCTGAAAACTTATTCAGGTGACTCGTGTTTCTAAAACCTGATAGCACTGGTTGATTTTTAACAAGTTATTTTCTACAAAAGATGGATCAGTGAATTTGGGTCCATTTATGGCTGAACTTTTCTAAATTAATATCTGTATGGTTCAGACAAATGATGTGAAAGAGAATAAAAGAAATTCTTTTATTGAACTATGCCTTCTTATCAATGGCAGGGGAAGAAAGTCCCAATAATTCTAAGGTCTTGGAGAAAAGAATTTAATTCTGGGTAGAGTTCTTCAGTAAGACATTCTTTTCTCCTCAAGATCCACTTGAAGATACTAGAGCTTTGGGAGTGAAGGTCCCCTTAAGGCCCCACATCAAGGCTGTAGTTGAATTGCAAATAGAAGTTGAGAAAAATCTTCCCATCGACCTTTTGTTCAAGCAAGTGGAGAGAGAGACCTGACCCAGACATCACATTTTGACTGTTATGGAATAAAATGAAAAATTCATAGAAGTGAGAGAAAATGTTATCGTTCTCTGAAATCTACTGATTTTTAAGCGGTCTTTATTTGGTAGGCGACATTCAAATGCTGTTACTTGCCTAGCATTCAGCATAGGCAAGCCAGGAGGGTTGGAACGGTCACTGAAAGTCTTTTGGTAAGTGATGAGAGTTTGATTATTTTAGATTCAGGAATCACTTTTGAGAGGGTCAGATCCTCCAGTTATGGTATGTCTATTAAGAGGGAAGACAATAAGAATCATGTTACTTTTGGTAGCAAATATCTTATTTCTACAAAAATGCAATTGATTTCATCTTTAGGCCTGTCACGGTGCCTTATACATTCAAACATGCAGTAAATATTTGTTGAATTAATAAATTAATGGTAATGAATTAATGCATGAATGAATATTTATACCCCACCGATTCACAAACCACAGTTGTCTGGATGCTAGGAGAATAAAGTGTATTTATTATCTACAAACATTTTTAATATGACTGTAAGCTACAATATTACATGCTATAGGTTTATAAGAGGAGTTCTTACCCTGGGATCCATAAACTTAAAAAAAACAATTTGACAGTTGCATTTTGATATAAATGGTTTCTTTTATAATCTTGTGTTTTTACTACATGCATTTAAAAATGCTGTTCTAAGAAGGGGGCCATAAGCTTCACCAGACTCCCAAAGGGGTCCATAATACTCCAAAAGGTTTAAGAATCCCAGATTTATAGAGTAAGAAATTATTGTCCCCACCTTCAAGGAAACAATGATCCCTAAAAGTAATTTACAATTGGTCTGGTTCCTGTTCTAACAAGTAAGAAAAAGAAATGCTGGACATATATTTTATATCTGAACAACAAAAAAAAAAAACCACTAGAAAGTTTGCCAATGATTCGCATTACCGTGAGGTTAAGAAACAACCATAAACTGTCAATATCAGTAAGTCGAATAAACTGCTTGAATAATCCCACAGCATTGTAGCCAGGTGCCAAGATTCTCTGGGCCTCAGGTCCTTCCTTGTCTGTAAAATGAAAGAACTGAACTTCATGATTTTTAAAATAATTCAAACTCCAAAAGTTTATGATTTAAGTGGAAAACCAGTCAGAAAGCCAGTAAATTTTGAATTCATTCTCTTAAGCCTTCTGGGCTTTAGAACAAACTGACCATTCTTACCTCAAAATGAGGTCACTCTTTGCCAAGGGGCAATCAGGAATTTCATCCAATGAACTATGTAATAACCTGAATTACTAGCATATTGAGATAGTTGAGGAGACTAGAGAAAGAATACACGTCACTGAAATGCTCCAGATCAGAACAAACATGAGATCAAGGTTTTGTCCTGGGATATCTAATTTAAGAAACCCTGTCAGTGTATGCAGTCCTTTAGCAGCATAGAGACAACAGTACTTAGCACTTAATAATAATAAAGTTTATAGAGTGATTTAAGGTTTACAAAGCACTTAACAAATATCTCATTTAGTCCTTCGTATTATTATTATCTCATTTTTACAGATGAGGAAACTGAAGCAGGCAGAGGTTAACTGACTGGCTAAAGGTCACATAACTCATAAGTGTCTGAGGTGGGATTTGAACTCAGGTCTCTCTCATTCCAAGTTCAGCACTCTGTGTACTATGCCAAGGTTCTGTCTTCCCCTCTCCACCGATGAAGACCTCACTTGTTCTGCTTCCCTTGGGTGCGATTTGCAGTACTTGCCCTGATTACAGAAATTCCTGGTTAAAGCTCTGTTTTCTGTTTCTGATTTCATAGATAAGGCTACAACCTTCAACCTATACAGATCTTAGTCTACCCACAATTTTTTGTCTTGTGCAATTCTTGACCATGCCTTCTCATAAATCTCCTACCGAGGGGCTACGCAGTGCACTAGAATCTTTTGTCTATGTCTTCTATCTTTCATCTGTTATCTCTCAGTCTTGTTATATGACCAGCCCACTTTTCCAGTCAGACACTTGATTTCACCACATTATTTAAGCTGTTTCTTTTCCATAGATGTTTGGAAAAGAAAGTAGATTGATTATGTAGCAGAACTGATGGATAGCAGAGAAAGAATAACAGAATGGTAAAAATCCACATTTTCTCAATGGTGTGACCAGAAATGTGCTGCAGCCCACTTACAAACAGCATGGTACTCTCCATTGCCAGTATAAGGTCCTTGAAAAGACAAATGCATTGAAAAAGATACTGTAGAAAATGAAGAGGCCTTTGAGAACTGAATTTTTGTTGTTCAGTTACTTTTCAGTCATGTCCGACCCTTTGTGACTCCACTTGGGGTTATTTTGGCAAAGATACTAGAATGGTTTGTCATTTCCTTCTCTAGATCATTTTACAGGTGAGGAAACTGAGACAAACAGGGTTAAGTGACTTACCTAGGGTCACACAGCTAGGAAGTATATGAGGCTAGATTTGAACAAAGGTCTTCATGACTCTAGACCCATCACTCTATCAACCAGCTTCCTCCTAAGACTCAAATAAATGACTATAAAATGGTGGCCTCTTTAAAGGAGAGATTAAACTCAAAACTTGTTGAGTGACCACTTCCAATAAGTAGTGCCTATGGAGCAATGTCAACCTGAGGGGAGGTCTCTAGTAGTATGCCTAAGGATTTCATCCTTGGCTCTGTGCTGTGGGACAGTTTTACAATGAGTTGAAATAATGCGTCAAATTCAAACATTTATTAAGCACCTAGTGTGTGTCAGGTGTTATGTTAGATACTGGAATGCAAAGACAAACATAAGAGTCTGTGACCCCAAGTAACTTACACTCTACTGAGGGGAAATCCAAAGGACATAAAACTAGACAAGATGAGAGGCACGTTGGGTGACAGAGTGACAGAGTCAGGAACTAAAAAGATCGAGCGAGCCTGGAACCCTGGACCAAATCAAATAGGTGAATGTGAAGTACTACACTTTACAAGTAAAAGGCTGGAAACTATGGCTAGACAAGCTGGCTTAAACTTGCTTTGTTTGGTCCCAGAGAGCAGAAAGAAGAAGAAAAATTAGCAGAAAGTCAGCACAAAAAGCACAGAGACAGATTAGACTTGAGACAAGAAAACATTTCTTAACAATTAGAGGGATACAAAAATGCAGTGGGGGCAGCTAGGTGGCACAGGGGATAGAGCACGAGGCCTAAAGTCTGGAAGACTCATCTTCCTGAATTCACATCTGGCCTCTGATACTTACTCTCTGTGGGATCCTGGGCAAATCACTTACCCTTATTTGCCTCAGTCTCCTCATCTGTAAAATGAGCTGGAGAAGGAAATAGCCAACCACTCCAATATCTATGCTAAGAAATCCCCAAAATGGGTCACAAAGAGTAGGGCATCCCTGAAAAATGAATGAACAACAACAAAAACAGGATAGTTTGTAGTGGGAGAGAGTGGACCTTTCATCACCAGATGGTTTCTGGAATCTCTTTCAATTCTAAGACTCTTTGTAAACAACATTATGTACCATGTCTGACTGGAGGGTAGGGAGCCAGAAGAGGGGGCAAAGAAATAAATCTTAATTGGGCAGCAGGAGCTTCAACAGAGTTCCCCAAATCCCATTACACAGGCAGCTCCTCCCGAGGCCAGGAATGCTTGGATGCATGGAAATTTCTGTTTGTATTACTTTGAAAGTAATTTGGGATCATAAAAATCCAGGAATCAAAGCAACTGAGAAATCATCTAGGCCCGTCTCATTTTTCAAGTGAGAGAACTTGGGTTACTTAGGCAAGTGAAGTGATTTACCTAGTCACACAGCAAATCTGCAGCAGATCGGAAATTAGAATGAATTTCTCTTTTAAGTATCAAGTGCCTAAACCTGTTTTAGTCAATTTCGCTTGTGGTTGTTGCCAATGTCACCCGGTATTTTCTAAAAATCAAAGAGATTACTTAGCATTTCACTGGAAGTCTTCTTTATTCATCTTGAATATACTGAGCCATAATAAGTATCCTTTGCTTTACAGTGTGCATCTGTTACAGCAAGGATAGTCGCATAAAGCAATTATTCTCTTCTCACTGACTTCAAAACTAAAAATCAGAGATTCCTATTCATAAGGAAAAAATAGAATAACTCAAAAGAAAAAGTAGACCAAAAAGTAGTAACAAATCTTATGGCCTGCTCAACATTATAGTATACTAGTATTATTCTTCCTGCCGAAAGCACTTTGCTTTTGAAGTGTTTCTGTTGAAATGTAGGCTCCTGGAGGGTGAAAACAGTTTTATTGTTTTTATATTCTCAGTGCTTAACCCAATTCCTGGTACATAGTAGGAGCCTAATCAATTCTGATGGAGAGTTTCATAATATTTCCCCGATTTCAGAATATCCTTTTTATAACTGACCGCTATGCCACAATTACCTAAAACAACTTCATTGAACTCATGACTTCACAGAAATCAGAACGGTTGATTTGTTTTTGTTTTTTCTCCTCCTGAGAACTACACTGGGTTTTCAATGTTTAATATACTCAGGATACAATATACCTGTGACAACTCTGTATAGTAGAAAGAGCATTGAAAACAGGGCCTATTTATTCAGAATCAAAGGACTTGGGTTTGAATTCTGACTCTCAGGTTTACTGACTTGTGCTCATTACTTTGGATAATTTGCATCTCTTCTGCTTTCCTTAGTTTATTCGTCTATAAAATGCAGGAATTAGACTAGTTAATTTCTCAAGTTACTTCTATTACTAAATCCTTTGACACAATTGGATTCCAGTCTGATAATTCCATAAATTTTTTTTTTGCTTTTTTTTTTGGAGGGCAATTGGGGTTAAATGACTTGCCCAAAGTCACATGCCTAGTTTTTGTGTCAAGTGTCTGAGTCCAAATTTGAACTCGGGTCCTCTTGACTCCAGGGCCAGTGCTCTATTCTCTGTGCCACCTAGCCCCACCCAATAATTCCATAAATTAAAAGCTTTGGTTTCTGTAAAATCAGCTCCCCATGTTACCAAGTTTATAAACTTGTAATTGCATGTAATTTACTTTGAATATGGGATATCTATACCTTGGAGAAAATAATGTATTGTCAGTAAGTTTGCCTTCAAATGCCTATTTTCCTTGCTTTGACTGTTCAATACACAGCCTTTTAAGTAAGGCCAGAGCCGGTGTTTGCATGTCTTATTGGACTAATTCCCAGGCATAGAAACTATTTAGGTGGGGCTTGTTACTTACGGTTAATCATAGGGTTTGCACATGGCAAGATATTGACTTGGTTGTGGTCTCATGGAAAGAATATCAAATTAGGAATCAGAGGGACCTGGGTTTGAATTCTCCCTCAGTTATTACCAACCTTGGACTTCAGTTTCTTCCTTTGAATTATGAAGGTGGTTAAATGATCTCCACAGTCCTTTCTAACTCTGAATCCTTTCATTTGAAGTTTTAAAGGAATTTGGTACCCATATATTTGCTAGTTCACAAGGAGATTTTTTTAAAAGACATTTTGGCCAGAGACATATTAGAAGGAAGATGGCTTGAAAATAATCATAGCTTATGTTTACATAAAGTTTTAAAGTTCCCTTTAAGATTTACACAGTCTTTTATGTATCTTTTCTTGTTTTGATTCTTATAATAAAATTGTGAAGTAGGCAGATTTGACAGCAGGCAACTCTGATTTTGCTCTATTGTAGTGAGATTTAGAGGATGCTGACAACATGTGTACCCCTTTAGCAGGGAAAAAAATACATAGCTTAGCAGCTAATTAGCAAGACTGATTAGTTAACATCAGAAACTACCAGATGATTTGCTTCTTTTCCTCAGCCCTGCCTCACTTTTGAACCCTCAGTGAACTTCATCTTAGTTCAGCCCAACCTTATTCCCATATATGAGGGTGGTCTCTCCAGCAGAGACCTGGAAGTATCCCAGACTTTTCTGTCCTCCTCTCTCACCTTGAAGAATCCTAAGGTCTCCCTAAAGTCTTAAATCTCACCTTCAAACTGTGTATAAATCTTCCCAGCCTCAAAAAACCTTTACTCTCATCTCTTCAGAATTTCATTCTCTCTCTTCCTTTTCTCAAACTCCTAAAAAAAAAAAAGCCCTCTAAATTCCAAACACCACTTCCTCTCCTTTCACTCATTCCTCAACCTTTTGTCATCTTGTCACCAACCTCAAACTCTCCAAAGCTACCAATGACTTCTTAATTGCCAAAGCCAATGATCTTTGCTCTGCCCTCAACCTTTTTTCCTTTATAACCTTAATACAGACTGTGCACGGAAAATAAAGATGTCTGCCTGGTGTGTGTGTGTGTGTGTGTGTGTGTGTGTGTGTGTGTGTGTACATGTGTGTGTACTAACACCAGCCAGGGTGATGGGAATAGTTAGAAGAATAAGGAGGGCTGGAGGGACAGGAGGTCCCAGTGAAAAAAAAGAAAAGTTTGGGAGGAATGAGGCAGAGGGAGAAATGAAAGCTCTCCTACACTCCTTTCTGTCACTGACCACATCAGCCCTCATGGGTGTAATTATCGTCTCTTTGTCAGTTATGACCAGACCTTCATAGTCCCCAGGTTCTTCCCTGACCTGTAATCCTGCATCACTGATTGACCTAGTAGACATTTTAACTAGATTTCCTAGAGATCTCTCAAGTTCATTATCTTTCTTCTTAAGCCTACCCCTCTTCTAAACTTCCCTATTTCTGTTAAAGGCACCGTACTCCTAGGTTCATAAGCTTGAGCATTATCTTCAATTCCACTCTCCCTCACCCCACTCAGGCAAATGTTGATGTTTCAAATTTCCCCACTTTATCCAATCTTACACACACCTGCCAAAGCAGTTTTTCCTCAAGTGTGGGCATATATGACCATGCCACTCTCCTACACAACCAACTCCAGCAGTGTCAAGGAACATAGGGAAACTCTTTATCTTTTAAAGACGTTAACAACCTTGCCCCAATTTATCTTTCCAGCCTCATTTCCCATCCTTTACTCTACGATCCAGCTAAATTAGACTTCTCTCTGTTCCTCACAGAGCACGCTCAATCTCTCATCTCTAGGTCTTTTTCCAGGCTGTTGCCCAAGCCTGGGATGGATTCATTCCTTATCTCCTCTGCCTCGTGGGCTCCCTCTCTTTTTTCAAGATGCAGCTCCCTACAGGCTGGGGCGCTAGCAGACAGTGGGATCAATACGAATGTTTTCTTGACCCTACCACTAGCTAGTGCCCTAAGTTGTATTTCATTACTTGTATTTATTAATAATTTTTTTCTTTATCTACTTATACATGTACCTGTCTCCCCCATTAGAAAAGCAAGCTCAAACATAAGCTTTCGTTTGCTCTATTCGTATCCCCAAATCTATTTGTATCACAGAACCTGGAATGCAGTGAGTGCTTAAAGAATACCTTATGTAGGGCTATGCTCCATGCTTGCCAAGGGCATGCTTTTTCTTGCTTTCCCCGGGGGGGAGTGTAAGGAAAATGAGCAAACATTTATTAAGCACCCACTGTGTGCCAGGCACCTTATAAAGTGCTAAACATTTTACAAATATTATTTTATTTGATCCTCACAACAGCCCTGAGAGGTGGGTGCTGTTATATCTCCATTTTACTATTGATACAACTGAAGTAAACAGAGGTTAAGTGACTTGCCCAGGGTCACACAGCTAGTAAGTGTCTGAGTTCCAGACTCCACAATTACTACTTCGGGTTCTAGAAGTAGGGAGATCAAATACTGTAGATGAAGGAACTGAGGAACAGTGAGGTCAAGTAAGTAGTAAGGCCAGATCTTTTGACTCCCAGGCTTTGCCTTCTTCCATGACAGACATGTAACTCTTTCACCACAGTCCAAAGCTATAGGCCAAAGCTCTTGCTCTATAGACTCACACACTTGATTTATTAACCCGAACAAAAAAATAGGTACATTGTTTGACAGAATACATTGCGTTGACCAGTCTCATAAAAGCACTTTTCTAAACACTGGTGGTTGGTTTTTCGGGTGGATTGAACAATGTTTCAGGTACAGGTAGAGTATTAAGAGCCATGTTGGCAGACAGGAGAGGTCCACCTGGGAGGTATGACAAGGGGCCGTCTGATAGAGTATGGCATAGGCAGAGAGATGGGCTTGTGCCAGCAGAGAGACATAAACCTCATGACGTGGAAAACTCCCAAAACCAGCAGCAGCCAGAACAAACACTAATACTATGCTCTCGTGTTCTCACTTGGGAGCAACCAATCAAGATAATTTCAAGGTGGCTCTAGTGAAGCAGATGTAGGCTCTGTGAGATGGCCCAGGAAGGGCTGCAAAGGAGACATCAGCTTAATTATTTGGTAATTATGGATACTACTGTACACATATGCTTGCTTGAATGCAAAGCAAGGGAAAGAAAATACCCGAGGGTGAAACCGCCAATGAGAACACCGATTATAGCCCATTCAACAGCAAGGACTGGCTTTAATATTTTATATTTTAAAAAGGTCATAATGCCATCCTGTGGTTCACAGCCTACTTACAGGAAGAACTCATGGCTTATATTCATAGTAAAATAAGTAGTATATTAATAGTATACTATTATCCATAACAATATATAATAGCATACTATTATACATAATACATTCACAATAATGATAATCATATTATAGTTCAGGTCTATCTTTATAACCATTTGAAAACTATTTGTATAACATTTTGAACTTTGCAAAATGGCTTACATGTAATTTTCTCATTTGAGACTCCACCTTATGAGGCAGACAGCACAGGTATTATAATGAGGAAATTCAGGTCCAGAAAAATGAATGGAAGTGACCTGCCCATGATCACACAACTAGGAAGTATCAAAGATGGAAATTCTTGACTCTAAGCCCAGAGCTTGACTGTTGGTAGTCTTCAATGAGTTTTCCAGGGTCATAGAAATAATATGTAGCCTAATGGGGTGAGGCAGCCAGTTCCTCGGATCAATCCAGTACTTGCTCTGCTGCACCCCATTGTTCCCCAGCAACAAGAGGTAAGTAACACAAGGAGAATTAGGGTGAAAAGACTTTGTTGTATAAAAGAAGATGATGACCCTTGAGTCAGAGGAGTGGGATTCAAGTCCCTGCTCTTGCTACTATCTGTATAACCCTGGCAAAGTCATTTAAGGCAATAAACATTTATAAAGCATCTGTTTTATTCTCCTTTATAAAATGAGGGCTGTATGTTCAGTCACCTCTGATGCCCTATCTAGATCTAAATTCTGTGATCTTATTTTACGTGTGACCATAATCAGGTGCAGAAAAGATAAGTAATTCACTCAAGGTCCCACTTTAACTGAAAAATAACAGCACTCAGTCTTAGATTCAGAATTTCTGACTCCACGCCAAGGACTATTTCCACTACATCATGTGACCTGTTGCTTTAGTCTTTTTATAGTAGTATTAAAATTTTACAGCCACCCATCTAGATGCGACGGCACATGGCTGTGGTCTCTGCTAGTGGGGAGGTTGATGCTCTTGGATCTCCTGAGTTCAGCTCTGACCTGCAAGAGGCCCAAAGTTAGCAGGCTGTTTGTATTGTCTGGCATCAATGCAGTGAGCCCTCAGAACTGAGGGAGGGGTTAATCAGGCTAATTACGAGGGGGTGAATACACCCAGATTAGAAATGGAGCATGGCAAAACTTTCTGGATGATCAGCAGTGGGATAGGCCCATGAGTGGCTGCTATACATTCAGCCTGGGTCCAATCCTGAGAAAAAGACAGAGACAGAGAGACAGACTAAAAGACAGAGAAATGAATGAATGGATGAATAAATAAATGAATGAATGGATAGGTAAATAAGTAAATAAATAAATGAATATATAGAAAGTTGAGAGAGAGTGGAAAGAAAAAAAGAAAAAGAAAGGAAGGAAGGAAGGAAGGAAGAAAAAGAAAGAAAGAAAGAAAGAAAGAAAGAAAGAAAGAAAGAAAGAAAGAAAGAAAGAAAGAAAGAAAGAAAAAAAGAAAGAAAGAAAAAGAAAAAAGAAAGAAAGAAAGAAATGAAAAAGAAAGAAAGGAAGGAAGGAAGGAAGGAAGGAAGGAAGAAGAGAAAAAATTTACAATCACTTGGAACTTATTTTGCCTCTAATGCCTTGGTTTGGACATTACTGTCCTAGTCTGACTTCATTTTTTAATCTGCTATGTAATGTCAACATTCTACCTCACTTATAATCTGCTTGTATCATTGGCCATCCATCCAGGTGTGCAGATCAGCTGGTTCACAACAATCTCCCCACCACCTCTGTCATCATGTGCTTTGTGGATGAGGTATGGTCCACTCTTCTTCGCTCAGTTCACAGTGTCCTCAATCGCTCACCTCCACACCTCATTAAAGAGATTCTACTAGTGGATGACTTCAGCACCAAAGGTAACAAAAACACATAGCCTGCATCCTGACAAAATAATGTGTCATAGGAGTGAAGGGGGTGTGGAAGGGACAACAGATTAATTTTTAATCAATCCAAAAACCCTGGAACATGACCAAACTGTGCTTCACTTGGTACCATGTAGTGACAATATGGTATGTGAGTCTATGGTCTTCAAAAGGTCAGCTGAAAATAAGTACCCCTGGACTGATTCTGTCTCTACTACTATCTTTCCATTCAACTAAGCCTTCTTTGCCACTTTTGGGGTATGGTATCTCTTTTCCAAATCAGCCTACATTGACATCATGGTGGAGTGGGGAAAGCATTGGATTTGAATTTAGAGGACCTGTGTACCATATACATTCTGTGTGACCTTGGGCAAGTTACCTAATTTCCCTGAGCTGTAGTTTCCTCATTTGTAAAATTAGGTGTTAGGCCTAGATATCCCCCCAAAACCCCCTCCAATTTTATATCTATGGTTCTATGACCCTTCTATGATAACTGGCACACTAGCCTATTTGTAGTCAGTGATTTGGGAAAATACCACAGAAAATTAAATGTTCTATACAACTGTAGCAACAAAATGTTGTGTACAAGCATCTGTGCTAGTATAAAATAACCAAAGAAGAGAACATTCTTGCCATTGATCATTGACAGGACAGGGCCGTTCTTGCTGGTGACAACTAAAGAAAGAGCTCAGATCTCAGAAAGTCAGAGGAAGGGCCCCTTCTGTTCCTTCTATGACTCCAGTATACACTATCCTCCTCCAGGGACCAAACTCCCCATTTCCAATGGGTCAAGAGACTTGCTGATTTGTCCACTTTCCTTTCTTGTATCTAGAATACTAACAAGTGATTTAATATGCATTTCAAAAATGCCATAACACTTAGACTCCTTATTTACACACTGTGTGGATAAGTAGATAGAAGGATTGCTTTGGAGTCAGAAAAACCTGAGAGGTCCTGCCTCTGACACATCCTAATTCTGTGACCACAGACAATTTTTTTAGCTTCACGGTGCCATGAGAAACTCTAAAACTACAAAATATGGTGGAGTTGCAGATTAAGAGAGTCTGTTACAGATATGAAATCATAGATACTTGCTCCCCTAAAAACAAAAAGTAAAGACTGGAGGAAATGCATTTGTTTCAAACCCTCACATGAGGGTTTAGAATCTGTATCACATGATACAGATGTTGAACCCAGATGGAAATGCAGAGCCCAAAGAAGCCTCCTTTTTTCTAACATATTAACATATTTCTAGAACCACAGTGATAACTGACACTTCAAGGATATGCTGGAACCAGCACCTGTAGGGAGAGTCCATTGTTAAATTATCTAGGTCAGTGAAGAATTGGCAAATCAGGGCTTGATTTATTATTTTGTTAGTCACCTAGACTTAAGAAGGTGAAGTAGAAAAGAAAAACGCAGCATGGTTTCTTCAACAGTCACATCACTGCCAGAGTTATCCCAACAAGACTTATGGCACATGGAGCACATGGTGTATTCTAGTCAGGGAAAACTGAACCACAGTGAACTGACTGAATGCCTCAAAAAGTAAACTTGAGGCAAAACAGAAGGTTTCCTGATGGGAAATGATACACTCCCTTTTAGATGGTAAAGGCTCATAAAAGGGTCTCTCACGGCTTAATCTTCCTCCTCTTAGTCTTTCTTCTCTTTGTCTTTTTTCTCTTTTGTCTCTTTTACTTCTTTTCCTTCTCCTCCTCCTGGATTTCCTTCTTTTTACTCATGTTTCCCCCTTTCCTCTTCCTGTTTCCATCCTTCTCTTTTTTCTCATCTTCCTCTTCTTCTATTCTCTCTTTCTTCTTCTTCTGCTTCTCTTCCTCCTCATTATCTATTCTCTCCTCCTATTTCTTCTCATCTCCCTATCTATCTTCTACTTCCTCCTCCTCTGCCTCTTCTTCTTTCTCTTGTGCCTCCTCCTGCTTCTCTTTCCCAAAATCATTCACTTTTTAAAACTTTCAAGATCCAGAAGAATGAAGAAGTCTGCAAGGGTGGAACTGAATGCACCACAGGAGTGATATCCCCTAATATGCTGGCTTCTTGGCAATTGACCATGGGCTGGCCTCCATCATCATTGGTACAGGAAGTGATGGGAAAGGAATCTCACTGAGTGACAATTATTCAACAACTTCTGTAAAAGTTGAATCTGAGAACTTTAATTACAATTGAAAAAAAAAAGTTAGATCTCAAATCAAGGGTCCAGGGCTTGAATTCCAGTTCTACCATTTACTTCTTGTGAGACTCTCGAGGTTACTTTACTTCTCTGGAATTCAGATTCCTCAAAACCAAAAATAAATGAGGTGGTAGTAGATGAATTCTAAGGTCCTTTTCAGCTCTAACTTCCTGAACCTATGAACTTCAATTTGTTTGTTGAACTTGATATGGGATTTTGAAGGGAGGAAATTGAGCATTAAATAGTTTAGTATTCAGGGGTGGGGAGCCTGCAGTCTCAAGGCCACATGTGACCTTCTAGTTCCTTGGGTGTGAACTTTCAACTAAGTCCAAGTTTTACAGAACAAATCCTTTTATTAAGGGGATTTATTCTGTGAAGTTTGGATTCAGTCAAAGGGTCGAACTAGAAGACCTAGAGGGCCACATGTGGCCTTGAGGACGCAGGTTCCCCATCCCTGGTAGATTCTTGATAAAATATATCTCAGGAAATGACATTTACAACCAAAACCTTGGAAAAGAGAATAAAATGTTACCATTTCAATAAATGTCACAAGATTTCTTAGACTTGTTGCAGAGCCAAGGTCAGGCTGAAATAAATATTTTTTTTGCTTTTTCTCTCTCTTCAATTTAGAATACCTGAAAGACCAATTGGATAAGTACATGTCACAGTTTCCCAAAGTCCGGGTACTTCATCTCAAAGAGAGGCATGGCTTAATAAGAGCCAGACTGGCAGGGGCACAGATCGCAACAGGTGAGAGACCATTGATTCTTGTTCTCCCAACTGGACAGGATTCCCCAGAAGTCACGTGTAGAGATTCTGCCATCAGAACATCTCTTCCTTCTGATGTCTCTATTTTAGGAAATTAGGTTCCTTGCCATGAGTCTTTGAAGATGTCATAGTCACATAATTATTTTCCTCTCAAATAGTTTTCTCATGAGTTTATTCTGTATATTGATTCATACTTCTCCCCTGCTATCTTCTCACAATCACATTCATCTAGAATTATGGGTACACAACCTATGGCACAAGTACTATTGAGACCTAAGACTCTTATTGGTGGCCCCATTATATAGAATAAGCTACAAGACTGTACTGACTTCATTGGCAAATAAGTCCCAGATATGTATGTGGTTATTTCTAAGTCTCATCCTTCTTGACCTCTCTGCTTCATTGGACATTGTCAACAATCCTTCCACTTGGATACTCTCCTCTGTTTTATTGTAACAGCACTCTTAATGACTGCCCTCCTACTTTTCCTACTGCTCCTCTTCAGTCTCCTTTGCTATGCCACTATCAATAATCCCTAACTACGAGCATTCTCCAAGGCTCTATCTGAGCCCTATTCTCTTTCCTCTCAATTCATTCTCTTACTGTCCTCATTAACAGTAATGGGTTTAATATAGTCACAGTTACTTATAGATCTATATATCCAGACTAATTTTCTTTCCAGAGTTTTGGTCAGGTACCAACAAATTTCTCTTCAAAACTTCAATTTGAACAAATAAATAAATACAATTTAAAAGAAAAAGAAACAAAATTTCAAATTGGACGCTCCAGAAACACATCACAAGCTTGCTTGTGCAAAAGTGAAATCCCAAACTCATCTCTTCCAAACCTCCCTATTACTGCTGGCACCACCACTGTTCTACTCTCCAACATTCATTAACTCAGCATTTTCCTCAACTTCTTGCTCTCCCTCACCCTACATTTCCAGTCAGTTCTCAAATCTTTTCCCAGCCTATCTTTCCAGCTGCATTGTACATCACTCCACCTTTCATAATCTGTCATCTGGCTCATTCAGCCTTCTCTCATACGCGAAACAGCATTCCTGTCTTGCTGCCTTGGCAACAACCATCTCCCATGCCATAAATGTTCTCCCTCTGCCTCATGGTATTTCTCTCTTCCTTCAAAATACAGTACAAACATGACCTCCTACATGAACCCTTCCTTTTCTGAATTCTCCCAAAGTTTTAGTGCTTTCCCTCCCTAATCACCTTGTGCCCTTTATCATTTTCTCTTTCTATGTATTCTTCATATACTTAAAATATACTTGCTGTCACCCCAATTAGATTATTAGTTCCCTAAAACTAGGGGTTGTTTCCTTCTTGGTATGTGTATCCAATACAGCCAGCACAGTACCTGGCATATAGTTTTTCATAACATTTGTTACTTGTTAATTTAATAAAGCTTTGGTAATTGGTAGGTAAATATAAAATTTGAAGAAGGAGATAGCCCAACTCCTAAGGAATCAGAAAAGGTTTCCAATAGGAAGCAGTGCTTGAGTTAACCCTTGAAAGAAACAAAGGATTCTAAGAGATAGAGGTAAAGAAAGTGCATTGCAGGAACACAAGACAACCTGTGCAGGATGTTGAGCTCAAGGAAGAACTGGTTTGGTTGGAATACAGAGTTTTTTAAGGGGGCTTAGGTAAAATCGGGTTAGAAAGGGGGAGTGGGGCCAGATTTTGAAGGGCTTCCAGTGTCAACCTTAAGAGTTTGTATTTCATCCCAGACGCAATATTCACTGACATTCCTTAAGCAGAAAATAAGATGATCAGACTTGAACTTTAGGGAGATTCTTTCGGCAGTCATATGGACTGAAGAATGGAAAGATTAAAAGTGGGAAGTTCATTTAGAAAACTATTAATTTGACAAGCATTTATTAAGCATCTGACATGATGTCCTGAGGGTCAACAATATAAAGACAATAATTTGTACAGTCTCTGTCCTCAAAGTGCTTACATTCTAATGGAAGAAAACAAAATAGAGAAAAATCAATACAAAATATATTTACAAGCAAATTTGAAGTCATTTTTGGATGACTAGATGCAGAGTCAGAACTAGAGCAGGTGACCTGGGCTTTAACCCAGGATAGAGAATTGTCCCAGAATAGGACATTTAAAGTTCCATTGGACAAGTTATTACATTTTACTAATGAATAAGATAGTTGTAGAGAGTCAGAATAAGATGGCAAGACTAGGGTGGAGCTATGCCTACCAAATGAGGAAACAGTAAGAGTAGAGGTTGGTTCTAAGCTAACTTGGAAGGGGAGAGGAGTACAACATGAGAGGCTAATGACCTGGTCTAGTGCTGAGGAGGGAGGCCTGGGCCTAAACTGTATACCTTTGTTCTGCCCACCAGGTGACGTGTTGACATTCCTAGATTCTCATGTGGAATGTAATGTTGGGTGGTTGGAACCTCTCCTAGAAAGAGTTTATTTGAACAGAAAGAAAGTGGCCTGTCCAGTTATTGAAATAATCAATGACAAGGATTTAAGGTAATGTCATTACATTTCACTGAATGTTTCCATTATGCATAGACCACTAGTGACCAAGTATACTATTTAGCCCCCTTATACTAAAATCTTCTCAAATGTAATAAACAGAATCCATCTTGTTAAATAATAAATCCCTGCCAGCAGTCTGGAGTAAGGGTATACTTTAGAGGGAAGACAAATTCATTAAATAATTTACTGATCCAACTAACTTCTGATCCATACTTGCTCCCAACCCAAATCCTATAAACCTATTAATCTTCATCCAGATCTTACCAAGTTCTAACCCTTGTTAATTGATGAATTTTCTAATTCTCTCTCTCTCTCTCTCTCTCTCTCTCTCTCTCTCTCTCTCTCTCTCTCTCTCTCTCTCTCTCTCTCTCTCTCTCTCTCTCTCTCTCTCTCTTTCTCTCTCTTTCTCTGTCTTTCTCTCTCTCTCTCTCTCTCTCACTCTCTCTCTCTAAGCCATTTGAATCTAGGGGCCTGTAAGATCCGATTCAGGCTAAGCACTGATCATAGGTGAAAAGGGGAAATAATTTCAGGCACTTAAAATTCTATCAGTAAAGCATTTGTTGAGTGCCTACTATACACCAGGCAATGTGCTAGGTACTAGAGTACAAAGACAAAAATGAAATTATCTCTGCTCTCAAAGACCTTGCATTCTATGAAAGGAAGACAGCACATGCATACATGTATTTATTTATATGAATAATATTAATAAATTGAATAAATATAAAGGAATAAATAAATAAATATGAAAGGAATAAATATGAAGAATAAATATGAAATAAATTCAAAGTAATTAAATATAAGTTAAAGAAATAATGCCCTGGAATTTGGATAGAGAATCAAGAAAGACTGTACAGATAGTGGAACTTGAGATGCACTTTGAAAGAAGGAATAGATTCTATAAGATGAAGGCGTGCAAAGACGTTGAGAAGGGATTTAAAACCAAACGTAAATATTTACATATTATCCTTGAGGCAATAAGGAGCTACTGGAGTTTATTGAACAGGTTAATTACATGGTCAGATCCAAAGCTAAGAAAAATTACTTTGGAAGTCATATGGATGTTAGATTGAAGTGAGGGAAGACAATTGAGGCAGGAGATTAACTGGACAAGAGGTAATGATAACCTGATCTAAGGCAGTGTCTATGTGAATAAAGAGAAAGGGTCAGATGTGAGAGATGTGGAGGTAGAAAAAGCGAGATTTGAAAACTGATTAGATAAGTGGGATGAGGGAGAATGAGGAATCAATATTAATGCTAATATTACAAGCCTAGAAGACTATAACAGTGTGGGGTACCCTTAGCAGAAATAGGGAAGTTCAATAGAAAGAGGAGTCTGTGGGGAAAGATCATGTGTTCCATTTGATTGTATTGAGTATGAGATGTCTCTAGTACATCTACTTTAAAATGTCTAATAAGCAGTTCATTGGTTATGTGGTTACTGAAGTTCAGGGAAGAGATTAGGTCTATTAGTCATCAACACAGAAACTATAATTAAGCTCCTGGAGGCAGATGAGTAGGTGAGGGGAGAGAGAGAGACAGAGACAGAGAGAGACAGACAGCGAGAGAGAGACAGAGAGACAGAGAGAGAGAGAGA
>CM053588.1:256091910-256201105 GCA_028646515.1 Pseudochirops corinnae | reverse complement strand
TGAGAGAGAGAGAGAGAGAGAGAGAGAGAGAGAGAGAGAGAGAGAGAGAGAGAGAGAGAGAGAGAGAGATCCAAAGACAGAGCTTTGGAAGACACTATAGTTAGGGTGTAAGATGGATAATGGGCTAATAAATATATTAAAAAAGAATAATCAGACAGGTAGGAGGAGAATAGTGACATGAAAACCTAAAGATTAAGTAGAATCTAGAGGGAGAGAGGGATCAACTGTGTCAAATGTAGCATAGACATCAAGAAGGATGAGGACTGAAAAAAGCATATCATTAGATCTGACCATTTAAAAACACTGGTAACTTTAAAGAGAGTTGAATAATGACATAGGAATTCAGAATGCAAATCCTGGAGTAGTATGAGGTGAGGAAATGGAGGCAATGGGTATAAAAAGGTTAGGAGAGGGAACAAAGCTTGAAAAGAACTCAGTAATACAACCATATAATCACCATGGCACAAAGGATCCATTTGTCATTGAAAGATTTGTGGTGACGTTTGTCCCACATCTGGTTCTTAGGCAGTTAGTTCATTAATTCAGCATATATTGATTGTGCACCTATTATGTTCAGGGAACTATGTTAGGAAGTCAGCATGAGGTGTGTAAGGTGATGTGATGTATGCCTGATAAGGCTTTTGCCTGTTTTCTCTTTTTCTTAGATACATGACAGTGGACAACTTTCAAAGGGGCGTCTTTGTGTGGCCCATGAATTTTAGTTGGAAAAAGATTCCTCCTGAGGTCATTAAACAAAATAAAATTAAGGAAACAGATGTGATAAGGTAAGAATGGGAAATTAAGATCATGGAAACAAAGTGGGGACAGCGACATAGAAACAGATCATTAAGGAGAAACAAGGTGTGTCAATTTATTCCATAGTTTTCCATAAATTAGTTACTGATTCCAGAAAATGTGTGAGTCAGTGTAATCATTATTAAAAAAAATCTAAGTCTTAAACTCTTATTATCAACATCACCTTCATTAAGTAATTTCTTAATTGTTTGTCTTCTTCGAGTAGGTAGCACAGAGGATAGAGTGCTGAGTCTGGAGGCAGGACAACCTGAGTTCAAATCCAGCCTCAGATACTTACTAGCTGTGTGACCCTGAACAAGTCACTTCATCTCTGTTTGCCTCAGTTTCTTCATCTCTAAAATGAGGAAAATAATAGCCTCTACCTCCTAGGTAGATGTTGTGAGGATCAAGTGAGATAATAATTGCCAAGTGCTTAGTATAAAAATGTTAGCTATTATTGTTATATTCAAATCGGGGCCCAATTATCATCTGGCCACATGCAATGTCTGGAAAATATATATGTGTGTTTATATGTATATGTGTTTATATGTATGTGCATATATATATACATATAGGCATATGTGCATTTATATGCATATACATGTGTATACACATATATATGTATATGTGCATGTATACACATGTATGTATACCCATTCTATGAGTTGTCCATTCAACTGCATATATGATCTGGCTGATAGGCATTCCTTTTTCATCTGATTTTTCCTGTATGATTGATTGTGTTGTCACTGCTTGGTATTGGGAATCATTCTGGGATTGGACTCAGAAGAAGTGGGTGGAACTTCAGCTCTGCCACTCGTATAATCTTGGCCAAGACACTTGCTCATTCTGAGCCTCAGCACCTTCATCTGTAAAAGGGTATAATAACACCTGTGCTTCTGACCTCACAAGCTTGTTGAGGATCAAACGAGATAATATTCATAAAATGCTTTTTTTTTAAATCTGAAAATAGCTAAATATGTTCTGTTATTGCTATTAGTCATGTGGTCCCAAGCAAAACACTTTAACTCCTCAAGCTTTAGTTTCATCATTTTTTAAATGGGTGTAATAATAGTGCCTAATCTTAGTGGATTGTAGAGAGAAGTAAATAAGATAGTGCTTGGAAACTATTTTTTTTTTAACTAACCTTAAAGCTCTCTCTAAGTGCTATCACTTTCTTTATTATTAACTCATTCTCATCTCTTTTTTTTTATATCATTCAGGCAAAACTATTTAGTAATACTATGATTACTCTTTCCTATTCAGGATTCTACACACTATTTTACAGGTTGATAAAAATCATAGCTGTTTATAGTTGAATAGCATTGTCAGAATGTGAAACTCTCCTCTATGAGTACACTGAAAGCACTTGGTAGGGGAAGAGGAAGGAAATAAGCATTTTATGTAGGACCTACTATGTGCCAGATACTCTGCTAACCACTTTGAAAAATAGAGGTAACAAGTTCCAACATGATTAGGCTCTTTTTGAACAAGTTTGAGCATGAAGTGCCTCATAGGGCAGTTCTACATTTTAAACATTTCCCCCTAAATTTCAGTTGCTTAAAACTCCACTAAGTCTTTTTTGACATTCTGTATTTTGAAAGTTTATTTGTTTGTTTGTTTTTCCACATGGAGCTTGGGAAGTATGAGTATTTAGAATGGTGACAATTCTGAAAAACATTGTTCTTAAGATTTTATGAATCATGTTCTTATCCAGGTGTGAAGGAGACTATTTCAGTCAGTGACAATGGCTGTGTGCCAATACAGTTTCTTAGTTGACTTCCCTAGGAAATTTTAAGGACTGTATTTTTGTGGATGAAGATTTGTCATCTGTCACTACATGAAAAATTAGGAAGTTCTGATGTACAATTCTTTCTGCAAGGTCACATCTTGCTAGATATTTGGAGGATACTGAAGTCTGTTGTTGATTTTTTAAACTTGTTGTTTATTTATTTTAAACATTCTTTTCTCTTGAAATTTTGATTTCCAAATCCTCTCCTGCCCTCCCACTTCTCCCCTACCTACTGAGAAGGCAAGTTTTCACCAATTGATTATACACGTGAAATCATGCAGAACATATTTCTATATTATCCTTATCATAAAAAAGGAAAAAAAGAAAAAGGAAAAGTGAGAAACTTGTAATTCATTCTGCACTTCATTTCTTTCTCTGGAGGTGGAAAGCATTTTTTTTTTCATCATGAGTCCTTTGGAATTGTCTTGGATCATTGTTTTGATCAGAGTAACCAAGTCTTTCACAATTGATCATCATTACAACATTGCTGTTACTGTGCACAATGATATCCTGGCTCTTCTTCCTTCACTTTGCATCAGTTCATATAGGTTTCGTCATGGTTTGTTTGTCCAACTCTACATGACCCTGTTTGGGTTTTCTTAGCAAAGATACTGTAATAGTTCTCTGTCCTTCTCCAGCCCATTTTATAGATGAGGAAAGTGAGACAACAAGGTTAAGTAAATTGCCTAGTGTCACAAGTCTAGTAAGTGTCTGAGGCCAGATTTTAACTCAGGTCTTCCTGACTCTAAGGCACTCTGCCACGTAGCTATGTAGACTCCTTCTGATTGCCCTAATAATGATCAAGTTCTTAGAATTAGATATATCATCTTCTCATATAGAAATGTAAATAGTTTAACTTTATTGAGTCCTTTATGATTACCTTTCATATTTACCTTTTTATGTTTCTCTTAAGCCTTCTGTCTTGAATGTCACATTTTCTATTCAGTTCTGATCTTTTTCATCAGGAATGCTGAAAATCCTCCATTTCATTAAATATCCATCCATTCTTTCCTCAGAAGGATTATATTCAGTTTTGCCGGATAGTTTATTCTTGGCTATAATCTTTGCCTTTTTGCCCTCCAGAATATCATATTCCAAGCTCTCTGCTCCTTTAACATGGATACTGCTAAATTTTGTGTGATCCTGACTGTGGTTTTATAATACCTGACTTGTTTTTCTCTGGCGGCTTGTAATATTATTTCCTTGATCTGGGAGCTCTGGAACTTGATTAATATTCCTGAGAGTTTCATTTTAAGAACTATTTCTTTCTCTTTATTTGTTTGTTTATTTATTTACTTATTTTAATTTTCAACATTCAGTTCTATAATATTTTGAGTTCTAAATTTTCTCCCCCTTCCTCTCCTCCTCCCTCCCCAAGATGGCATCCAATCTGATATAGGCTATACATATGCATTCATTTTAAGCTTATTTCCACATTAGTCATGCTCCCAACCATGAGAAAGAAGAAACAAAAGCAAAAAATAAAATATATATATTAAGAAAATAGTATGCTTCGATCTGCATTCAGACTCCATAGTTCTTTCTCTAGATATGGATATAGTATTTCCCATCATGAGCCTTTTGGAATTGTCTTAGATTCTTGCATTGCTGAGAAGAGCTATCAAAACTGGTCATTGCATAATGTTACTGTTACTGTTTACAATGTCCTCTTGGTTCTGCTCACTTTACTCAGCATCAGTTCATGTAAGTCTCTTTGGGATCACTTTCAGGAGGTGATCAGTGAATTGTTTCATTTTCTATTTTACCTTCTCCATCTAAGGTATCAGGATAGTTTTCCTTTATAATTGCTTGAAATATGAAATCTAGGCCTTTTTTTTTTTTTAGTATGGCTTTCAGTAGTCCAATAATTCTTAAATTATCTTTCCTCAATCTATTTCCAAGGTCAGTTTGTTTTTTCTGATGAGATATTTCACATTTCTTCTATTTTTTTTCATTATTTTGCCTGTGTTTTATTGTTTCTTGATGTCTTATGGAGTCATTAGCATCCACTTGCCTCTAATTTTTAAGTAATTATTTCCTTCATTGAGCTTTTGTACCTCTTTTTTCCATTGAGTCAATTTTGCTTTATAAGGAGTTCTTTCCTTCAGTGAACTTTTCTGCCTTTTTTTAACCATTTATTCAATTTGTGTTTTTAAGGTATTATTTTCTTCAATATTTTTGTGTCTCTTTTACCAAGGTCTTAATTCTCTTTTAATAATTTTCTTGTATAACTCTCATTTCTTTTCTGAATCTTTCCTCTACAAATCACATCTTTAACTCCTTCAGGAATTCTTGTTGGGCTTAGGTCCAATTAGTATTCTTCTTTGAGGCATTGCTTGTAGCTATTTTCACATTGTTGTCTTCTTCTGAGGTTACATCTTGGTCTTCCCTGCCACTGTAGAATTTTTTATGGTCAGGTTCTTTTTTTGTTATTTGCTAATTTTTCTGCCTTATTTCTTGACTTTGCACTTTATGTTAAAGTTTGGCTCTGCTCATTTGGGGGTGGAGAGGCACTGTCTCAAGCTTCAGACTTTTTTTCACAGCTAGTTCTGAGGTTCTGCAAGTTGTTGGCTCTTCCAAGGTGGTATAATTCTGGAAGAGTTCTGACCACTGCTCTCCTAATCTGTGCTCTGGCCTTTACCCAGAAATGGCCCTGCTCCCAGCAAGTACTAGCAATTCTCTGCAACCTGGAACTATGATCACATTCCCTGTCCCCTTGGAGCTATAAGCTCTAGGGCTCCTTTCTGCCTTACATTTGCTACAAGGGCCCCTGCTCTCTTATGACCAACCAGAAGTGTTCCTCTCCTCTCTGCCCTGGAATTCTAACCCAAAACTGCATATAAGTAATAGCCTTGCCAATCAGCACAAGCTGTACCCAGTCTCCTGTAATCTCTTTCTGACCAGTTGTTCAACCCTCTTACTGTCTCTGGGCTGAAAGTTCCCAAAGCTGCTGCTGGTGGTAGTGTAGCCACTCCCAAGGAATGTTGATACTCCTTCAGTGTTCTGGACTGGTCCCTACTGCCAATCTCCTAAGTTGTCTTAGACTAGAAAAATGTCTCACTCTGGCCTTTTGTTGGCTCATCCACTCTAAAATTTTATTTGAGGGGTTAAGGTGTTCGGAAAGGAATGTTGGGAGAGTTCAACTGAGTTACTCCTTGTACTCCACTATCTTGACTTGCAGATGGTGCTAAAGATTTAAAGCTTATAGTGTGATGTCATGCAGTCTACACCATTTTCTTCTATCTATTATACTGATATTGGGGTTCCTTAAGAAAGACCCCCTTATTGACCTGATTCTGAGTTGCCACCTTCATTCTGACAAACCCCTTCATTCCCACAAATACATAAGATAACCTTAGGAGAATAAAAATACTTTAAAAACTTTAAAGATATTAAGCAAGGGAAGAGTGGAGGAGAGTAAGCCTTTATAAAATGGCTACTATATGCCAGACAAAGGGCTGGGAACTTTTTACAAATATCTCCTCATCTGATCCTCACAATAATTCAATAAGGTAGATACTGTTACCATCCTCACTTTATAGTTGAGGAAACTAAAGCAAACTGAGATTAAGTGACTTAACCATGGTCACACAGCTAATAAGTGTCTCAAGATAGATTTGAATTCAATATGATTGATATTGCTGTTGTCACACTTGAAAATCAGTGTTGCTATTTTCCAACTACACTAACAAAGTTAGTGTCTTCTAAGAACTCCCCCCAAGTCAAGGTCAAAGGTTCCCTATCTTCGCACAATCAGTGCTTCAACTTGTTAGTATGTGTCAGGAGCACTAAATGCAACATACATAGAGGAAATAGAATATCTATGTGGGTCCTATTGTAGCCACCTGCCACCAGAAGAGAGTGTCTTAAGTGGATCCATTGCTTATTTGTCCCAAGGTTTTTATCCTGAGCATGACTATTACTAGGATGGAAATTTCTTCACATTCCAAAGAATTTAATTCTAAAACCAGACCTTTCATTTTTAGGTGTCCAGTCATGGCTGGTGGATTATTTTCTATTGATAAAAAATACTTTTTTGAACTTGGAACATATGATCCTGGTCTTGATGTTTGGGGTGGTGAAAATATGGAGCTTTCATTCAAGGTATTGCCAAGCCTGGCCCAAGTTTCATTTTCAGTTTTTTATTTTGGCAGATTTTTACCAGATTCTATTCTGTTGATATTATTGAAAGTGATAGTGGCTCCTGGAGAAGACATTTCTAAACCAATATTAGGAGCCTTGCACCTGGGTTAATGTTTGTAGACTGGGAATTGGAAGCAATGCTGCCTATCATCAGCCAATTTTAGGAAAGTTTCTCCATTTCTTATGTCTCAGTGGCTGCATCTTAAAAATTAATAAAATAGAGATTTTTGCAACATGCATAAAGTGTTTTGAGATCTGTACATGATACGAAATGCCATTTAGGATACTGCATCACATAACTGCAGGCTACAAAGTTCATTTGTTTGTTTGTTTACTGTTGGCCAACTTGGACAGCAATCAAGGATTTTAAGTTATGAATTGTTGAGTATCTGGGTGTATCTATAAAATGTTCACTTAGCACAAAGCCAAAGAATAGAATTATAATAATGTTCCAATGCTATCTGTATACTAAAAATTAAACCCATAGATTTTATTGCAGTCAACTATTTATTTTTAAGAAATGTATATCATTGTCCAAAAATTTTATTAAACAGTTGTATGCTCAGGGCCTTTTTCTATAATATATAAAATTGACACAAAATGCATTAAAACATATATACTCTCAGGATATAAATAAGCATGTATTTATTAGATTTTGTTTTTCCATTTCATGATGACATCATGAGCACACGTTGTTTTTAAATCATGGTTCTTTTCAATATGCTTATCCACTAAATAACAAATTTTTACCATCACCCTACCCCAGGTGTGGATGTGTGGAGGAGAAATTGAAATCATTCCCTGTTCCCGAGTGGGCCACATCTTCAGGAAAGACAATCCATACTCTTTCCCTGAAAATCGGATTAAAACTATAGAGAGGAACTTGATTCGGGTGGCTGAGGTCTGGTTAGATGAATACAAAGAGCTTTTCTATGGCCACGGTTATAATCTCTTGGAGCTAAGTCTGAATGTTGGAAACCTCACTCAACAAAGAGAACTCCGGAAAAAACTGGGATGCAAAAGTTTCAAGTGGTACCTAGAGAATGTCTTCCCAGACATAGAAGCTCCCGTTGTGAGAGCCAGTGGGGTGGTAAGTTTGAATTACAGTTAAGATCACATTGCGGTATTTAAACATGGTCCAGTCTCAATTACTAAAATGTATTGAGTGTATACCAGAGAACACTATACTTTTCATAACTGGTGGATATATCAATGATTTTCTTTCATGTAGGTTCTCCCCCTTCTGACTTAAAGCATACTTATGCCATGCTTTAATAGATAAGATTTTTGAGTAGGTAAAGTGTAACATATGAGCCTTTCCAAATTATCTTGTTTGGTACAGGACAGCATTTATAAAAAGTCCATCACCAGAATTATACTGGAAACCTTTCTAGCTTGGTAGGATCTTCCAGAGCTTACCTATTCTTGGCTTAGCCTTCTCAGGATCACATACCTGTAGGCCATGATAAAGCATCTGTCAGGGGTGGGGAACCTGTAGCCTTGAGGCCACATGTGACCTTCTAGGTCCTTGGGTGCAGCTTTTGGACTGAGTCCAAGTTTTGCAGAACAAATACAATTATAAAGGGAATTTGTTCTATGAAGTTTGTATTCAGTCAGAGGGCCTCACTCCTCAAGACCTAGAGGTCCACATGTGACCTCGAGGCTGAAGGATGAGTCACCTCATCCCTGATTAGGTAGTACAGCACATAGCACGTTGGTTTGAAATCAGGAAGACCTGAGGTCAAGTTCTGCCTCAGCTACTTACTAGCTGTGTGACTCTAAGGCAGTCATCTGCCTCCCAAGGCTATTGTGAGCATCAAATGACATAATATAGATAAAGAAATTTCTAATCCTTAAAGAACTATATAAATGACAGTTATAATGATGATGATGAAGCATCAGTGAAAGACTTAAGTGGGTGATTTGGAATACATAAACATATGTGTGTGTGTGTGTGTGTTATCTTGATCAAGGATCCTTTCATAGGTGTAACTTACCTTCGGTTGGGAAGAAAAGTAAAAAAGACATGAAAAATATATGCATACCGAACACACACCAATATTTGCACAGAAAAGAAAATGCAAATGATTATCTTGCAAATCATATACATTAGTACAGAAAGAATGTCTAGCATTGAAGTAGTACAACTGAAGTAGACTTAAGTCTTCATGGAATAGGTCAGTTTTGAGCAGGCTTTGGAGGTAGGGGAGGGATCTGGTTTGGCAGGGAAAGGGGAAGGATTTCCAAGTCATAGATGAGGTTACAGAGATGACAAAGGTGGCAAATAGGTGACAGAATGGGTAGAGCGAAGGACTTGGAGTTAGGAGAATCTGAGTTCAACTTTTCCATCTCATATTAGCTCTGTAACCCTGGGCAAGTCATTGAACATCCTTCAGCCTCAGTTTCCTTATCTGTAAAATGGGGATTAATAATAAAATCTATCCCACAAAGTTGCCATGAGGATCAAATGAGTCCACATATTATAAAGGTCTTTGCCAACCTTAAACTGCTATATAAATGTTAGTGGTGATGATGATGATGGTGATGGTGATGATGATGATGAAAGGTGTGAGTGAACAAGCACAGCTTGGCTAGAGTGAAGAATTCATAAGGAAACACAAGCAATAAAGGAAGAAATATAAAGGAAGGGCCTTTAGTACATGCCAGTGATTTAGGATTCTTTTGACAATGGTTCTAGGTCTAAATATTTTTAATTTACTATAGAAGAAAATTAAAGTACCTAAAGAAATGACTAGAGGCAACTGATGACTCAGTGACTAGAGCACTGAAACTGGAGTTAGTAAGTCCTAGGTTCAAATCCAGCCTCAGATGCTTCCTAGCTGTGTGATCCTAGGCAAGTCATTTAATCTATGATTACTTGACAAAGCAAATCCACTGGATCAGGAAATGGCAAACCACCCCAGTATCTTGGCCCAGAAAACCCCAAAGGGGGTCTCGAAGGATTAGATAAAACTGGAATAACAACATCAACAAACATATGACCAAGATATAGTGTTTTGCAAGAGAAAGCATCCTGATCTTGGAAGTCACTCGCCCTGAGCTCAAATACTAACTCAGCCATCCACCTCTCTGACCTCAGACAAATCACTCTCTGGTCTTAAGTTTCCTCATTTGCAATTTTAGAGGGTTAGGCTAGCTGGCTTCAAATGTCCCTCCTATAAGGTCTAAATCTATGATCAAGTCAATAAACATTTATGATTCTCCATCAGCCTGGTTAACTTTTTTTTTTCAAACTTTTTATCTACTTTTTATTTACTGTTTTTATCCCCAATTTCCTTTCTATTTACAAAATTTGGCTTTCTGTTTGTTTGTTATTTTCCTTCTGTGGGCTTTGATTCTAGAGAATTTACTTATTTAAGGAGGTTATCCAAGTTGGAACATGAGCGTGGTGATTCATCTTCTCAGTCTCCAGGAATGTGAAAGTTTCACCATTCCTCCTGGCCAATGGCTTTCTTCTTTCTAACCATAGCTCACATTCTGTAAGTACTTCACAGCTTTCAAAGAGCTTTCCTGGAAAGTAGATCGTACTTCTGATCACTTTGGAAACAAATTTACTTAGCCTTTCATAAAATACAAACACTGCAGCCCCTCTTCCTCTCCTCTGCCTATCCCATATGATTGACCACACCCAGTTCTAGGAGACTAATCACAAAGGCTGGACCTCCAGGAAGCCTCTGCCATTACCATCAAGCCTAGGCATTTGGTAGCAGTAGGTAATAGAAATCCAGGAGAAAAGAGGGGAAAGGGAATAAATGGGAAGATCTAAAGATTTGTTACATTATAGAAAATTCAACTGTTCCAAAAGTCTGCAATGTGGTTTATTCACCATATAATAGGGCATCTAAAACAAGCTTGTAGTTGTTCTGTTGTTTGATTGTTTCAGTCATGCCTGACTCTTTGTGACCCCATTTGGGGTTTTCTTGGAAGAGATACTGGAGTGGTTTGTCATTTCTTTCTCCAGCTCATTTTACAGGTGAGGAAAGGGAGGCAAATATGGTTAAGTGACTAGTCCAGGGTCCCACAACTAGTAAGTGTCTGAGGTTGGATTTGAACTCAAGATGAGTCTTCCTGACTCCAGGGCCAGCACTCTATCCACTGTGCCACCTAGCTGCTCAAAACCCCTCAATCAATAAGCATTTAAGGGCTTCCTACAGGCCAAGCATGTGTCAGGCATTGGGTATAGAAAAACCTTGAAGAGATTACATTCCAAATCTGGAAGACAACAAATATCTACATAAGAATATACAGAATAAATAGAAGACAGCTGATTGTTAACGACTTGCTGTCCTTTATCTGGATGATATTTTGTAAAAGGAAAAAAATCACCATGTGATAGGAAGCAGCCTAAAACCCCAGCAGCTATGTCAATGATCATTTTCCCAATAAAATGCAGCCCCCAAAATAATATTATAATTTTGAAACAGGCCCCAAACCAGGACTTTCCCATTTTCCTCACATGATGACATTGAGCATCTTCAAGAATTCTAGTTTTCAACATCCCCCCGGAGGAACAGTGCCGGGCTTTCACCACCAGAGGACACTAGAGATCTATGTCTTTTCTAGGAAGAGGCCTAACTTTAGAAAATGATGCCTGAACATACAAACTATACATAACAAAAATGAAATAATCATTCAAAAAAATGGATTCTGAGATTTTTTTCTCCCCTATATATTTCTCCCAGGAACATCTCCCTCTCTGATTGTTACTGTGCTGGCTTCTTTAGGTAAACATCTTGGACAGTAAGAGGTACACCTGTCTTTGTTCTTGAAGCATGACATTGATCTACTATTTTCTAAGCTAGACCTTCACCTAGGATATACCACGTTAAAGAATTCCAGGCAAAGATATTCCACATGTCACTTCTTGTTCGCACGTTTCTCTTCCTCTTGTGCATCAATGAGGATATTAAAACCATTGAAGGCTTTCTTTTTTTAAAGAATGCAATATTTTATATTTGAGGTAAAATATTAAGTTGTGATGGCCGATTCTGAGTAATGAAAAGGGCCTGGAACATTTGTATTTCTATCAGTTCAAACTGCTGACAAATGGAACCATTACTTGCCTAGGAGATCTGGTTACTCGTCCTGCAGTCCTGACTTTTCACTAAGTGAGTAACGTGGGAAGAAGTCACTTCCTGTAGTGCTCAGTGTCTTCATCTTTAATCTGAGAGATTTAGAGAATATGACCTCCAAGTTTCCTTTCACATTCAAAACTCTGCGGTTCTATGAAATAGTGCTTATGCTGACTTCTCGTAATGTGGGATGAATTATGAGTGAACTCTATCCTATTTCCCCTCCTAGAAATGGATTTGTTTGCTTTCTTTTTTCTTAAGACTTACAGGTCTCTACTGCAGAAAAACAAGAAGTGTTTGATTCCTTTGGGCAATATTGAGGTATAATAAGGAGAGAAGCAACAATCATTCCCATCTTTTTGTCCTTCCCTCCCAAATGCACGAGGAAATAAGCTGGAGAAACCATGCAGAATAAGCACTTCCATTTCTGTAACTTTACATAAAGTTTCCAAAGCTGTTTTCTTCACAATGGCCCTGTGAGGTAGGCAGTGATTTATTATTCCCATTTTAGAGACAAGGTAACTGAGGCTCAAAGAAATGAAGAGAATTGCTGATAAGGAAAAAAAAAAGTAAAGGTTATGTCCATTCAGAGGTGGGGGACTTAAATTTAATTAGAATCTTCTTTCCCCTTCCTTCTACTCCTAGGGCCAAACAAAGCTATGCCAGTCTGACTTTATGAATTTCTACTTCGCTAGACCAAAATCCAAATCCCCTTCATCATTCTGTGTTCAGATCTCCATATCCATTATTTCCAGGAAATTAATCTGTTTGTTTTCTTTGCCCTATTCACTTAGCTTAGGAGAAATCCTTGATGAATCAATAGGTTCAATTTAGATCAACTTACTGTGTCTTCTTCAGACTTCACTAGTTAACTAGCTTGCAGAAGGGCCTCAATAGTCTCTCCATCATAGTTGGGAGATGAAAAGTCTATTGGGAGAGTTAGACATATTCCAAGTCTTCTCATCTAAAGGTCAGATACAAGAATGATCAAAGAATTATAGTGCTAGAGAAGTTAGAAGTTATTTCATCAAATTTTCTCATCTTACAGATGAGGGAGTTGAGAAAGGAGAAGTTAATTCCCCAAGGAATTGCATACAGTTAAGTGCTAGCAAGGGCTAGCACACAGGTCTCCGGACACATTCAGGAAACTTTCCCCCATCCCTGAAGTTCTCAACTTTTTGGTCTTGGGACCCCATTATGCTCTCAAAAATTACTGGGGACTTTCCCAAGAGCTTTTGTTTATGTTGGTTATGTCTATTACATTAGAAATTAAAATTCATTTAATTTTAAAATGTATATTAATTCATTTTAAAAATAATAAACCTATTACATGTTGACATAACTAACATTTTCAATGAAAAGTAGCTGTATTTTCCAAAAGGAAGAAAAATCAGTGAGAAGAGTGGTATTATTTTGCATATTTCTGCAAATCTCTTTCATGTCTGACTTAATAGAAGACAGCTGGAATCTCATATTTGCTTCTGTATTCAATCTGTCATATTGAAGTATATGAAGAAAATCCACCCTCACATAGATAAGTAATTGGAAAATTTTTTGCCTAATTGGAAAAATTGGAAAAAATTTGCCTATTTTAATAGACAAATAACATCTTGGTTTTTACCTTGCAAAGCTCCTGAAAGGATCTCAGGGACCCCCAGGGATCCATGAACCACACTTTGAAAATGTCACATTATACTACACTTCCTCTCTACAAGAAGCACATTACATAGAGTGCTCACCTTACATTCAGGAGGCCCAGGTTCAAATCTCATCAAATCCCATACTAAGTGTATGACTTAGGCAAGTCATTTAACCTCTCAGGAATAAAATCCTCAGTCTGTGATGAGTCATGGTTGCTACGAGTGATCTAAAGAGTGAGTTGAACATAACTATGCTCCCTTAGGAAATTTTCAGTCCTAAATGAGGACTCACCCGTTAAGAGAACAAGTTCTAGGATAGTCATCCCAATGTGATCAAGGCTGTAGAGGAAGAAATGGAATGATCCAGAGAATAAGTTGAGCAGAGAGTCCATCAAGTCTAACCTCCTCAATTTACAGATAAAGAAATGAAGGCTGAAAGAAGTCAACAGATTCATCCAACTAGTTAAGTGAGGCTGGATTTGAAGTCAGGTCTTCCATCTCATGTCCAGCATCCTATTCACCATACCACCTAGCAGTGAACAGAGAATAGTGAAAAGGGAAACAACTAGAATCTAGTGAAAGCAGAATGTGCCAGGTCAAGGTTTGGGATGCAGTAGTCTTCAGGCTCCAATGGAAAGAAGATCAGTGATGGTCCCATAGACAAAGGACTCCTCAGCTTTGTCATTCACAGCCTCAACAGTATCTTGTCGTTCTTTCTAGAAGATCTCTTTTCTACCTGGGCAGTGTACCTTCCCTCAACATAGGGTTATAAATGAAGCATTAGACTAGGTCTACAAGAGAACCTTCATGCTAGGGTTGCAAGGTGACCTGCAAAGTGCTAACCCAACTTAAAAGAAATAACCTCCAGAAAAAACAGTTTGGGTCCAAGAATTTATAGGGAAGTTATGGATAGGCGCAAGGGTCTTACTCAGACATATCCAATTGGTTCCCCACCAATGGTGTCCCCAGTAGGAAAGTGAGGTTCCAAGAGGAATAGCAGTTTCTAATACTTAAGGTTTCAGACACAGCATTATTACAGAAAAATAAAAGAGTGGAGGGTAGAGTGACAGTCAAGAAATGGGAGTATAATAAAAATAAATTCATTTGGTCAGTAATATTTATTAAGCTGTGCCAAGCACTAGGCTAAGCACTGAGGATACAAAAGAAGGTGAAAGTCCTTAGGGGCAGCCAGGTGGTGCAATGAGTAGAGCACCGGTCCTGGAGTCAGAGGGACCTGAGATCAAATCCAGCCTTGGACACTTAACACTTACTAGCTGTGTGACCTTGAGCAAGTCACTTAACCTCAATTACCCTGCGTTCCCCTCTCCAAAAAGACAAAAAAAAGTCAGTCCCTAATCTCAAGGAGCTCACAGTCTAATGTGGGATACAACATACAGCATTCTCAAGGAAAATTAGGCATAAAAAAACTGATGATGAAGAAATTAAGGCCAAGACTCAGTTAAGTGACTTGTCCAAGCTCCAACAGCATTGCTGGGATTCAAAACTAGGCCTTCCAATTCTAAATCCAGGGATTTTTTTTTCACTATATCACCACTTCTCCCCCTACCCCCTCAGAAACAATCATCTCCCCAGCATTTATAAAGCATTTTAAGGTGTGCAATGTACTTTACATATCCTATCTCATCCTCACACCAACTCTGTGGAGTAGTATTTGATTAGCACCTACCATGTGCCAGGCATGGTGTCAAGCACTGAGGAAGCAAAGAAAGTCAAAAGCCAGTCCCTGCCCCAGAGGAGCTGACATTCTAAAGGAAGAGATGATTCACAAAGAGCTATGCCCAAAAAGAAGGCACTGGAATTAAGAGGTGTGGGGAGAGGCTTCCTAGGGCAGGCAGGAGCATAGCTGGGAATTGGAGGAGGCAGGAGGCACAAATGAGGAAGAAGAGCATTCTAGACATGGGGAATGGCTACTGAAGCTCAGAGCCAGACAGTGATTTGTTTGAGGAACAGCCAGAAGGCCAGGATGTGGTAGGAAGGGGAGATTTAAGAGTGATACAGTATTAGAACCCTGGAAACGTATAGTGAGAGCTAGAATATGAAAGATTTTGGACATCAGAGGATTTCGTGTTTGATCCTGGAGGTGACAGAGAATGGAGTTTGCTGAGTAGGTCAGATCACTTTAGGAAAATTGCTGAATGGAGGATAGACTCAAGTGGAAAGAGCCTTGTGGCAGGCCAACCAGCAGGTTATTTCAATATTTCAAGGAGAGGAGATGAGGACCTATACCAAGGTGGTGGCAGGGTCAAAAGAGAGAAAAGGAATATGAGAGAGATATTTCAAAGGTGAAATTGAAAGGCCATAGCAACATCTTTGATATGGGGAATGAGAGATAAAGAGTCAAGGACACCTAGGCTGAGAGCCTAGGGAACGGGAAGGATGGTTGTTCCCTCAAGAGTAGGTGTTCTCATTCCATTTTATAGATAGAAAAGCGGAGAATTTGGGTGACTGGCTACTATGTATCTGAGGCAATATCCAAACTCAGATCTTACTTACTCCAAATCCAACACTATACACTATATCTCCTAACTATCCTATGTCCAAGTTGTCCTATAAACCTAACTTTCCATCATTGCTACCCTGGCATGTGTAATGAGGGAGAGGACAAAGGAGACTAACCCTTTCTACATCAAATGATGACCTACCTCATCTCTCATCTCTTTAAATCTCTTCTCAAGCTACAGACCTGCTAAGGAGGTGACTTAGGTCCTTGACTCTGTATTAGCTTTTATGAGCCTTGCTTAATGAATTTTATCTAACTTGAAACATTAGGAAGAGCCCGACTTGGAATCTTCTGTCTTTTGCTACCAGGTTCAGCTATTAATCAGTACCCAGGCAAGTGAAGTGGTATGAAGAGATCAGCCAGGGAGCATTGTTCTCAAACCTGTAATTATCAGTTTGGCTAAAATTTTAAGTCTGTGCAGAAACTATTAACGTATGCAGTGGAGGAACTGTATTTGGAAAAATATTTTGTCCATCCTGCCTTTTGCCCAAGCTCTGTTCCACATTTCAGGCAAGGGCTAATTAAAAGCTTCTCTTTGTAGGCTCTGAGGCTGAATAACCAAGCTTAAGTTGACAGATTGCAGCTGTACTTTGGCTAGATTATATTACATCTCTGCTCAGTCAAAACATATAGCACTAAACAATTCACTTAGCTACCTGTTAGCCTTATTGCAAGGTGTTTTTTTGTGGCACTCACATGTCTATGCTCCACTCTGGGCTGATTTTTCTAAATTCACAGTTAAGTTTTGTTTTCCAGATAATTAACGTAGCCTCGGGCAAATGCATTTCTCTTGAGAACACCACAGCTGTTCTGGAAGAGTGTGATGCTGGTAGCAAGGTATGTTATAATAAGGTTTTCTATAATGCTTGCTGAGACTGATGGGTTAAGACTGTGGTCTTTCACTCATTTAGAGAAATGAATCATTGGCTTTCAACGAGACATAGGAACTTTGTGTATACACTAAGCCTGTGACTGGTGTCAAAAGGTCATAGCCACTTTGACCACATCTTCAGGTCACAAGGGGGCTCCTTAACAGCTGAGAAAACCCCATGTCCCAACCATTGACGCACAGTTCTGATTCCCTCCATGCTCTTGTCTTAGGAATATTAAGGAAATCCCAGACCTTGAGTCATCATGGACATCCCCTACTATAAACTCTGTCAAATGAAAGGTAGGTGGGAGAAAGGTCAAGGACTCTTTCTTCTGGCTAGGAACTTTGAATGGTGTCCTTTCCCTATCCCCAACACAGCCTGCTAGGTGACTCTGATAATAATTCTGTTTTATATTACTAAGTAAACAGGATGGGCAACTAACTAGAATTAAACCAGAAACACCCTTGATTCACAGGTAGAAATGAGAAGAAGGAACATGGGTAAAATGAGCTATTTAGACTTTTTTGGCTCCAACAATATGAAAATTATTTCCCAATACAAGATTCCCAGACCAAATTATTTCCATTTTCAATATAGTCCCCTCTCAACCTTTAATCTAGAAAGAGCGCCCAGAGCAAAGACAAATGCAGGATGATTGGAGTTTTTCTCCAAGGCACTGAATTAAGAAATAACTGACAACTAGCCTTTAAGAGAAACAATAGAGTTCAGCCCTGAATTAACAAAATAAACCAGTTAAAATAAGATGCTACCCGATGGTTAAGGTGAGCTAGTTTCCTGTCTCTCTCTGGTCTTCTCTGGTGGCTTCCCAAGCAGCAGCTTTTTGTAGGAATCCCAAAGGAATTCTGACTCCTTTTGCTCCCCATCCTACCCCAATCAACTGAAGGTGCAATTTGAGCCATTTGCTCTGGGCTTATGGCACTTGCTCCAGTACGATAAATTCATATGTAAAGCTCAATCTATTCCTGTTTCTCAAAATGAAGATCATGACCAAATCTGGAAAAGAAGGGCCTTGAATTGTAATCTCTCTTTTTTCTAATTGGAATCCTCTTGCAACTTTCTTTTAGAGGAGGTTGTCCCTGGAATTGGGTATTTGGGGTAGGGGGGAAGGGAGTGGATTGGTTTGGGAGGGTGATCTGAGAGGGAGACAGAAGGGATAAGAAACCAAAGGAAGCAGTTTGCTAGCAGCTGTTGCTTATCAAAGTAGTAGAGGAAAATTTTGCAAAGTAATTGTGACTGACCTATGCCCAATGCCACCCTTGGTGAACTAACTAAGCCCTCTGCTATATTCTGGCAACAACAAATTCAAGACCATGAAGGATCATAAAAATCCCAAGAATATGTTAGACTGACATCATCCAAAATCCCCTTTCTTTCTGCCCATGAGGCTCAGAACAATGCCCTTTTACCACTCACCAATAGCCTTACTAGATAGTTCCTCTTCTTGCTCACACCACACAATCTACTGTGAGATGCTGAAGCTCTTTGGAGCATACAGAAGAGAAACTAAAGCTTTGGCAGCAGCTGGTCACTAGCCTACTTTAAAGTTATAGGCTGTTGGAACTGGAAAGGACTTCTGGAAGGGTCAGAGTCTGTAGCATGTAAATTCATCCCTTTAGTAATTTGGACAGGCAGGAGAAAAGATGAGTCTCTATCCCAGGACTATTCTTCCTTAAACTTCTCCCTAACACCTTCTACGCAGTCTTTAGAATACTTGGTACAGGTAAGGGTGGGGTTGGAGAAGAATCCAGGCATTGGGAAATTTCATATGATGGCATAAACATTGAACAGGATGTGCCTTTATGGTACCCATGTGCAAATAAGAACCAGTTGCATTAAGGAGTGGGTAGGGGAACAAAATGAATTTTCTGGAGATGGTGATTGTTATTGATGACAATCTATTCATTATTCCCACAGTCCCAACAATTCAACTACACTTGGTTAAAACTTATTAAACAGGGAGACAGATGCTTAGCACCCATCCCTGTCACAAAAGACCTGAGCCTGTATCCTTGTGATAACAGAAACAAAAAGCTGAAATGGTTACATAAATTGGTGGGAGTCCTTCATCCCGAACAGGTAAGTGGAATGGGTATGCTTATTTTTAAAACCTGTTCAGCTTTCAATAAAATCAAACATAGAGTCCCTATTGTGAGCCTCCTAAATCCCATGGTTTACATTTGTTAGATAATAATGGAGGTTCCATAAATATTCATGGAGAGAGGCAAATACATACACTTTTAATGGATCCCTTAGTCTTTCTCCCCTCTCTTTTTATTTATCTAGAGAAAACCCATTATTCCAGCTGCTGCTGAGTTCCATCACTCATATTTTGTTTCCAATAGCTGTTTTTCTTAGTCAATAACAACATTGATATTGGGGCCGATAGTCTGGAAGGAAGTCTCACCTCTTCCAAGATGACTCTTAGAGGCAATGTTTGGATAATTATCTAAGACACTCAGGAGCCTGCTCTACACTTAAGTTGGGAAGTGTGTGGGGTGGCCAACCTCCTCTTTGCTACCCCTTTCTATTCTTATTCTTATCTAACTTTCCTCTGATACCTAGGGCTCTCATGCTCTCTCCCCACCCTTCTTTTACCAACAAATATCAGATATATACATGCGCATTAAATGTAATTACAGCTATCTGGTCAGGTTTCACATATTACTTCTTCTAGGAGTAATTGCAGTATAACAGGGGACAAACTAAATCAAAGAAATAATTCTTAGTAATGAAATTTCAAGGTTCTTACTTGGGTGGAGCTAGGGGATGTAAAGGGAAAAGATTTCTTGATGTTCCTAAAATATATTTGTAGGCAGCCATCTTTTTCCCCTGTGTATAAGGCCTTCCTGAAGATAGAGGAGACCAGGACCAGCTCTAGAGAAAACTTTCAAGTTGGAAAAATTTGTCTTTGGTACTCACCCACTCTTTTTGATGCCCTTGCCAAGCATCCATTCTATTCACGAAATCTTCCAGCTGTCTACTGTGATGTCATACTATAGCTAGGCAAATCTATTCCTGATTTTCCCTCATTTCAAAAATCATGTTATGTAGAATTTCAGAGATGTATGGGACCTTAAGGTTCATCTAATTCAACCCTCTCATTTTATAGCTGAGGAAACTGAGACCCAGAGAGAAACTGAGGCCCTAATCAGTCAATTAGAGACCTAGTTATTGGCCCAACCAGAACCAGAATCTAGGTCTTCTGACTTCCAATCTCATGTTCTGTCTACTCTCTCATGCCATGCACCATACTATTTGGGATCATTTTGTGAGGCCAGTTCATGATTACGTATTGTTTTCTGTGGTTTGTCCATTATCATCCTTCTCACTTAGAACTGATGAGGGCTTTGAGGAAATAGAATATAGAACTGAAGGGGTTGAGGATGAGGGTTGAAATAGAGAAAGGAATAAAGAATATTTTCCTGGGCTGGTGAGATTCCATACAGGAGAAGCCAAGGGAAGGTGGGAAGAGGTCTTCTCCTCGCGTAAGACCCTATTCTATGAGCAGGTGACAAAAAGTATTACTGAGTTAATTGGACAAATTTCTCCCTACAAATGTGTAAGCTGGGTCATTTTAGCTGGCAGAGTATTAGAAAAATAGTAGTTACTCGAAATTCTTTGGTTTACAAAGGTGATATCTTAACTTAAATAAAAATGTATATATCTCGAGAAAGTCTGTAAAATATGTGTGTGTATGTATGTGCGTGTGTGTGTGTGTGTATACATATATGGCAAGAATTTCAGGTACCGTGGCAGGATAGTGGCAAAGGATATTTGGAAATTGATTGAACTTTTGGCATCCCAAGGGAACAGAAAACACGTTAGGATACCTACCTTCAAATAGAGTTGGACATAATTATGGCGCCTAACCTTTTCAAAGCCTCCTTTTGCAAAGGCACAACTTTTGTGCCTTCAGATCTTTGGTCCAAATTCCCCAACAGAAGAAAGGAGACATCTAATGCAAAGGTTCTCGATACATGGTCACTGGAACCCCCTAAAAGGTGGTCTCTGGATAGACTTCAGGGGTCTGTGTGCTCATGGATGGAAAAAAATTACATCTTTATTTTCACTGTAAGTGATTTCCTTTGGAATCTTATTCATTTTATTTTCTCCATTCAAAGTCTTATCCTGAAAAGGCATCCATAGTGGGGCAGCTAGATGGCACAGTAAGTAGAGCACCGGCCCTGGAGTCAGGTTCAAATCTGACCTCAGACACTTAACACTTACTAGCTATGTGACCTTGGGCAAGTCAATTAACCCCAATTGCCCTATCCTACCCCCTCCAAAAAGCCAAAAAAAAAAAAAAAAAAAAGAAATAAAAAAGAAAAGGTGTCCCTAGGTCTCATCAGAATGCCAGAGGTCTACAATGCAAAAAGACGTTAAGAATTCTCAATCTAATGGAAAGCGGACAAGAATAAGAAAAGTCCAGGAACCTAGATTAAAGGTCCAGCTCTGCTATTTACTACCTATATGACCTTGAATCAGTCATCGGTCAGAAAGAACTGTGGTCAAGAAGCATATAGCAAGAAAAGGTTGGAAATCTACTATAAATACATAAAGCCTCACAGGAGCCCCATCATTGCAAAGAGGTAGAGCAAATAAATGATCAGTTTGCCACAGGAATTGTCTATGAGAGCTACCAGCAAGAATTACAGAAAAAGAATGATTTCACTTCCAGCAGACATAAAATGCAAAAAGAATTTTGCAATGACCTTTAGACACTGTAGTATTTTTGCTTTTGCCCTGAGCTGCATAAGAGATATTTTGCACCTCTTGGAGAAGGAGGTAAAAGGAATGGATGATGCCTTTCCCCTCTTTAAATAAGCTGAAAATGAAAGGCTTCTGGAAAAAATAAAGGAAATGCTTCAAGGTAAAGCAAAAATGATAAAAAGAGCTGAAGGAGCAGAAAAGGAATTTTCATCTGTGTCAGAAGGTTAAGGGTGGAACATGATATGAAGAAACAGGGAGAAATATTACTGAACGCTTGGAACTAAGTAATAGGTGTGAGGTTTTTATAAGAGGGGAAACTATACCTTCTGAGGCAGCTTCTTATAGTCCAAAGAATGATGTGGATTCACAGGTGCCATAAGGAGAGAGGTAATCTTTTCATGGTCAAAGTTAAAAGCAATAATAGTAGAACCTGGTGACTCCCTTTTGAAGAGTGTAAAATTATATACTGGTTAACTGACAAAAAATATTGAGAGATCTACTGTATTTGGGCAATGTATCCAGAATATGACTGAGAACCTCCCAAGACTTGTCAAAACTGACAACCCCTACCCACTTCTGGTGATTCATGTGGGGATGAATGATAATGCCAGAAGGCACCAAGAATTATTCTGAGCATAAAACTGAGTATTTTAGAAGTATAGATGGCATTTTCATCATTGCTTCCAATTAAAAGAAGGAACTTCATAAGAGAAACGTAAATTTGAGAAGTAAAAAAGTTTGGTAAACTAATGTCTGGAATCTTTCTCGATTAAAGTTTAAAATATAGGAATGCTTAATTCTTCAACAGAGGTAAAGTAGAATTAACAAAATTTATCCAGGATCTTGTAAATCTGAAGTCTTCAGACTAAAAAAGAAAGGAAAGGAGAAAACTGCCCATAAATATTTTCAAAGTTAGATGCCACAAAGAGTAGCAGGTAGGAAAAGGAAGAAGAGTATCTGTAGATAGAAACACTAATTTACAAGGGACAATATCAAAGAAGACAACCAGTAATAAAACCTATAGCCAGCAATAAAATCCTTGACCTATGATGTCTGTATGCCAACGAATTTAATTGTATTATACACAAGGTGCACTAGAGATCCTAATGCAAGGAAATAAATGCATCCTCACGGGAATCTGAATGTTAGGATGGAACTCAGGATCAGAATGTTGTTATAGAATAGTTTGCCATATTCAATAGGAACAGAATAGATAAAGGATTTTGTGGATATGCATTACATAATTATTAAAATATACATTCACATGGGCAAATCTGGGAACCAGAATAGAATGGTAAATATAGCTTATAGCATTTGTGTGACGGTCAAAGAAAGGAAAAAACAGAAGGGATACTGTCATGTGAGTATACTATGGACCAACCAGGAGAGAGGGAATATTCAACCTCACATTCAGGTTGGTAAACAATTTCAAATCCTGGCAAAGTTCTCCAACATGCATTAAAAGGATGGTTTGTAAGCAATTGGGGACCACCAAGATGGCTTCATCAAGAACAGGTCATGTTATACTAAACTCATTTGCTTTTATGACATATTTGCTAGACTAATAGATTGGGGGGACTCTTGTAGACAGATGGTTCCCAATTTTTTTTGATCTAAGGACTCTTTTTATAAAAAAAAATTCCCCTGAAGTCCACATGATAGTAACATGAATGTGCCTGTAAGCTCACTTTTTCTATATCTTGGCACCTGACTTCTTCCTTTAGTTTTAATGCTATACCCTTAATAAAATACAATGTGCTCCACAACCATGTGGTCTAGAATAGAATTCTAAATAACAGCATTCTTCCTCTAAGATATAGAGCTATGAGATGAATATGTACATCAGGACTATAACTATCAATTTTGGTGCCTTGGACAAGCAGCACTAACTGGCCTTTATGATATCTTTTCAGTACATTATGTAAAACTAACAAGTAGCCGTGACTTGAGCAGGAACAATAATTAGTTTCTATCATGTTTCACAGGTTGACATTGTTAATAATGTGCATATTTTAGGGGCTTCCTGTTTTAACTAATTGTTTTTGCCAGCTAGGTACTCAGCTCTTAGTAAGTAAATTTTTCTTGTTCCTGAAGAGGGCCATGTGTTAAATGTTTGTGTCCTCTAAATTTAAAAGGCCTGAGATAAAATTATTTTGTCCTACCCTAGTTATTACTCTGATAATATATAAAATGTAGCATCTCAACATATGAGCAAGAGCTCTCTCTCTCACTCTCTCTCTCTCTCTATCTCTCTCTCTCTTTCTCACACACACACACAGACACACAGACACACACACAGACACACGCACACACACACACACACACACACACACTGTCTTTCTGAAAAAAAATTTGCAAGTACTTTTAATAGTGGCAACATGACATTTAAATTTTTTTAAAAAATCTTATAATTATCTACACATTTGGCAAATGCCTTTCTCTAGTCTAATTTCTTCTTAAAATCCGCTGGTAATAATAGCACACTAAAGGGTCATCATGATCCCATAAGAACTAATAGTTTTCCCATGTTTAACATGAAGATCAAATTGAGGAAATGAATTTGCAGATTGAAAACCCCAAGCCAAATTCCAACAAAACAAACCAGGAACTAGAACAGAGTGAAGCTGTGGTGGCTGATACAGTAAAACTGAACTGAACTACAAAGCAAGAGACCCACCAAAAACTCAGAGACTGAAAATGATAGTAAGAGTCTACCCAGTGAAATGTGATATGACTTTTAGTAAGCCATGTAATCCTAAAAGTCAGATCATGAACAACGGTTCCCTCCACTACCGTTTCACAACAGAAAGAAAGGAGTCATAGCCTTGGTACATTATTTTTAAAAGGTGATTTACCCCTAATGAAGAGTTACTGTTAGGTTCTTTGAAAAATCCTCCTGCAAAGGTCCTATTACAGTTTCACTTTGCCTCCAATGACTCACTGTGGGAAAAAAGAGTGACATTTTGGGAGAGGTCTTGGCTTCTTCTCTAAATGATAATAAGAATGACCTTGTCCCCATAAGAAATCAAAAATAAATGATGGCAAATTGTTTTCTAATGTGGACCATCACCAACTCATTCCCAGATTATATTCCAAAAGACTGTATTTACAGTAGATGCTTTAGATCCCAGACTTCACCTCCGCATGGAAACAATGCCATAAATGGTGGCTATGATGATAAGATTGTCGAGTTAGAACAGAAACAGATCCTAGAAGAAACAGGCCCAGCGAGCTTTCTTGACTTCTCCAGGGTCATACAGTTTGGAAGTATCTGAGGCAGGATGTGAACCCAAGTCTTCCCTGTTTCAAGTAACACGCTATACCATGATGCCTTTCTCTACCACACTGTCTCCATTTCCAGGCCAGCCCACAAAGCCCATCTTAAACACTTGATTAGGCTAAAGTTCTGTTGCACCTTTACTTAATCATCATTACGACTTTGTTTCTAATAGAATTTTATTTCTTTGTTCCAAATAGGAATATCAAAAACACAATTGTTTTCATCGGCATCTGGGGCAGGGCACTATTGGGCTACAAGATCCTGAGCTCTGTTAACTTATTAACTCTATTATATGGTGTAAGAGAAGGCACCATTCTAAGACAGCATAAAGAATACTATCTCCCTAAATCATTGGATTGTTGTGAATTGCAGAAGAAAAGTTGAAGCTGTCTCCAGAATGGGCATTGGTGATCTATGCTCACTTCCCACCCTGAATGTATACATAGATTGTGCATAAGTTGAGTGTTGGTAAAGTGAGGAATACTTGGACAGTCGCTTCTTGAATATCACAATGTGGGACATCCATTCTGAACTGTCTGTGGGGATTTTGTTTTATTTACCATAGACTAACTTTCTCACAAACCAATGAATACATGCCTACACCACTTCTTTCCTACCCACTTCTACCTAGTATACACTCAGATAATGCAAATTAATTATAAATAATTATCTTTTAAAGACATAATTAGGTAAATCTGAATTAAATGTTTCAGAGCATTTCAAAACCAGTTATGAGCACCTTTGCAATCATGGATGATTGAGAGGAAGTTATAGTCTAAAAAGTGCAAACCCATAGGCAAGGACTGGGTAGAGTATCTACCATATTTGAGGAGAGAGGTAACTAGATAATAAATGATAATATAAACCTCTGTCCTACCAGATCTGTCTAATGAGGATGTCAGCATGCAGCTTGCCAGATATTGCAATAGAAACATTATAGTTCAAATACCTATAGGATCATAGGCATAGAGCTTGAAGAGACCTCAGACACCATGTAGTCCAACCCCCTCATTTTACAGATGTGAACAGAACTTAATACCCTACAGGATTAAGTGATTTGCACAAGGTCACATAGGTAGTACTAGAGGTGAGATTTGAACCCAGGTTCTCCCACTCTAGAACTATGGCACTTTCCAATATATCCACTTTTAACATTTTATAAATAGAATCCTAATGAATGGATTTAATTAACAAATTAACAGTATCTCTTTTGTTGCCATCAACGAATAGCTCTTGCCATATTTTCTACACAGGGGAGCTCATTAATAATAATTTTCTTTGAAGAAGCTAACTACCATTCATACTACCAAAGAGGTGTGACAGAGGTGAGCTAGTTTAGATTCAAGATAGAAACTGCATAGCCTTTTACAAATACATTTTTTAAGGACCATTCATATATTATGTGAATAGTTGATAGGAAAAAGATTAAGGAATGATAGAATTCATTACTTGTTGTTTTCATTGCTTGTTCCTGTTCCATGTAAATGTTGGCTGCTGAATAGAACTGCACAGTAGCTCATTCCCATATCTTCTTTCTCTTTAGATGGATCACCTTATTCTTGAACACTGGAAGCTGCTGAGGTGCTTGGAGGCAAGCCATTCTGGAAAAATCCTAAAGGCAACTGCCTGTGATTCCATGAATCCATACCAGAAATGGACATTTGAAAAATATTATGTAGCCTGAAAAGAGAGATAAGCAGAGCCAAACCACCATGTCCTCATCTAGTGAGGGTCACTAGACATTGGGACAAGAATTTCAAATAATGTCGCATTACTCAGTGGTGATTTCAACACTAATGCTACATGAGAAAGAAAGTCTAAAGCCACATCAAGATGGTGTCATTTAACTTAATGGTAACTCAGGGTACTGTTTTCCAACTTTGGACTGGGGCCCTGCTTCAGTATTTGGCAATACTGAATTTGCCTTTCTCCCTTAACTGTGCTAGAACTTCATCATCTCCCTCTGCAACCTTTATCAAGATCGGGGCGTGATTTGGTTTAATCCCAGGGTGAACTGTGGAGGAAATCCGTGGTACTGTGAGAAATTATTTGGTGAGCATGGTAGTACTGAGGGCATTTGATGATAACCAAAGATTCACCTGGTACTTAGACAAATAATAGCCTGGCCTTTACTTCTGACTGCCTTCCTTAAACAAAAATTGCTTTATCACCTGAATTTCTCAGACTGGTATGACCTCAGATGTTTACGTCAATCTGAGATGCTGTAAGGGTGGTTTTGTGTGAAAGCAAGTGAACTGGTTAGCTTTGAATGATACTTTCATAGGCCATGATGGGCTATGATAATAGTGGCGAAGAAGAATCTTCAAATATTTAACCAACCTCTGGTTTGAAGTGCCTTCCTGATCCTCTTTGTTCTTCAAATTTCACTTGAATAATTTCTGTGGCTATTTTCATAGCTCTTTTGGCTAGTATGGGTTTAAAAGAACTAAAGATCTCACAACAAGAATTAAAGAGAATCAACCTGACATTTAGAAGAACCTTCCACTTCTAAGACTATGATTCCACATTGGGTTACAACACATTTTAGAAATAAGAAATTCAGCATAAAATCAAAATATTGTATGGGACTAAAGGAGGCAGTGGGGAGAGACCTGAAACAAAGGAAACAGAAAATAGAACTCCAAGAGGAAAAGATTCTTTTACCAAAACTAAAAATAAAACTCCTCCCCAAAATCTTGAAAAATTCTCTGAAATTGGAAACCCAATATGACTCACAAACACACAGAAGGGTGAGGAATAATAGACTCTTTAACATCCATAATGCATATGTAGTAAAGGGAATAAGGCAGAAGAGAATGGGTTAATCATCACTTAGGAAGCAGACAAAGAAAATCATGGGTTGATGGGTGATAGGAGCAAAACACTTGCTTGAAAGATTTTGACAATGCTAGTAACATACGAGATACTTATTTGTTCAAAATTGAGACTCTGTATTTCTCAGGTATTCCTATATTTTGTATGGAGTACAAAAAAAAAAGACTACTGTACTTTTGATGCAAAATCAAGATCTACAGGAATAGAAAGTTTTTAAATCAGGGTAAATAAAACATACAGATCTTAAAATAGACAACCCAACTGTGCCTGAAGACAGTTAAATAGACACTGTTAAAGAGAGTAAAACTCCATTGTAGAGCAATTCACCATGATTATAAATTAAATTATGTCCTCTCTGGACATAGTGACGTGATACATTTTAATTCTATTAACAGAAAACTAGAATATTTACATTCTTCTTGTCCTCCCAGTATGTGTTTGTGCATTCTCTGTGTCCCCATATCCCTATCCCCTCCATATTCTGTGATTACAGAAAAGGACTTGGAGTGCAAATTTTCTAGAATGATGATGATGAAATTGAGATTCAGAAAAGGCAATTGGACTGCCCCTTGTCAAAGAATTAGTTGATAGAGCCAGATCCAGTACCTCTGTACATACTGCCTCCCTAGGAGAATTACAGAATGAGGTGCTACTATACTATAAATTATCATATCAGAATTTTTACAAGAGTTACATAAACTTTTAGGAGGCATGGAGGCAAGCTGTGTTTAGACTGATGATGCTCTGTCATTGTTTGGATCAGAGACATAACTAGGGTGGGAGAATTTAGGCTATTTTCAAGAGCACTGAATTTATAACAAAGAAATAGTGCTTGCACTCTACTAGGAGCATAGAAACAACAGAGCTTTCCACCGAATTAGAAAGAATAGTTGAAATAGTAAGCTACCAGATGAGAATCTGTGGTATGCGTCCCCTGTCCTCTGCCTATCCATCATCTTTGCTGGTCCCTCTTGTTCACTCTTTCAACGTTTGTCCAGGACACAAAAATTCCTAGTTATGACTCTGGGTTCAGATGATAGAACTTGTGTGTATGCTTAAGTATAGTTAAACTAGCATCTTTAGATCTGACTCACTTTTTAAAATAGCTGCACAAAAGTGCTGAAGGAAGGATGGACAGAGAAGTCAGCTTTCCTCAGTACTTCATGGAATACTTTGTTCAAATAAATGACATTGCAGATGAAATCACATTCAAGGGGTGGAAATAAGAAAACTCATCTCAAAGCACAAAGCCATATGGAGAAAGTGCATGCCAGTCACCAAAAGAATCTGAGTTACTGACCAAAAAACACACTGTCTGCATGCCTCATGTCTCTGGGCCACCTCAAAACAACTGTGAAATGTTTCAAGCTATTATTGTTTCAGCCCATAGGATTTTACTTCATAGCCGAAAGCAGACTTCTCATAGAAAATTCAACTTCATTCTCAGAAGGACTTGAATTATGATAATAGAATCAACCAGCAGGACACCCAGCCTGAGATGTTCGGATATTTTGCACAAGGAATGTTCCCTCATGTAGTCACTCATGTAGTCTTATTCCTGACTTCACCCTAACATATTTATCACAGATATATTGAAGTATGAACTGGAAGGGTTGTAAGTGATTTTTGGTACCTCTTGTATTTGTTCTTTCATCTACCTTAGAGTCTGAAGAACATTTTTTGTTATATTCTTGCTCAATAGTTCTGTTAATGAAAAATTTTTGTTAAGTACTTGCAGTGGACCAAGCACTGTACTAAGGACTAGGAATATGACTGCAAAATCAAGACAGGAGCTTATCTTACTATGGGGAAGACAACAAATGAAGGGGAATGGTGGCCAGAAAGAGAAGTTATGGTCTGAAAATACATAAAGATGGAGAATGGATCTATTATAAATTTATGTTAACTGATATCAACTGTTCCCTTGTTGCATCAAGGCATATGTTACACTTTTCCCTAATCAATTGGTTATCCCACTCTCCAGAGCTGCTGTTCCAAACCTTATCTTTCCTCAAACCTCATCTTTTCTCAAACCTCCCATGCTATCACCTCTCCCTCTCTCCTGAGGAACTCCTCTTATACTTCACTAAAAAAATTAAGGTCTTTCATGGAGATGTTCCTCTTTTCCCTCATCCCTGCCTTACATCACTCGCACATCTTCCCCAACTGTCTCCTCCTTCAGTATTGTTTCAGATGAAGAAGCAATGCTTCTCCATAGCCAATGCCAACCTCTCCACAAACACCATTGATCCCATCCCCTCCTGTCTTCTTCAACAGATTGTTCCAGCTATGATTCCTACCCACACTCCCTATCTCCCACTTTCTACCACTTCCTTTTCTACTGCCTACAAATACACTCATGTCTTTCCCATTCTAAAAAGGGAGAAAAAAAATCTCTCTTGATATGACCACCCCTGCTAGTTCTTCATAAATATCTCTTGTTTTTTCTCTACTAAACTCCTGAGAGATTCATCTACACAAGTATTTCCACTTCCTTTCCTCTCATTCTTTTTTTAATACTCTGCAATGTTGTTTCTGAACCTCATTCAAAATTACTAATGATTTCTTAATTGTTAAAGTCAATGGCCTTTTCTCTATTTTCATCTTTCATGACCACTTCAACCTTTAATATTGTTGATCACTTTTTTCTGCTGAATATTCTCTCATTTCTAGGTTTTTGTGACACTGCTCTCTCTTGGTACTCCTCCTTTCTTTCAGAGGCTCAATCTCCTTTGCTGGATATTTATCCAAGTCATACCTACCAATTCTGGATATCCACCAAACTGTCCTGGGCCCTCCTCTCTTTTCCCTCCATTTTATCTTGCTTGGTGATCTCATTAACTGCCATAGATTCCATTATGATATCTTTACAGATGATTCCTAGGTGCAGATGAATATATATTCAGCTCTAGTCTGTCTCCTGAGCCCCAGTTCCACATAACCACATGCCTTTTAGGCATCCCAAATTCATCATGTCCAAAACAAAGCTCATTATTTTTCTCTTCAAATTCTCTCCTCTTCCCAATTTCTCTATCATTGTGGAGGGCACAATCATCATTTCCCTAGTCATCCAGGTTTATCCTCGACTCTTCACTCTACCTCACCCCAAATATAGGTTGCTAAATCTTGTCATTTCTGTCTTTACAATGTCTTTCCCATAGGCCACTTTTTCTCCATTCACACAGTCAACCACCCTGGTGCTTATCATCACCTCTCACTTGGACTGTTGTAATAGACTTCTAATTAGTCTCTCCATCCCATGTCTTTTTCCACTCTAATCTCTGTTTCTGAAGGGATTTTTCTAAAGTGTTGCTTTGGCCACATCAACCCCATCCTCCAACTCAGTAAAGTCCAGTGGATCCCTCTGACCTCCAGATTCAAATATAGTCCCTGATTTTGCTTTTAAAATTCTTCACAACCTGCCCTCTTCCTACCTTTCAACTCTCATCTTCTCCACAGCACACTATAATCCCACCACACTTGTCTACTTGCTGCACATGATGCTCCATTTCCCGTCTCTGTGCCTTTGACCGAATTTGCCACCACATCTGGGAATACTTTCCCTCCATACCTCCACTTTCTGGTTTCCCTGGCTTCTCTCAAGGCTCTACTTAAATCCTACCTTTTATTCCAGACTTTTCTGGGTTCCCTCAGCTTCTAGTGCCATCTCTGAGATTACCTTTCTATCTACTCTGAATATATAGCCTCTATGTGTCTCATTATTTGTATGTTTGCTTCCTCCCTTTGAAGACAGGGTCTGTCGTCTTCCTTTGTATCGCCAATGTCTGGCACAGACTAAGCAATTAGTAAACACTTGATGAACGACCAAGTGATACCATAGGACAGTAAACTGACAAAGTCATTCCAGAAATAACGGTAATATTTATTTGATTAAAGTGGAGGCAAAGGAGGCATGATACCAGAATGAAAAATGATAAAGGTAAATTTGCATGGTCCCAGAATCCTGCAGCTTAGCTCCTCCCAGACATGGCCCTTGCTGATCTGTTTCAGAAACAAGGTTCAGTGGTTACTAACTTTTTTGTACCCAACCTTGATGCCAGTGATATTGACTCATAAACTTCCACAAACTTTTTATCTTCCTTTTACTTTCTTTTCTTTTCTTTTCTCTCTGTGTGTGTGTGTTGTGTTGTGTTGTGTTGTTTTTTTGAGATTGGGTCTCCCCATCTTGTTCAGGAGGGAAGTATATAACAGCCACTGATGCACCAAATTTCCCCTATTGGCTGCATAGGAGCTCTGATCTGCTTAGTTTCTAAACTGTTTAGCCCTACTTACTCAGCCTGTTGCCCCTCTTCCTCCCAAAGTCTCACCATATTAAAGCTGGACACTGCAGACTCACAATTGACTTAACCCAATGCAGTTGAGAACTTCCAAGTTCAAATGATCCACTCTACCCTCTTCCTCTCTGGTAGCAGTGACTATAGAATTTTGAAGATTTTCAAAAAATGACTGTGATAACTCATAACTTTGTCTTTTAGGAGGGTTGTGCTGAACACAGTGTTAGAGTGAGACCTTCTGGATATTACCAGGAATAAAAAAATGTCTTAGTTGAGGTATGAAGTGAACCTGACTTACACTGACTCTTGAAATTAATATTATGGGAAGCTTTCAGTACAATACCTGACTCATCATGGATTCATTCTTGGATTTTCTCAAAAAGGTTCTTGTACATACTATTGCCTGGAGCAAAAGGGCTAAAGCCTGGTGGGAATCATCGTAACTTACCTCAGCAACTTTCACAGCTGGCTGGGAGCCCAGCTGTCTCACTGAATTTCCCCTCTTCTTTCCCAGTATTAGCCCATAGCTGTTTGCCGAAAGATGACACAGCTGCTGTTGGTGCAGTCCTGTTTGATCACCAGCATCAATTCTCTTCATTTCTGCTTGCTGACATTCAATCAGTTGTCATCTGGGCGGCCACAAATAGTCATATGTCAGGACCACATCATATTATCAGTTTTGTCACTGGATTGGGGAAATGTTCACTTAGATATTAAATATCCTACTTCTGGCATCACCCCAGGGATTCTAGGGAACCAGTTCTCTCCGTTCTTCTGGATGGGTGTTCGATTATTCCAGTCAAATGTGATTTCTAAAAATGATGCTTCAGAGATGAACAGGGTCCCAGAGGAAGATGCCATTTATTGGTCATCTTGGAATGATTTCCAAGGGCACTCATGCAAAAGATTAAAGTGAGGGTGGAGCAGATGGTAGAGTCTCTATTTCTTTCAACAATTCTAATTTCTCTTCCAGGTCCTGATTATGGTGAAATAAATACACACAAATATGTATATATGTGTGTGTCTGTATATGTATGTGTGTATTGTATATGTATATGCATGCATATATTCACACACTCACGCATATGTATGTGTTCATATTTGCCATGCATATATGTGCGTATATGCAGTGTGTATATGTTGTGTTCACATGTATACACATGCATATATTCACACAATATACTCATGTGTGTATATAGGTATATGTGTAAACATATATGTTGTGTAGATGTGTGTATCAAACATATATGTGCGTGTACACACATGTGCATGTGTACACAGTTGCACTTTAAGTGTTAACTCCTAAAGCATGGTAATTATAACATGCATACACACATACATGTGTATGCAGTGTGTATATGTTGTGTTCACGTGTATACACATGCATATATTCACACAATATACTCAACTTATACACTCTCTCCAGACTCCAGGCATTTTCACTAACTATTTCCCAGGCCTGGATACTCTCTCCCTCCTCATCTCTCTGCCTTCCTTCAAATCTCAGCTAAAATACTGCTTTTCACAAGTAGCCTTTTCACATCTGGTACCTTCCTTCTATTAATTATCTCCATTTTATCCCATATGTAGCTTGTTTGCACACTGTTGTTTTCATGTTATCTCCCCATCAGACTGTGAGCTTCTTGAAAGCAGGGATGTTCTATTGCTTTTCTTTGTGGCCCAACAATAGCACAGTGGCTAGACCATAGTAGATACTGAATAAATGATTATTGACTGACCTCATTCTCAGATGTGGAATGGTGGTGAGCATATGTGTGCAAAGGGAAATGAATGGGGAAAGGGATTTGGGGAGAAAATAGAGGAAAAGTCCTTTATTCCCTTCTCCCCATCATTTCTGGCTATGGAAAAAAGAAGCATATATGTATGGTGATGATAGGAGTGTGCGTGCTGAGGGGGCCTGGGGTGATTGCTGCAAATAAGCTATACTCCTATTCTCTCTTATCAATAATAGATATATAGGAATATAGAAGGAGTTAGAAAGGTCAAGATGCGCCTCCTTAGTTTCCTCTTGCTCAGGCTCTTATGTTAAATTAACGGAAGTTAAAAGGAATTTTCTAATCCCAAATTAGATAGCTGTGTGGTCTGTGCTTAAGTTCCTTGGCTCCATCCAACAGTCAGATTTTGGTTTGGAAAATTTCTTTTCTTTCCTATAAATTCATAATTGCTAGCCTATATCCCCAAAATCTTTTTCAGGAAGCACCAGTAAAACTCCACACAAGCTGTGAGAACAAGACACCCCATGATTCTCCCTGACTGATGTTCCAATGAGCCTTGGGACAAAAAACAAAGGACAAATTATATATATATGTATATATATATATATATATATATATATAATTAGTTTAGTTTTTTTAGTGATGGAAGGAAAAACATTTCAGGGTTGATGGCCCTGTACAGCAGGGCCATCAACCTTCACTCCTGTTCTACATTTCTGCTTTTATTAGGTCACTAACTTCTGAGCCTTTTCCAGTCAGCACAACTCTCACTGGTCTCATTCCATTATGAATGGATTCCAAGTTGTCTGGTGGTTCTGCATCAGCTTCTATGGTGTTTGAGGGAAAGGTAACCACCTCCCCACTTTGCCCTGTTAATGATGGTGCAAGCTCCACCTTTTTCCTTGTCCCTGCTCAAACCGATAAGCTGCTCTCCTTGAATAAAATCAGACAGAGAGCTGTGTAACCATACAATGCATATCCCAGACACACCCTTTTATACTCTTATTTCATAGCTTGTTTTCCCTAAAAGGTGGGAAAGAAGAGGATAAGACACAAATGAGCACATTTTGCTCGGTTAATAAGTAAACTTTTTAATGGGCTAGGGAGATAGAAGCCAATTTCAACCTATTGACGAACGGGGAGTTTGAAGTTGAAATGTAGATTTCCAAAATCAACAATTTTGCTTATCCCCAATGACTTGAGTTATAAATAAATCGCAGCATATACAAATGTGAGAGATTTCCAAATATTCTAGACATTTTCTTCAATGAATCAGTTATTCCATCAACAGGCGACAGTTAGGTGTTTGGTTTTGCATTTTTCCATGAAATGACTATGGCATTAGCTTTGGATATTTATCAACACTATCTTCATTGTCTTTATTGATTATTCACACTAATCATCCATTGCTCTCTCCCAGTCATTTTGTCATATTTATTTTATTATAGTACTCTTCTCTCTTTGAACAGTGGTACCCCTTTTCCTATTTAGTCTTGTTACTTTTTTAATTTTATCTGATTTTTCCAGAACAGTGAGTGGGCCCATATGTTACTCTAATAATATGGCCAAGTATCTTTCTTTTTTTATGCTAGTTGAGTAATTTATCCTTTTCCCAAAACACTTCTATTATTACTCATTTGAAATGTTTTTCCTTCCATCACTAAAAAAACTAAACTAATTTTATATATATATATATATATATATATATATACATATATATATAATATAATTTGCAAATGAACATATGGGAATAGTATTAAAACTTCAGTGTTGTTCAAATCCATTAATTCTATGAGTAAAAAGATGTTAAGTATTTTTAATCAGGAATAAAATTTATTTCTAAGGTAATTTTTCACTGTTCCTATAAAATAGAACTCTTGTTTTATATGTAAACCATGATTCGATAAACCAGGCATATTTTAAGCCTCAGAATTTTTATATGATTCTATAGAAATAAAAGAGCCTATAAAATGAAATAGTGTAACACTTTCTAGCTATCATTCACTGATGAGTTTGAGAAGATAATGCATTATAGAACACCTTAAAAAAATAGCCAAAGACACCAAGATCTAGATTTAGAAACATACACACATTATCTAATACAGAGTAAACAAAACATTTCTTTATTTGAACTGTTAATATAATGGGTTTTTTTTTGTTTTTTCAATGATCACATTTGATGAGGCAGATTTTTATATCTACAGAAAATAAAACATTGCTTGTTGTTAATTCATGTTTGCTCTAGTTTCTAAATCAGATCAGGAACATCAGCAGGCCCAGGGTGAGCCAGTTTTCCTTCTACATTGGAAACCAAGAGCTTTTCTCCCTAGTTCCTGCAGTATGTGCTAGAAGGGAGCAAATGAGAGAGATTTTCTTCACTTCTTTTGAGGTTTCCAAAGTAAGACACCTTCTTTCCAAGATTATGGTTTCCTGAATAAAGTCAAATACCTGTCAATTACCTATTGGTCACCTACAGTGACTAAAATTGATGGCCTTAATCAAAGATAATAGTAGTTCCTATATTATAATGAGTAGTGATATAGAAGAAACGCATTTGTAATAAACGGCATGACCTATGCACCCATAAGACCATATTAACCTGGAGAAGTATTAAAAATTCACCAGTTATACATGTCTTGCAATTGGATATCAATAGACAAAATTGTCTGTAGCTGGTTATCTTCACTGGTTAGAGCAGAGAGGTAACATAGCTAAGGTTATGAGTTAGACTCCCACATGAGCTTTGTTTTGTTCCATGGCCATAAACTCAGTTCTATCATTTCATAAATAAGTGCTACTGGTAACAGAGGTGGATATGAGAATGGTTCCATACAAAACAATCACTACTACTGAAATCAGCCATATTCACATCCTAATGATGATAGGTCAGCAACACTGTCCTTTTATGTGAAGAACAGTATTATATTATGCCACAAAGTGAAACATTAAATTGTGGGGATCATTTATTTCCCAGAATTTGAATGAAGTAATTAAGAACCTAAGTTGACCATATAATTAATTTAGGTCTCCACTTGGATTTGTCCATGGAGGCCTAGTTCTCTTATTTTTTCCCCAAAACCCCAAATCATATGCACAAAACTACTTATTCTATTTCCAGGAGTCAGTCCTAAAGGTTCCTATGAACTCCACCTTCTGTGAAGGTTCAAATCAGGTGCTACCTTCCCAATGGACCCTTCCCTTATTAGTCCCAACTCACAGTCTCTGTTTGCTCATTTATAAACAAGAACTTCTAAGGTCTCTTAGAGCTCTAAATTTGTAACCTTATGACTTTACCCCCAGTCTCAGTGCATCATAATCTCCTTGAAATGAGGACCTATATCTTGGGACACCTCCAAGGGTGCTTGACCCTGACAGAGGCTTAATAAGGACTTTTGGAAGTATTTATTATTGAAATGAGAGGACATTTGAATGCCCTGTTGAATATACCATCTTTAAAAGGATAAGAGGATTGTGGTCACCAAAACTACCAATTTAGTCTGTGTAGTCTCTGAATCCACTTTTCAACATGCATATAATGCTACATAAATCTTTGTCTTAAGACAAGGATTCAATAAAAAATGTAATCAAAGTGAATTGGGGGTTGATTGCACATAAATAAGCAAGAATCTATGTGCAGCAAGCCCTGGGATCTTCACAGACTGAAAAGGAGATAAACAAATTGTTGAATTGTTGAACAATGAGAGCTGTATTACATTTAAACAATAAGGGACTGTCTTTAAGCAGCAGCCTCAAAATAGATGCCTGTTACATGGAGCAGAAAATTCAGGATTACATTTACTGAAGCCTTGAGAGAAAAAAAAAACCCAGGATCAAAATATTCCCAAATTAATAGAGATACTCTTTAGGATCTTCTGTTTTTACACACACACACACACACACACACACACTCACTCATGCACACACTCACACACACCCTGATTTACTGATCAATTCCAAACCCTAGATCTTCAGACAACTTTGAGAAGGGTGAATAGAACGACTCAAGACTAAAAAGTCAAATATTCCATTAGCTTATTAGCTTCAGCTTTCAGTGAAAGCTATCACTGAAAATATTCACTCAGGTGCCATATTAAAAACACGCTAAGGTAATAATTTCCACTCTTGGAAATAATTGGTTGAGTTATTTAGAAAATTTCTGAAAGCCATGTTAATGAGTGAAGGCACAGTACTAAAGATAGGCTTTATTTTTTTTAATCATGCTAATATTTTCATCTTTGTTTGAAAGAAATGTAACTATTAGCAAAGATTTCCTAGATAAACAAAACAAATACACCCCCACAGAAGTGAAAACATTCAATGCAACTCTTTGGTCTGGTGCCCACTTCTCTTCTATCCTGTCCCAATACATCAGCCTTACAATGAGATGAATTCAATGGTGAACATAATACCAACATTTACCAAATGGAACTCTCCCGGCTGACAGCTGCTCAGCCCCTCCAGTGAGGGGACACAATGAATGGTAACACGAAGGGACTGGGCATATAGAATTTTCACTGTCCAGAAGTCCAAGATAACAGTTTCACATCATAGGAGGACAATATGAGGGAAGGAGGAAGAGACCTTGAAGATTCTTTAAATGATTCTATGAAACAATGTTTTTCATTTGTACTATCCAACAATTATAAATTTCTGAAGTTTAATATTGGGCTTCCCAAGCTCTCTAAGATTCTCAACCAGAAAGACATAGACGTAACCTTGCAGAGCCATGTTGTTCCTTTGGTTACTTTACTTCCTACCCTTCCCACTTGTGCAGCCAAATCATTACCAGATTCACCTGTGGTTCTTGATATGCAGGATGATGCATTAGTAACATTTTAAACTGTATGAATCCTGTTGTGTAAGTGAAGAAACCTAATGCTGTTTGATTTAACATAATCAAATGGGAGTTTTCTTCCTATGGCTAGTTGCACCCAATTTCAAAATGAAAGACAAGAGGTTAAGCTTCCATCAGATATTATGAAATTATACATGAGAAAAAAGATGAACTCAAGTAGCATGGGCAATGAAATGTCTTGAGAAAGTAAATTATAAATGCAACATGGACTCAAATTCATCGATTCTCTGCTTTGTGTTCCCCTTTTTAATTTTCCGATAGGATATTGTGTTGTATCTTGAATAAGTATGTCTGGAAATATCATTCTTCTTCCCCGAGGCTGGCAGCTCCTCTGGTGTTATAGGATGTGAACTGGGGCTGCTCAGAGTGGAGTCCTCACTGTCATTGCCTTCCTCTTTGAGGTGAGAAGCTCCTCCATTTCCCTTCCTAAATTCTATCAACCGGACTTCATCTTCTTCATCATCATCATCATCATCATTCTCGTTATCATTTTCTAACTCCTGCTCACCATCCTCCACTTCCTCATCTTGTTTGGACATCATCATTCCATCTTTGCTGGGTTGCTGAGAGCCCAGCCACTTCACATTAACTTCAGTTTCTGCTACCTGGAATTCCTCATTTTTCCTCATTCTACCATCTCTTCCTTCTAGAAGTTTCTCAGTGCCACTTTCCTTCTGTCTGGTTGTTTCCTGGAATTTTCCATGTGGAGGAATGTTCTCCCACTGAAGTCCTGTAGCAAAATCAATTTGGAGATGAGATGTGCTATATTCTAAAATACTTAGTCATTATTATCTGTTGTATTTCGAGATATAAAAGTCTGGTTGGGATGGAAGGGGAAGAGAAATATATTGATTTTTTAAACATTAGAAATATCAATGTTCACAAGAAAAAAGGAAGGGATTTTTTTTTGGGGGGGGGGGAAGAAAAGTTTTTCCTCTGATAAAAATTGACTTTGCACACCTCTATTCCCAGAAACTCTCCACTGAGAGACTCCCACTAGAACCATAACTAGGATATTTTGCACAAAAATCATAAGTCATTCCAGCACTGTCCCAAGAAGTAGAGGTAAAGGCCTCATTTGATTGAATTAAACAAACATTTCTATAACCCCATGGGTTGCTGTAGGGAGGCAGGGAAGGAGCTCACCCCAACGTGCCAGCTGGTAGCTTCCTATTTTTACTAATTATTCTTGCTAACAAGATGTTAAGCTGTTTTTTGTTTTGTTTTGGTTTTTTTCTATCTGCTGAAGGGCTAAAAGTACTGTTGAAACCGCTAAATTCAGCACCCTATGGATAAGCCCTAGTCACCCAATCCTAGTTTTGGCTCTTCCCCTCATAACTGATCATGAAATTATACAGGGGTTGCTAGAAGGAAGCTCGGTGGATATCTAGCCCAACCCTGTCCCTTCATTTTCTAAATGTGGAAACTGAAGCCCAGAGAGGTTAAATAACTTATTCCAGGTCACATAAATTAGAAGGTAGTAGAGGTAGGATTTGGATCCTCTATCTGTAGGACTGGCCCTCTTCCCCTTCTACCCCATTGCTTCCTATCTGATCTAAAACATATGAGTACAAGAGTCTGAAACAGGTGTACAAAGATACATGGAGTAAAATACAGGGTCCAATCAGCACAAAATCACATCTCATGCCCAATTCAGCTTGAAACAGCAATGCTCCTTTCTAGGAAAGCCATGTTTTAGGCTGACTTCACTGTCATAATTGGGATATATACATATAAGACCGAAACAACTGATTAATTTGGTCAATTCAGTCAAAAAGCTGGAGAGGGATTGGACTAGATAAAAATGGAGATCTCTCTCAACTCTAAATCTATTGTCTCCATTCCTGATTGATTCTTCACTACATTATTTCTCTACTCTCACCCCTAAAACCTGGGGAAAAGATCACCCTTCCTATAACAATGACTAGAGCATGTTCTTCCCCCATGAGGAAAGTTTCTCCATGGCTTTAAATTACGTTCTTCCTGAATATTTTTTAGCATCTTTCTTATTTATCATTCTATGTCATAGAATCTATGGCAATAATCACTCTGCAGGTTTATTTCAATGGATTTTTCTCCATAGGAAAGATGATAGGAAAAAAAAATTGATACCTCTTGAATTTAAGACAACTAAATATTCCCCTAAAAAGGAAATAGATATTTTGAGAAATGCCAAGAGCCCACCTACTTTAAGAACTCAAGTATTGCTTTCTTGTTTTACTAGGTCAATAAATAGCAGCCTAATGCTTCCAAAGGGGTTTGCCAATCAAAGCTTTTCAGAAAGAGGTTCACTACTCAAATGAGACTTCCCTGTCATCCAAGTAGCCTGAATGTTTGGAACCTTGGGATAATGAAGATGAGGAAGGGAACGTTAACTAGGGAGGAGTAATCTGCTAAAAGAGTAGATTCAACATAAGTCTAGGGGCATTAGAAATGAGTTTTGCTACGGATACATTGCCTTAATAATCAACTACTCACGAGCCCTTTACATGGCCAACTATATTCCTTCTTCCAGGGGATATAAGGCCTCCAAATTACCTCTGAAGAGATGAGAACCTCCCTGTTGTTTCTGCTTCCTGAAGCCTCCCCTCCTTCCTTAAGCCACAGGGTAGGGCATGCCCTCCCTAACCTCCCAAGAGCAATCCCTAACTCCAGTCACACTCGGGTTCATTGCAGGTGCCTGTCACACCTCCCAGCATCTCAGAGACCCCATGCTATGCTACTTCACTCCTGAAAATGTGGCACATTTTAGATGGCTATCACATCCTTGGGTCTTGTTAGCACATCTCTATTTTAAATGATGCTCTAATTTCTCAACAAATGACCTATTCAGTGTTTTGCCTGTGGGGTCCTAGGTGTTAATTAGGGTAAATTGGCTAGGCACTAAAAGCTGCCTGCAACTTTGAGATAAAATGCTGGTAGCTGGGAGTCAGGGTCTGTGAAAGAAGACTTAATAGATTTTATTACACACTTAAAAGAGAGCATGCCTTGAATATAGATGTCTACTAAAACAGAAGAGGCTCCCAAAGGATTCAGTGTGTACCTAGCAATCAAGTTTGTTGAAATATGATGTATGATGACATTTTTTAAATCCTCCTACCTACAAAAAAGCTGGTTATCCTAAGACTTTTTTAACAGGAATTATGTGACTATTTTGAGCTGACCCTCAAGAGTCCACCCCTCAAATTTCCACAGAATTACAGTTTCTCCAAATTATATGTGAATTCTAGAGTTGTAGGGTAAACTAAATTAAAGACCTATTTACATGCCATTGGAAGTATGGTACAGATTCTGAGATTGTGAATGAAAAATAAATGTCAGTTGAATGGACAAATATACCCCTCCAGTATGGAACATTTCAGTCAGCTATACTAATCCATGCCATCTGAGTCTTGAACTCCCTGGGATGTTTTCTAAGGTGGAACTGACTGATAAATCATGACTGACTTATCTGCCTCCAGCAGTCTCAAGAGTTTGGATGCATTTCCTAAATTGCTTTTCTCTCCCACACATACACCCACATATCCCTCCCATAGCCCATGCAAAGCTGTTCCCTATATACAGTCAGAGAATATTGTGTACAGAGTTCTCATTACCTTCTTCTGATGTCATTTCATCAGCTCTTGTTTCCTTGAGGGAGAAACTTGCTATTCTCTTGTGAACAGTAAAGTTGTCCTCCTCTGTTTTTTCTTAAGAAAGATACAAGAAGGATACAAGAGTTATGACAGCTGAAATGGAGCTAAAATTACCAAAAAGCCCCTGCAAGGTGGCTCTCTGTTATGATGACTAAAGGTCATATTTTCCTTTTCTAAATAATTTCTCAAAGGATTCATTTTATTTTTCATCTGACTTCAAATGTCCTTGCTTATTATAGAAGCATTCATTCCAACATCCTTAGACATGTTGTCATAGCCAACATAGAAAAGCAGTCAAATTCTGAATCACCTGATCCCATTATCTATTTGTCTGGCTATAAAAGTTTCTTGAATTCTCACACACATGCTATTCTTTCCTATTCTAACAAAGTGGAAAAGGAGTCATATGTGTTCCCAAATTCTCAAACTGAAATAAGCAAGATCATTTAAATGGTACTTTACCTTCTTGATGCTCCTTCTCTTCCAAAGACCAAGGCAAATCTCTGCAGATCATGCTTGCTCGAAAATATTTGTTTTCTTCTCGATTTCCTTTGGAGAAAGAATCTTCAAGACTTACATCTGCACCATGATATTTGCTGAGGTCATCAGGGGTGAAAACCTCATCACTAATTTCAGTGGTCTCTTTTTCAGGTGACACGTCTCCATTGTACTCAGTCAGACTGGATGCCTTTGGAACTTCTGTCATGATTTTCCAGTAAAGAACAATTAATTTGGAGCCTTTGGGGTATAAGTAAAAGGAATGACCCACCTTGGTAGGTTATTTGATTTCTCCTTTAAAATCCTAGAATCTTCCTAGCAATTTCAAGAGCATAGATTGAAAACTTTCTTTCCTATCGAGATGTTTTTCTTCAATGCTTAACAAACTTCTTTAATTTCCCCTTAAAGTATCCTCCCTCAAACCAGAACACAGAATTTAAAAAACTGGGATTTGTCTGAGATTTAACAACCTCTTCTTTGCACCAAACTAGCCAATCAGCACCCTCATTGTTGTCTGGTCCTCCCACTTGCCTAATTAAGCAGTAATATTTTAATTTACGTAAACATCTGAAGCAATTAGGCTTTTGTGTGAGCCTGCAGAAAGGGCTTTCCAACATGGCTGGCCCTGCAAAGAACCAAGATTTGTGTCCCCTTGTTATAATAGTCCTTTGTTATTCGCCTTGTAACAGGACCCACAATTGTTCCACAGCTTTAATCCAAAAAGAATGACCACCTTAAATCATGTTAGTGCTGTGTAACCAGCTTAATATTTCCAGGCAGGTTTTGTTCTAGTAAACCTCAGATGCTTTTGTGTAGACAATAGCTTCTTTTCCTGATCACTGAAGAATAAAACCAGCTTACACAATGTTGGCCTTATGCATAGGTGGCCTACACAACTACCTATATATACCGTGATTTGGGGGCTTCAGAAAAAGACCTCTGTTCTTACCCTAACATTATTCCTTTTAACTTCAAGCTAATACCAAAAATTCTATGATTCAAGTTGCACTGTTTTGCTAGTGCCTTCCCCAAAAAAGCAGTATCAATTTCACAGATCAAATGCATTAAGTAAGATATATACTGTAAAGTGCTTTGTAAAGTGATATGTTACCTATTATTATTTTTGTCAATTTTGTGTTTATCTATTATAAATGTGTGCATATATATATACACACATATTCACATAGACAAACACATTACATCATATATCATATCATATTATGTTATATCATATATAATATATCATATCTATATTTATATATCTATATCTCTGTCTATCTATCTATCTATCTATCTATCTATCTATCTATCTATCTATATCTCCCAACAGAATGTAAACACTTTAAGGAAAGGGACTATCTTTGTATCCCCACTACAGTGCCCAGAGTATAGAAGGCCCTTAATGAATTTTACTTACCCTTTACATGTTTGGTCTATGTGGGCAAGTATTTGTGCCTTTTCTAAAATTTTCCAAATGCAAGGCATCTTACATGCATTAAGTATTTCATAGACATTTGTAGAATCAAAACAAACTGACCTCGTTAGTCCTTGGGACCAGACATTATGTTGGTCTTTTGAAAGCCTGCATATAGAGTAGCCTCTCTGAAATTTTCTAATAGTTATGCTTGTCATTATCTATTCATTCACTTGTTTATTTGTTCAACAGCTATTTATTAAGTCACTCTGTACAAGGCAGTATACATTGTTCCATGAGGGATAAGGAGATGTAAAAGACGTCTTTTTATCCTTGGACATTCCACATGCACATATTCTCTCCTTACATTACATTCCTTCTCTTTCCTTAAGGTACAGCTTCGGTATCATCTTTCACATGAAATCTTTCCTAATCGCCCAAACTGCAAGGGCCCTATTTCTCAAATTACCTTCTATTTAGCTACTTTGTACTTATTCATGTTGACTTACTCTATTTATGATGTCTTTGTAAATACATTTGTTGTTTTACACATTGTACTTGGATCCCCAGTGCCTAGTATACTGTCTGGTACTCAGTACTTGTTCATAGATTGATTGATACTCCCTCCCTTTAAGAAGCCTAACAAGAACATAACAAGATGTACTGTATGGTAGTTTCAATGGCTTTGATGTCTTTCTTTTCAATCAACCACCATTTGATTGGGCATCTCATAGTAGAGGAGTTAGTTAGTAGAAGAGTTAAAGCTATAAGAAGCCTTAAATATCATCTAATGACCGCAGCACCACCTCTCTTTATAGATGAACAAATGAAAAACCAGAGAGAAGAAAAGACCTGCACAAAGTCACACATAAAGTAAGTAACAGAGGCCGAACTTAAGTTGCTGGCCTTTAACTCCGTAACTAGGGTTCTTTCTTTAAAGAAAAAATAAAAACCATCGTGTTAAAGATCTGCTTTTTTACATCTGTGTTGACTCTCAATAATCCTACCACTCCCACAGTAAAATCCCATTTTGTAATGAAAAAGCACATTGAAGTAAAACAAGACCTGGTAAATAGTAGGTGCTTAATAAATGTTTTTTGATTAATTCAACACAATGATGATGTCCAGAAGCACACATCTCACATTGGGCCTCTTTACCAAAGAGAGGGAGGTGAGCTTCACCATCAAGCTTCTGGAATCGAGATCTATCAGAATGCCCATCGGAGTTCTCATGTCTTGTTTTCCTTTACATTATTTCTTAGTAAAGATACTAGACTGGTTTGCCATTTCCTTTCCGGCTTATTTTACAAATGAGAAAACTAAGGCAAGCGAGGGTAAGTGACTTACATAGCTAGTAAGTGTCTGGGACCAGATTTGAACTCAGAAAGATGTGTTTTCCTAACTTCAGGTCCAGTCCTATGTCCACTGTACCACCTAGCTGTCCTATGGCACCATATGTACCTACATGTATGTATATATATCCACACAAGCATACATAGATGTATACACACATGACTAAGAGCTGTGATTTTATTGCTGTACCAAAACATACCTATCAATGCAATTTAGGAACTATTCCACAACTTAGTCTTACACAGCTGCCTGATGCACAATAATATTCTGTTACATTCATGTAACATAGCTTGTTTAGTCATTCCCCCAACAGGCCCATACTTGGTTTTCAAGTTTTCAGCCTCCAAGGTCTTTTCGCACAGGATCACAGAGGTACAACTGAAAGGGACTTCAGAGACCTTCTACTTCATCCCTCATTTAGCAGATAAGGAAACTGAGGCCAAGGAGAGGTTAAGGGACTTATCTAAGGTCACAAAGTAGTTACAAAGACAGAATTTGAAACCAAGTTTTCTGTTTCCTCTATATCAAACACATATACTAAGATTCAGTAACCTCAGTTTTTATGATAAAACTCTCCTGGGAAAGGTAGATCCAGTTTAGTACACAAGCAACTTACGGCTCCTATGTAGGCCTCCCTTATCTTGCAGCTACTTTACCAAGCTGTCGTGAGGATTAAAAGTAGATAAGACCTGTAAAATGCTTTGTAAATCTGAATGCTTTAAGATATATAGCTATACAGATGCTAGAGATATTAGTATATAAAGTCTATCCATTATATACCTTTCTTTACCCCTTCACCTCCTCCCTGATTTTGTACCCTTGTAGAGAAAAATATGATTGACTTTACCAACTTGCTCCCTTAAAATGCCACATTTTGATTTTTTTTTCAGCTTTCTAGACATTCAAAGTTAATTGGGAAGATTAAGAAAGGATTCCAAGTGTTTTTTCAGCATGTGCTCAGATCTGCAAGAAACTTTTCATTCTGTCCTATAGGATGGTGAGGGTCAAGTCAATCACTCACAACTTCTAAATTTCTCCTGGTATGTGTAGGTCAGTATAAAGCTTATTTCATTTTATTTTATTTTACTTTATTTTATTTTATTTTATTTTAATTTATTTTATTTTGCATAAATGTGAGGGCACAAACAAGGACCAAAAGGGAAAAAAAAAGACATAATTATCAGAGAGACCACCTGGCACTCTCAGTAAAAAGATAATTTGCTAATCTATTGCTGTTACTACCTGTAGCTTAAAAAAAAATGCATACCTCTTTGCATAAATGACTATTTAAACTGAAATGTTATTACATCTCCCATGTGGTAATGCAGCGGTTTTCAACTGACCCTTTCACAGGGGTGACAGGGGTCACCTAAGACCATCGGAAAACATATATTTCAGGTGGTCTTAGGAACCGAGACATTGCTCCTCTATCTGTCTCCAGGCAGGTCCACCCACATGCAGATACGCCCACATATGAGTATGAAAGGGTCGTGGCATTAGGAAGGTTGAGAACCACTGTATGGAATTTGGGGTGGGGGAGGGATATAAAGAAAGATGACAATGATGTAAAGTTGGACTTCTTTCACCAGTCATTTCTCTTAACAGGAAGGAGGTCACTGGAATCAAGACAGTAGTGACATTGAAGTTATATTGGGGGAGGAGAAATGTGGAAAGGAAAGACTTCCCCCCAAAATGTAACTAGGTCATGAAATTCTTCAAACATCTCAAGTTGCAGTTGCAAGTTATCCAGAATCAAGATTCAAGTCAAGGATAGAAAGATCACAGATTTAGGGTTGGAAGGCTGGAGATCATATCGACCAGATGCCTTCATATGACAGGGGAGAAAACTGAGCCTCAGAAAGGTGAAGTGACTTGTGAAAGGACACATGGATAGTAATATGCACCAGAGGATGATTTTGACTCTTTGCCCTGGCTGTAAATTGATTACTCTTTCCATTATACTACCCCTATAATTCTAATATTTTCATGAAAAAAATCATATAATTTGTAAGGATCCCATCCAAGATTGGCATTAAGCACTAATTTGTTGCTGTTCAGTCATTTTCAGGCATGTCTGACTCCATGACCCCTTTTGGGGTTTTCTTGGCAAAGATATCGGAGTGGTTTGCCATTTCTTTCTCTAGTGGATTTAAGGCAAACATGTTAAGTGACTTGCCCAGAGTCACACAGCTGGTAAGCCTCTGAGGCCAGATTTGAACTCAGGTCTTTCTGATTCCAGGCCAAGTACTCTATCCACTGAGCCATCTAGCTGCCTGCTATATATGTGGCACATAGTGGGTACTTAATACATGTTTCTTAGTTGATTGTTCTGTGTAACTAGCATTTCGTGGGGAGACAAATCTTCAGAGAAATAGAGACCGAGAGAGCAGATTGAACCTAAAAGTCATTTCTCCTAGACTATCAACATTTAGCAAGGCAGAGAGATATTACTATAGCCTGGTATCCTCTCTCTGCTGTGGCAATGTTGCTCCTCTACCTCTACATGTTGACTATTTCCCAAAGTCTCTCTCCCACCAGAGAGTCTGGAACCACAGTTCTCTCTCAGACCCCACCCCTATGCGGAGACAGAGCATCAAGTAATCCTTCTCTTCACCAACACAGAATCTTATGCAAATGCTCAGCCTTGAACCCCAAGTTACATTCTTAATATCATCCCCATCATCACCATCATCATTATCATCCACTGTTTCACCTACAGTTATGTTCAGAGAACTAATTTATGATGTTGTATGCATGGGATATGACTCTGGGCTTTTTAAGTTTTCCAGAGCAATTTTAATGGTAAAGAAAGAAGAAACTAAAGGAAGAAAATAAAGCTGTTTTACTGTCTTAGTCATCTTTTACCAAGATTTAATGTACCCAGATTCATCAGGGAGATATTGTTGATATAATCTCTATAGAAGCTTACTGGTAGGCAACTACAAATCTGTCCCTAACAGTGGGATTTGGCTTGATTTATTTAATAGGGTGGGGAGTAAGGGGTCTTCTATATTCACAGACATCTGATTGACAAGTTAACGGAATGAAAAAGTACCTCAGTATGATTGTGCATGTATATATATATATATATATGTATACACATAATATTAGTTACCGCATATGCATACACATCTTTTCATAGTTTGAAAGCATTTTATAATCCTTCTAGAGGAAAAGATCCATGTGAAAGTAATATCACTGCCGTCATCATGCCTCTCAAGCTATTTTGAATGTCACCAGGAGTTTAAGACAACATGTTGTTATTCAAGGGATACAAGCAAGCAAAATAATTAAACACATTTTTTCTTTAAAAAATATAGCCCTGCTGTGAGTCAGTGCCTCTCCAAGAAGGTGACAGTGATATGAATGTGAACAAATGTGATGTCTCCTAGGATGCCTAGGATAATTTAGTTGAGATAAAATTCATCACAGGCTAAGCAAGAGAAACCTCAGTTGCTCTCAGTGGGTGAAATAAATCTTCAGACATATTAGGATCCTGCTTAAAGTCTGTGTTTGGCCTGAGAAAAAGATATCTGACAGCTGATGGAGGTTTTTCTGACTTATAGTGGGAGGGGGGCAATGTTGTGCAAATGGATGATAAAATTCCACTTGGTAATTAGATTGCTCACTTCCAAGACAGCTTAAGGTAGAAATTAAATATATTTTCTGTATTCTCCTAAGCAACGTATCACAGTGGATGGATCACTAGACTTAGTAAGGAAGACCTGGGTTCATTCAAATCTTACTTGGAACACTTACTAGCTGCATAACCAAAGGCGGATCTAAGACCCTCTGACTTTCAGGCAACTTTCGAAGACCATAAGTTAATGATGGATTACAATCTGTGTCAGTAGAGGAAGTTCACATGCCTACTCTTACAAAATCACTGGTCCTCAATGTATTTTTAATATTTTATTAGCCACATAATTTATGGAAGCTGATACTAAGTTCTACGTGTGGTATAAGAATTTAAGCCATATCAGTTCAAAGGCTTATTTTTTTTTTTTAAATTGTGGTGTCAGATTTAACTAGAGCAGAGCGCTCCATCTCATTGTGGAAAAAAAATTATTGTCCAAATAGATGATTGTGTTTGGATATGCAATACCCTGCTGAACTCTTAATGTGTCACTAGGTAGCAGTTTTTTAAACATATTAAATTTTATAACTAACAAACTGTTTGGTGTGGCCCAGGGCAATGTGGCATAATGGAAAGAATCAGATTTTTCTGGAGTGCTAAGTGTGCCACTTGCTAGATGTGTAGAGAAATGCTGAGGAGAGGGGGGAAGGGGATGGGAAGGAGGGACTCAGTTAGATTACATGAAGTTTGGAAAGAAGGCAGTTATCCAATGCTATAATTTGGCCATAAGATTCATGTTGACATATCTACCCAACCCAGTTCCTACTCTCCCCTCCCAGGCACACAGCAAATACCTGAGACCTAAGTTATGGTTGTACTTTGTCCCCATTGCATGGCAGGGAAGTAGATGGATGCCAACTGAAGACTGCCACCTGCAGATAGAGAGGCAGAAATGACACAATAAGTAACTGTGAATAACAGACCATGACACCATCCCTTAGGAAGTTTAGTGAAGGACGACCACGGCCAGTTCCTGTGACAGATAACACTGTAGGGTGGGCTATCTACTCTCAAAAGAATCCATATTCCCATTTGCAACTGTGCTCAAATGGGATTCTAGCCTATGACTCAATTCCTCATGCCTGACTCAGACATGAGTCATTGTCTCACCACCAGGCCCAATGTTTTCACCCAAACTAACCTGAGTTGTGAGGAAGCAATGTCAGAGGAAAAGGAGATGCCTCAGGATGAGACAGGCTGAGGGCTCAGTATTTCTTCAGTAAAAACCTCATATTTATAGAGAAATAAGGATTTCTCTGATACATTGCTTTTTACCTCAAGACAACAGTTTGCTAGTTATAATATTTAATATGTTTTTTAAAAACTCCTACCTAGGACACATTAAGAGGTCAAGAGGATATTGCATACCCAAACACAATCATCTATTCGGACAATAGGTGTTTGTTTGTTTGTTTCCACAATGAGTGCCTCTGCGCTAATCAAATCTGAAACCAAATTAAAAAAATAAGCCTTTGAACTGATATGGCAGAGAGGTAGCTTAGTTTTTTATTAGGTTCTCTATTAACTTAGCTACTTTTTGTGTTCCAGACTCATTAGTCTGGCCCTAAACACTGTGAGAGACTAAAAAGATCCCTGGACTTTAATAGATTAAGTTTTGTTTTCAAAATCCTGCTCTGCTACTGAATAGCAGGAATGACCTTGGACAAGTCATTTCATTAGTTGATCAACAAACATTTATTAAACATAAAAACAAGAGCAAATCCATCTCTACTCTCAAGGAGCTTACAACTTAGTTGAGGATTGGCATGTTCCTATATACACAATAGATACAAGATAATTGGAGGAAGGGAAGGAGAAAAAGGTTTCGTATGGATCAGGGATTCTTAACTTTTTTGGTGTCATGGACCCCTTTGGCAGTTTGTTGAAGCCTGGGGACCTCTTCTTAGAATAACATTGATAAGTCATTGAAGGAAATGTTCAATTTCAGTTAGAAGTTAGGGAAAATACAAATGATGTGATTTTCCCATCCAAGTTCATGGATCCCCTAATTCTATCTATGGGCCTCTTGAGGTTCTCTATACTCCAGGTTAAGAACCCATGAGATAGAAAGGGTACCTGAATCTGAACTAATCTGTGGGTGAAAGTAGGGTTTCTAAGAAATGGATATGAGGAGATAATCCAATCTCGGCACAAAGGACAAGCCGCCTATTGGACAGAATGATCAACAACTCCCTTTCCAGCTCAAACATGCTTTTATTCTTAGTCCTTTCACGTCTTTTACTTTCCTTGTCTAGAGATCATGAATAATCATTCTCATTCTACATACTATGTGCTACAGGGTTGCAATGCAGCAGAGTTGATAAAACTTGGACTCGGGAAAATCTAAATTCTACCGAAGACACATATGAGTCACATTCTCTTGGGCAAATCAGTTAATCTCTCTGAGCCTTAATTTCTCTACCTAGAAAATGGCAATAAATAAATAGCAGAAAACCTTCCACCAAAGGACTGATTAAGGGTCAAATAAGATCATATACATCATGTCCTTTGCACTTCAAAGTGCCACATAAATGTTAGTCTCGTTTTCTGTACTTTAATCTCAATAGGTCCTTGTTGATTTCACTATTAGAATATAAGTTTCTTGTAAACTCAGAAGAGGACAGCAATGTTAAAACACCTACATACAAAGACTCAAATGAAAATGTGAAATGGTCTCAGGTCCAAAAAAGAATTTTGGAAGAGTTAGAAAAAGATTTGAAAAATCAATTAAGTGATATAAAAGAAAAATTGAGAAAAGAAATGAGAATAATGCAAGAGAACTATGTAGAGTCAGCAGTTTGGTAAAGGAAGCACAAAAAATGGAAAAAGATGTACAAAAATCTACTAAAGAAGACAACTCCTTAAAATGCAGAATTGGCCAAATTGAAAAGGAAGTACAACAGCTAACTGGAGAAAAATATTCCCTTAATATTTAATTTTTGGTGGACATTTTGCAGGCAGATACAAAGAAGACTTTTTTGTGTGTAGCATTGAAATACATTCGTCTTTTGTTGCCCCACTGAATCCATCATTGACACAGCTCCAGTGGCAGAAAGGCATATGAGACTGATGAATGCATCATCCTCTTTACATCTATTTATGACTTCTTTCCCTAGGTCTCTGTTTAGAAGATTTTTCATTTCCTACAGTTTGGAGGTCATAAGTATTTAATATAGTGACATATTTGCTCAGGTGTCATATTTGGAATGGTAACATCTTTTAATATATTGTTCTTTAGTTTGTAATGCCAAACAACTTCCAAGGTTTGGAATATCAGCATAGCAAACTCCATTTATCATTTATTCAGTGACAGATTAAGGCAAAACATTCACAGAACAGAGAAAATTAAGATACAGTATAACTCATTCATTTAGCAAGTAAGTTCTCAATTCAGTCCAAGTACTACTCCACCCCTGCCCAGTACATTCATTTAGTCAGTCAAAGTCTCTCTTCTCAAATGCAGATTAGTTTCCAAGCATAAACGAAGTATATTCATTTGGTCAGTCAAAAAGCACAAAAAGTCAAAAGTTTCCCACCCCTGGATCACAACTGAATTACGATACCATCCATTAATGCCAAGCACTTTCTCAAAAGGGGCAAGAGAGCACAAAAGGCCATCTACCCTTAAGCTACAACAAGGTTAAGATATCATCACAGCATTGAAAACCCAAGGAAAGATCATTCCTTCATCTTGACACAAGGCAAGTTCTCAGCAATCTCTGTTCTTGAGGAGGCAAAGCCTAACAATGCCACAATATACATTGCCAGTGTCCTCATTAATTCACTCTCTGCCTACAGAACAGTCCCAAAACCCCTGAAAACATCAGCAAAGCCCTCTTTCCGGGTTTCTGTAAACATACAAGAAAATCCTCCTTCAGGGATTCTGAACTAACAGCAAGGTTCCAGGACCTCTGCAACAGCAGCACTGTCCTTCACCAGCAGACAAATCTGGCAAAACAACATCAAAACGGACAGACAAAATACTGGCATCACAGTCATGTCTCCTCAGTTCTCGGCAGCTCTGGGTGACAGTTCTCAAAAGTCCTTGGCAGCTCCAACTGGCCCTCAGTAGTCTTTCTCTCAGCAACTCTGGCCCCCGGCAATGCCCCTCTCTCTCTTCCTCCATGATACTGCTCCCCAAAAGTCCTTCTGGCCTTCTCTGCTTGGGCTGCTCTCTAAATCCACAGCACCAGCTCCTCCCAGTACAGCCCTCTCTCTTCACATCAATAAGTCCATCCCACAAGTGGGATTCACCAGCTCTGGGTTTTAACACTCAACACAAAAACCAAGCCAATACAGGGGAATCTTTAAATTCCATTACCATTACATAGTTTTTTATGGGTCAGTACTAGGTTTGGGAAGATATGGGAATGAGTTTGGTTTGAGATGAGACTCCAAGGCCAATACAGTTTATTTGTTGAATTTTCTAGGATAGCTTATGGTTTGTATGTGTAGGATTGAAATTTCTCGTTGACCAGTTTATTATGCCTAGCAAGCTTCTGGTATACAGTTCTTATCACTTAATTCTCTCTTCCTAGGTATGAAATAAGTGCTAATTTTTTGTAACCTGCAGGGCTTTATTATAGTTCTTACCATTTCCTTGTAAAATCTGCATCAATGAACATCTGATCCCCTTAAGTAAATAACCTTTCTGTCCTTTTTGATGGCAATGACCTCTTTTATTGTTATTATTATTATATATAAGATTCTTTTTCTTTTTTTTCTAGTTTCAAAAAGCTTTTATTTGTGGCTCTCCTAAAGGCAAAATATCAGAAGACAATCCACTGCAGAGATAACATTTTATAGTAAAGAAATAGTATCTTTATCCCTTCCTTTCCTTGAGTATACATGCTTTCTTTCATCTTTATGAACATTTAGAGCAGTTTTCCATGTCTAGGTATGTGACTTGTTTAAAAAGGCGCCCATAATTACGGCCCTCCACTATTCTCTACATCACTAGCAGGCATTGTGAAGCATCTCTGTAGTCTCAACCACATACTTGTAACATAATTAGAAAGCTCTTCTGCCCAATCTATCAAAAATATTTTAAGGTTGTATTCTGCTTCCCTTTATCAGCTGGAAAGAGAAGAATCTCCAAGTTTTTCCTGTGGTTAGAACACTCAACATCTTAGAAAAAAATTCATTATCTGAAACACCTAAAATTATTTCAAGTTGTTGGTCATAAATGTAGGGAGGTGAAACTCAAAACCAGACATGTTAAATTGTCTCCTCCCTCAAATGGATAATTAGAAATAAAGATGATTTGTCTATTAGGTCAGTTAAAGAAGTCCTATTCTTGCCATGCTCCTAAGTAGTCCCTTTCCTAAATACCAACCATAATAGATGGCTAATGATGGAGATTGCAACATATCTCGCAAGGATTTAAAGTCCCAAACAGTACCATCCCAGAGATAGCCAGCAGAACAACAAGGGAGTTTAATGACCCAAGTGAAATGCTGGTAAAAGCACAAGGAGAGGAATCATGGGTGACTTTTAGTGCCATTTTCATTTAACAAGCCATTAGTAGAGCAGCCCAAAGACTCCTGACTTTCATCACCCCAAAATGTATCAATCAATTACTGTAGGAAGACATGATTGCCAGGCTGGTATCTCTTCTGGCAGAGATCTTCAAGGGAGCCCAGCTAGACCCCAGCATGGTCTTGCTGGAGTAACTTACAGCTGAGGGGTGTACCGTAGGTATTTCTTGTCTTTGGTGAAGAAGCCTTTTTTGGCCACCTCTTCAGGGATAGTTGGATCACCAATGACACTATCCCCACATTTCCAGTCAACAGGAGTAGCAACCTTCTTGTATGCTGTCAACTGAAGGGAATCAATCACTATGAGGATCTCATCAAAATTCTTGCCAGTAGTTGCTGGGTAGACAGCTTCAACTTCTTATCTGGGTCAAAAATAAATACCACAGGAGCTGTCAGAGGCATGCCCTGCCCATCCCATTCATCTGGGTCTAACATGCCCACCTTGATGGCAAGATCTCGTTTGTGATCATCAATGATGGGGAAAGGCAGCTTCACTGTGGGCTCCTCTCCGTTGTATGCATTGATATCCTTACTCCAGGAAAGATGGTCTTCGACAGAGTCAATAAAAAAGGGCAATCATCTTAACATTCCACTTCATAAATTCTGGGGCCAGCTTTGCAGCACGGCCCAGTTCTGTTGTGCCCACTGGAGTAAAATCCCCAGGATGGGAGAAGAGAATGCCCCCTCAGTCTCTGAGGAAGTCATGAAAATGGATGTGGCCGATCGTGGTCTTCACCTCAAAGTTGGGGGCCTCGTCTTGGAGCAGCTGACCTACGGGCATGGCAGCAGTGAGGGGCAGGAGGACGACCTCGCGGCAGAGGAGGAGGAGATTCCTAAGATTCTTTTTCTAGAGGGGAGAAGTGTTAACTATATTTGGGGGAGACCATAGACATGAGCCATACCTAAGGTTGTTTTAGAAATTTTCCCAGAATTATCCCAGAGTAGGGGCAAAAAAAGCACAAGAGAAACACTATTATGCCTTCTCCTCTTCTTCCCCCAGTGGCACACTAGAACTGGTAAAAATGTGCAGGAGCCAACTCTTAGCAGCTTTCAAGAGCTGATCATTAAATGTTCAGTGTGAATATTTCCGCTTTAGAAAGCGGCAAACACTAAAAATCAGGACTTGACTTACCATTTTGTTAATTGTCCAGACTTAGAAAAGTGATGAAGAAATGGTGAATAATTCAAATTAAACTTAAAAGTGTGTCACCTTTTTTTGTTTCTTTTTGAGAACCTGAATACCCCAGCTCCTTTTCCACTCCCTTCCAGAAGGAAGTTTGTGTAATCATGCGGTAAAATTGTAAAAGCTCTGTCTCCCAGCTTCTGCCTTGATTAAGCAAGTAATTTAGCTCCAAAAAATTCACCAGTCCTCAATGACCTGTCCTGACTTGTATTATATTAGGGAAATAGTAGAAATTTGCTCAAAAATGAAACGATCACATATGAGACTTCCCCCCCCCTCACTCTCCCATCTTCATCATGTGACCTTTGACTAGATAGCACTAAGTCTGGGGTTTATATAGGTCAGATTCAGTCTTAGAGAAGGCTCCAAAGTATCATTTGATTTTTTTCTCATTTTTTGTTCACCCAGAGTTTCCTCAAGATCTTTCCAAATATAATTAGAATAAAAGTTATAGTTGCTTCCATAGATGCAGACAAAAGAGTTCTGACTTCCCATTCAGGTTCTCAAAGTAATAAGTTATTTCTAGTACAGAAAAGTATTATTTCAACACAGAGACATAATTCACAAAGCACAGAGAAAATGCGTGGTAGCAGATAAACAACAAATACATTCTCCTTCCTTGAGGGAGAGTCTGACTTTTCCTCCAGGTTTGGGATAGCCTCAGCCCCAGTAGTATACTAATAAGATCCAGTTCTTCTACTTTTGAATACTTAAGTCCTAGCTCTGGAGAAGTGTTGAGAGTCCTGGAAACCAGCTTACAGGGGAGAGGCGAGGGGATTCTCTGGACAATGTCATTGTTCATCCTTCATTTTCAAAGAGGATCAATAATATCACAGGGTAATGTCTTGACTTGCACATGAACTGGATTTAAATGAGTAAGAGTTGGACAAAGTGATCAGTCTCACTCTCTCTTCCAGAGTCATCAGAGTCCAGTGGCAGGGCAAAAGTCAAGATGACTCACAATGACCTGGGATGTAGTGGATGACCTTGGCATCTACAATGTCTGATTAAGCTCAGTTGCTCCACAGTACCTGCTTCAGTTGTCTCCATGGGCATTAGAACATTTATTCATTCTGCCAGGAGAAGGCTTCACATGCTTAGGGTAGACATCCCCTTAACTCATTGAGGGGTTTGAGGTCTGTCAGTTACCCTCAGCCTGGTTTAGCCTATCTACCAAAATGCTTTTACCAGGGTGTGACCACTTCACACGACAAAGATTCTCAGCGCTACAGGGGAGAGAGCAGCCCTGAAAAGGGCTTGGCAAGCCAGAAGTTCTAGTCCTCTCTGAAAGCCCCATATACCCTTGACAGTATCAAGGTCCTGGAGAATTTTCAGAGACCCAAATACTTCTAGGGATAGAAGGTGGAATGCATAGGCACATTCCTTTTCAGGTTGTGTTCAGGAATTTTTCTACAGCCTCAGGAAACTTTATCCTGGAAACTCATTTCTATTCTGAAATTCACAGCTTGGAAGCACCTTTTACCCCTGGAGCCTTTCACTCTGGTTAAGTGGTTTCTCCCAGAACCCCCACCTCCAGTCACTTTTCAGCTCCCTTTTCTATATGGTATCTTCCCTCCATTAGAATGTAAGTTCCCTGATGGCAGGAATTGTCTTTCTTTCTGATCATATTTGTATTCCTAGTACTTAGCATAGTGTCTAGTAAATAGTAAGTGCTTAAATACACGGTTGTTTACTGACTGATACAGATGGTGCTAGCTTCTTTGGAGAGGACCTCTAGGTGGCACAGTGGATAAAATACTGTGCCTGGAGTCACGAAGACCCAGCTTAAATCCATCCTCAGAAACTTACTAGCTGTGTGACCTTAAGCAATTCACTTAATCTTGTTTGCCTCAGTTTTCTCATCTGTAAAGTGAACTGGAGAAAGAAATGGCAAATCACTCTAGTATCTTTGCCAAGAAAAACCTAAATTGGGTCATGAATACTTGGATTCATTTGATATTACTGAACAAAAATCAGAAATGACTGCACAACAACAAGCCTCTTAGAGAGTACAGTCTGTTTTTAAAGATAGAGAATTAAGAGTTTCTAGATTATACCAGTGTTTTGACCCCTGAAGCTAGAAGAACAGCAAGGGAATAAACTACAGTATGGAGCTGCAAAAGACATGGATTTCACCTTCCAGTCTTAGGATGAGATATTCAAATATTTGTGCTGAGAAGAGAATTGCCTGTCTAACAATCCTCTCATAATTTACTTTGGGGAGGCAGAGGAAGTGAGAGGGAAAGTGTTACCACTCTGGCACCCCACAAGTTTGTTTTCCTTCTAGATCCCATACCATGGGGTAATATTAAGAGTGAGAGAACCCATAGAACTGTGTAGGATCCTGGGAAGGAGAGAAAGAATTGAACTGATTGTACGTCATTGTGGGTCCTTCACATGCTACTTATATTTTATTTGTGGGTTTATATGAAAGCTATGGTTACACAGTTAATACATGACCCAGCTAGACTGTAACTCAATTCCTCTGAGCTTCCAAATCCAAATCTAGCACTCTGACACCATGCTGCCAGAATTTCTCAGCATAGAGCAAGTTCCATGGCTGTTGTGCAACTAAATGAAAATATCATAGACCTTTTAGTACAAGATTTGTGTTAAGGGATACCAACAATTCCTATCTTAAATGCAAACTCTGCAAATGCAGGCTGAGCTATTTGCCTTGCTAAACACATAGAGGTAAGTTGACATGGTCTCTTATTTATGCCATTGCTCAGTCATTCAGTCTTGTTCCTCTCCTTGTGACCACGAGGATGTCCATGGGGTTTTCCTGACAAACATGATGGGCTAATTTGCCATCTCCTTTTCCAATAGATTAAGGCAAACAGAGGTTAAGTGACTTGCCAAGGTACTGAGGCCAGATTTGAACTCAGGTCTTCCTGACTTCAGGGCCAGTGCCAGTGTTTCCTCAAAACTTAGGTTGGTTTCTTGGTCAAATAAGAGAGGTAGGCCTAGTGGTACCAGACCTCAAATTAGATTATAAAGCAATAATCCTCAAAACTGGCTAAGAAATAGAGTGGTGGATCAGTGGAATAGAGTAGGTACACAAGATACAGTAGTAAATTACCATGATAATCTAGTGCTTGATAAACCCAAAGATCCCAACTTCTACAATAAGAGCTCACTATCTGGAAAAAAATACTGCTGGGAAAACTGGAAAACAGGATGTCAGAAACATCTTACGCTATGTACCACAATAAGGTCAAAATGATGATTTAGACATTTAGGGTGATACCATGAGCAAATTAGGAGAGCAAGGGATAGTTTACCTTTTAGTTCTATGGGGAAGAGAAGAATTTATGACCAACCAAGAGACAGAGAGTATTATGAGGTGTAAAATGGATAATTTTGATTATATTGAATTAAAAAGCTTTTGTACAAACAAAACCAATGCAACCAAGATCAGGAGTAAAATAGAAAATTGAGAAACAATTTTTACAGCAAGCATCTCTGATAAAAACCTCATTTCTCAAATATATGATTAATTCAAATTTATAAGAATACAAGTCATCTCCCAATTGATAAATTGGGCAGTTTTTAGATGAACAGGCAGTTTTTAGATAAAAAAAAAAATCAAAGCTCATCTGTAATCATATGAAAAAAATGCTCTAATTCACTATTGATTAGAGAAATATAAATTAAAACGACTCTTAGGTACCACCTCACAAATATCAGATTGACACATAGGAAAGAAAAGGAAAATGAAAAATGTTGGAAAGTTAGGTGGTGAAAATTGGGACACTATGCACTGTTGGTATAGTTGTGAATCGATCCAACCATTTGTGAGAGCGATTTGGAACTGTGTCCAAAGGGCTCTAAAACTGTGCATACTCTTTGATCCATCAATACTACTACTAGGTCTGTATCCCAAAGAGATAATAAAAAATGCGAAAGAACATGCATTTACAAAAATATTTGTAGCAGCTCTTTTGTGGTGGCAAAGAATTGGAAACTGAGGGCATGCCCATCAACTGAGGAATGGCTTAACAAGTTGTGATACGTGAATGTAATAGAATACTATTGTGCTAAAAGAAATGGCAATCAGGGAGATTTCAGAAAGACTTAGAAGAACTGATGCAAAGTGAAGTGAGAGGAACCAGAAGAATCTTTTCCACAGGAACAGCAATATTGTACAATGATCAGCTATGATTGATTTAACTCTTCTCAGCTATATAACAACCCAAGACAATTCCAAAAGACACATGATGGAAACTATTCAAATCCACGGAAGGAACTGATGGTCTGAATGCAGATCAAAGCATACTACTTTTGTTTCATTTTTTGCTGGTTTTTTCCCCTTTTTTCTGTTTCTTCATTCAAAACACCACTAGTACTGAAAAAATAAATAAAATATTTTATAACTATTTCAATATAACTTGTTTCCTGTGTATTTTATTTTATGCATTTTAAAGTATTTGAGACAGAGTTCACTGTCTTCACCAGATTGCCAAGGGATCCACGAACAAAAAAAATTTTTAAACCCCTGCTTTAAATGGAATTTTATTTTAATGTAGTTATCCAAATATGGACTCACTGACAAAGTTAAAAGTGTTTTGCTACTTATCATGAGTTCCGCTGAAATACAGATTCTTTCTAATGGCTTCTCCCTAAGTTTTCTTTTCCCTTGTGGAGATCACCTTGTGCCAACCAGTTTTAAATAATGAATGAATAAGTATTTACTGAATGCTGATTATCTGCAAAACCTGGGATACAAATACCAAAAGACAATTGTTGCGTTTGTCCATCCTTTTCAAAGAGGACCATGGCATCAGGGAAATGATGACATGACTTGCAGTTGACTTTAATTTGAGTGAGGGAGGGCTGGGCAATGTCACCAGCCTCACTTTCTCCTCCAGAGTCATCTGGATCTAGTGACCTGATATTCTTCAGGATGACTGGAGATGACACAGGATGCAATAGGGAGACCCTGGCCCTTTTAGGCTAAGGCCTTTGCAGGTACTCACTTAGAGTGAGGTAATGCCCATTCACCTGCCTTCAGGAAGGTTACATCTGTTAGGGGAGATAATACATAGTATAGCAGTTTTGTCCAGGGAAGGGAGTAATGTCTAATCAGTCAAGGGATGGAGAATGAAACCATAGAAAAGTTCACTGACATATTATTTCCAGAAGCAAAAGAGATGTCAGGGCAAATGGACATGGTGAACAGCTGGGTGGATTATAAAATACAGGTGGGTGGTTGGACACCTATATCTACAATGTCATCATAGCTCCCTAAAGCCTAATATTGCTCCACAGGAGTTTGACATGGGACCCATGCTTCAATTTATCTAGCGAATTATAGATAGGGGAGGCATCTACTTCTGCCTGGTCCTAAAACCAATTTTATAAGCACCCATCTAAAAATCAGCTCAGAGGCTCCTTATTCAGATATGCTTCTTTCCTTGTCCCCTAATGTACACTGTCCTACATGTATTTAATAACTAATCCATGCTCCATTTTCACCCAACCCCTTATTGCTCTATCCCAATGTGACCAGTGCTTCTCAAAAATTATCATTAGCATCAAATGAAAATCTTAATACATTTTCATGGTCCAGACAATTATATGCTTTCTTTCCATATTCTCAATCATATCATGCTCCAAAGTAACTCGTATAGTAGTGAAGATACAGAAGGTTCTCATTAAATACTCACTATACTAATATTATTGTGCTATTAAAAAATGCGAAGCATGATGGTTTCAGAAAAACCTGGAAAGATTTACATGAATTGATGCAATGTAAAGTGAGCAGAACCAGATGAATGCTGCATACAATGAAGAACTGTGAATGACTTAGCTATTCTCAGCAATACAATGATCCAAAACAATTTCAAAGGACTCATTCTAAAACATCATCCATCTGCAGAGAAGGAACAATATTGTCCGAATGCAGACTGAAGCATACTATTTTCACTATCTTCCTTCCTTCCTTCCTTCCTTTTTTCCTTCCTTCCTTCTTTTCTTCCCTCCTTCCTTCCTTCCTCCCTTTCTTCCTTCCTTTTTCTTTCTTTTCCTTTTTTGTCTGAGTCTTCTTGTACAAAATGACTACTATGCAAATGTTTTACATGATTTTTTAAAATAGTATTTTATTTTTGCCCAGTTACATGTCAAGAAAATTTTTAGCATTCAGTTTTACAAGACTTTGAGTTCCAAATTTTTCCCTCTCCCTTCCTCTCCTCCCCTCGTTTGAAAATGGTAGGCAGTTTGATATAGTTTATGCATTGCTATCATGTAAAAATATTTCCAAATTAGTCACAGTTGTGAAAGAAGAAATGGATGAAAAGAAAAAACATGAGAAAGAATAAAGTGAAAAATATGCTTAAATCTGTATTAAGAGTGCATCAGTTCTTTATCTGTATATGAATGGCATTTTCCTTCGTGAGTCCTTTTTACTTGTCTTGGATCATTGTGTTGCTGAGAGGAGCAGAGGTGATCATCACACAATGTTGCTGATATTGTGTACAATGTTTTTCTGGTTCTGTTCATTTCACTTTGCATCAGTTTGCACAAGTCTTTCCAGGTTTTTCTGAAATCTGCCTGTCATTTCTTATTGCCCAATAGTACACCATCACATTCACATACCACAGCTTGGTCAACCATTCCCCCAATTGATGGGAATCCCCTCAGTTTCCAATATTTTGCCACCACAGAAAGGACTGCTATAAATGTTTTTGCACATGTAGTTCCTTTTGACTTCTTGTGATTTCTTTGGGATACAGACCTAGTAGTGATATTGCTGGATCAAAAGGGATGCATACCTTGGTTGCCCTTTGAATATAGTTCGTAATTGCTCTCCAGAAAGGTTGGGTCAGTTCACAACTCCACCAACAATGCATTAATGCCCCAATTTTCACACATTTTCTCCAGAATTTATCATTTTCCTTTTCTGTCATATTAGCCAATCTGATAGGTGAGAGGTAGTACCTCAGAGATTTAATTTGCATTTCTCTAATCAAAAGTGATTCAAAGCAATTCTTCATATGCCTATATAATATTTCAATTTCTTCATCTGAAAACTGCCTATCCATATCCTCTGACCATTTATCAATTGGGGAATGTCTTATATTCTTATAAATTTGAGTCATTTCTCTATATGTCACAGAAATGAGACCTTTTATCAGAGACATTTGCTGTAAAGATCATTTCCCATATTTCTGCTTTCCTTTTAATTTTGGTAGCATTGGTTTTGTTTGTACAAAAGCTTTTTAATTAAGCATAATTGAAATGATCTATTTTATATTTTGTAATGCTCTCTATCTCTTTTTTGGTCATGGATTCTTCCCCTCCCCATAGATCTGACAGGTAAACTATTCCTTGCTCATCTAATCTAGTTATGCTGTCACCCTTTATGTCTTAATTATGCCAAAGGTCTGTGATGTCTAACTTTTGTAATATTTTATTTACCTCCTTAGTTTCTTTCTTGTTTATTTTTTGGTTAGATTTATTGAGTACTGAAAGGAGACCACTGAGATCCCCCACTAGTATAGTCTTGCTATTTATTTCTTCCTGTAACTCACTTAAACTCTCCTTTGAGAATCTGGATGCTATATCACTTGGTGCATGTATTTTTAGTCTTGATATTGCTTCATTGTCTATGGTACCTTTTAACAAGATGTAATTTCCTTCCTTATCTCTTTTAATTAGGTCTATTTTTGCTTTTAATTTGAGATCAGGATTATTACTCCTGCTTTTTTTTCTATTTCAGCTGAAGTATAATAGATTCTGTTCCAGTCCCTTACCTTTCCTCCGTATGTGTCTTTCTGCTTTAGGTATATTCCTTGCAAATAAGATATGTAGGATTCCAGTTCCAGTTTTTGATTCAGACTGCTATCTTCTTCCATTTTATGGGAGAGTTAATTCCATTCACATTACAGTTATGATTACTGCCTGTGTATTTCCCTCCATTCTATTTTTCCCCCTGTCCATCTTCTCTCTCCTTATACCATTTCCCTCCTCACCAGGGTTTTGCTTCTGTCTACCACCTTCTCTTATCTGCTCTCCATTCTTTCAGCCTTCACCACCCCTCCTTACTTGATCTCCTCCCCTCCTATATCCCTACCTGTTAGGATAGATTTCTATATTCAACTGATCATACATATGATTCCCTCTTTGAGCTAATATTGATAAAAGTAAGGTTCAAGCAATGCTTGTCACCCACCCTCGCATCTTCCCCTCCACTCTAATAGGTCTTTCATGTCTGTTCATGTGAAATAATTTACCCCATTCTACTTCTCCCTTCCTTCTGCATCCATTGTACTCCTCTTTCTCATCCCTTATTTTTTTTATTTCATTCTTTCAAATTCATCATACCTATTCTCTCTCTCTCTCTCTCTCTTTATCATAACACTAATAGTATAACTAGAAGGAAATTATAGATAGATCTATATCTATCTATCTGTAATTTCCTTCTAGTTATACTATTAGTGTTATAATTTTTAAGAATTACAAGTATCATCTTCCAGTATAGGAATGTAAAAAGTTTATTTCTGTTGAATCTCTTGTGTTTCCTTCTCCTTTTTACCTATTTATTCTTCTCTTGGTTCTTGACACAGAAGGTAAAATTTTTGGTTTAGTTCTGATCTTCTCCTTATGAAAACTTAAAAACCTTCTATTTCATTGAATGATCTTTTTACTTTAATGTATTATGCTTAATTTTGCTTTGTAAGTGATTCTTGGTTGGAGTCCTAGCTCCTTTGCCTTTGGAAATACCATGTTCTGAAATTTAATGTTCCCTGGAGTTTTTCTTTTTGAGATCTCTTTCCTGAGGTAATTGGTGGATTCTTTCAATGCCTATTTTGCCCTCTGCCTCCAGGACATCAGGGCAGTTGTATCAGCAAGCATCATAGCATACCCAGGATGGCTGCTAGCACAGGTTCTTAGATCTGCTTTTCTAAAGGAAAACAACTCAAAATTGGTTAACAATCTCACTTTAATCAATCAAACAAATATCATTTACCTAGTTCAGGGGGAAAAGTTAGCACCCTGAACTTCAGAGAATGCACAGAATACAAATGCAAGTTAACAAGCAGAAGTTACAAGCAGATAGAGAAACAGATTGGCAGACAGGCTTCCAAACGGTCTGACCATTACATCAGTTACCTATTCAGTTACCAGAGAGGGAAGCACCAACGTTTGGGTTTTTCAAAGGGGGTGGGGGGGAGTGGCTCAATGGCTTCCCAGGGGCTCAATGACTTCCCAGAGTCTCATCTGGTCAAATCACACAAGTCTTCTCAAAGTGAGCCCCAAAGCAAAACCTCACATCAGGGCATATATATAGCCTTCTCCTGGCTCAGAGAATGCCACAGCCCTCTTGCCCAATCACAAAACTACAAGGTGTGGGCATTACGAAAGAACAAGCCTCCCTCCACAGGTGCCACGTGACTACATTCAGCCTATTAAGGGAAAGAGTATACTTTCAAATAGGGGAAGGTTCTCAGTCACGTAGCCACTTTAGTAAAGGGCCTAGGGGCAGGGAAGATCTTCAGATTCTCATAACAGCAGTTTTCTTTGATAATTTCTTGAAAGATGCTGTCCAGGGCTGGTTAAGTGGTACAATGAATAGAGCACTGGCCCTGAAATCAGGAGGACCTGAGTTCAAATCTGGCCTCAGACACTTAACACTTACTAGCCATGTGACCTCGGGCAAGTTTTGATAACGGCTTTCAGGTAGTCCAGAGATTCTATTATTGTCTCTACTGGATCCATTTTCCAAGTTAGTTGTTTTTCCATTGAAGTATTTTACATTTTCTTCTATTTTTTTCATCTTTTGAATTTATTTGATTGATTCTTGATGTTGCACAGAATCATTTTCTTCCACTTACTCAATTCTAACTTTTAAGATGTTGTTTTTCTCAATTAGCTTTTGTATTTTTTTTTCCAATTTGGTAATTTCCACTTTTTAGGGAGTTGTTTCTTCAGTAGATTTTTGTATCACCTTTTTTGTTTGGCCAGTTCTAATTTTTAAGCAGTTGTTTTCTTTTTCCAAGGTGATGATGCTTTTTTCATAATTCTCTTGCATAACTTTCATTTCTTCTCCCATTTTTCTTCTACATTGCTTATCTGATTTATAAGCTTTTTTTTTTTTTTTTGAGCTCTTCCATGAGTTCTTTCTGGTCTTGAGATAACTTCCCTTTTCCTTTAAGATTTTGCCTATAAATGTTTTGACATTGTTGCCCTCTTCTGAGTTTGCGTCTTAATCTTTCCTGTCACCATTATAAATAACTTGCTAGGTCAGATTCTCTTTTTGTTGTTTTCTGCCTGTATTTGGGTTGGTTTTTCTTTTATTTTTGGTCTTTTCCTTTCTTTTAAATTTGAACTCTGCACACTGGGTAAAAGACACTGTCTCAGGCTTCTTGTGCCAGTCATTGCAAGCCCAGGCTGTTTACCTGGTACTGTGCTGATGTTGCCCTGAAGTCCCCAGGAAACCGTCATGTCTGGTGCTGTGCTGAGGGGACTCAGGGTGGGGGCAGGGGCTGGTTGGTGTTGTTGGAGGCTGTAGGGATCTGTAGTTTAGCAGCTACTGAGCCAGGGTCCTAATGGTAGTGTCTAGGCATGTGCTGAGGCCCAGTGGGGTGTTTCTGCATTTTTCTGGGGCTACCCTGAAGCACATGGTGATCTGACCTACTCTTTTGTCATGCTGAAGGATGCATATTTGTTCAGGGCTTCACTGACTGTGGTTCTTGGAGCTGGAACCTGATGATTCCTTTGGCTATGCTAAGGCACGTGGTGGGTACTGGTGTTGGCTTTTGCCTGCTCAAAAACACTGAGCCTCAGGACCTGCCACTGGTTTTCTGGGGTGCGGCTTGAGGCTGGTTTGCTGGGACACTTGCTATCCTGAAACATGCTCCCACTTTACCCAAGTGAGATAGACTTTTCTTGCCGATCTTTCACATTTCTTGTTTCACCTCACCTTTTTGCTGGTTCTGCTGTTCCAGGATTTGTTTTGGTGTACTATTTCATTGTTGTTTGGAGGTGAATATGGGAGAGTTACAATGATTTAATGCTTACTCCCCCAACTTGACTTCCAAAAGTGCAAATGTGTTTTACGTGATTACGCATGAATAACCTATATCAGATTGCTTACTGTCTCAGGGAGGGGGTAAGGAAGGAAGGGAGGAAGATATAGAATTTGGAACTCAAAACTCAAAATAAAATGTTTTTTAAAAAATCTAGTTGAAATAACAACTTTAGCAAAGTTGCAGGATATAAAATAAACCCATATGAATCATCAACATTTCTATATAGTACCAACAAAGTCTAGCAGGAAGAGATAGAGAAATTCCATTTAAAATAACTGTAGACAATATAAAAAACAAAAACAAAACTGGGGAGTCTACCTGCTAAGACAATGCCAGGAACTATATGAATACAGTTACAAAACATTTTTCATATGTTTTGCATAATTGCATATGTATAACCTACATCAAATTTCTTACCATCTTAAGGAGGGTAAAGGGGAGGGAAAGAGGGAGAAAAATTGGAACTCAAAATTTTTTTTGCATAAAATATTAAAAACACTATTCACACAGTCAGATTTAAACAACTAGAAAAAATATTAATTGCTTGTAGGTAGGTGGAGCTGTTATAATAAAAATGATAATTCTACCCAAACCAATTTACTTATTCATTTACATAGCTATAAAACTACCAAAATTATTTTATAGAGCTAGAAAAAATAATAATTCATCTGGAAGAACAAAGGGTCAAGAATATCAAGGGAATCAATGCAAAAATTGGGAACGAACATGACCTAGTAGTACCATATCTCAAACTATATTACAAAATGGTAAACATCAAAACAATCTGATATTGTCTAAAAAAAAAAATAGAGTAGAAGGACCAGTGGAACCGACAAGGTACACAACACATAGTAAAAAAAAAAATGATCATGGTAATCTAATCTTCGATAAATTCGAAGATCCAAACTTTGAAGCCAAGAAACTACTTTTTGACAAAAAAATCACTGGGAAAACTGGAAAATGGTTCAGCAGAAAATATATATAGACCAATATTCCACACTATATACCAAGATAAGGTCAAAATGGGTACACAATGTAGACATAAAGGGTGCTATATCATAAGCAAATTAGGAAAAGATGACAGGTATAACTTCTCAGGTCTATAGATAATGGAAGAAATTAAGACAAAAAAAAGAGATAGTATTACAAGAAGTAAAATGGTTAATTTTGGTTATGTTAAATTAAAAAGGTTTTGCATAAACAAAACCAATGCAGTCAAGATTAGAAGGAAAGCAGAAAACTGGAAAAAAAAATTTTTTTTACAAGTTTCTCTGATAAAGGTCTCATTTCTCAAATACATAGAAAACTGAGTCAAAACTATAAGAATATGAGTCATTCTACAATTGATAAGTGGTCAAAGGATACCCACAGGCAGTTTTCAGAAGAAGACATCAAAGCTATCTACAATCATAAGAAAAAAATGCTCTAAATAACTGTTGATTAGAGAAATACAAACTGAAATAACTCTAGGGTACCACCTTACACTTATCAGATTGATTAACATGAATCAAAATTAAAATTAAAAGTGTTGGAAAAGATCTAATATCTCTTAATGCACTGTTGGTGGCATTGTGAACTGATCCAACCATTCTGGAGAGCAAATTTGAAACTGCACTCTCAAAAGGTTATAAAACTCTGTGTGTCCTTTGACCCAGCAATACCTCTACTAAGTCTGTATTCATAAGAGAGTTTTAAAAACAAAAGGAAAAGGAAAAAATGCAAAAAACATTTATAACAACCCTTTTTGTGATGACAAAAAAATGGGGAATGGAGGAATGGCTCAACAAGTTGTGGAATATGATTCTGACAAAATACTATCATATTTTAAGAAATGAGGAGCAAGGAGTGGCTAGATGGTAAAGGCCCTGGAATCAGGAGGACCTGAGTTCAAATCAAGCCTGAGACACTTAACACTTACTAGCATTGTGATTTTGGGCAAGTCACTTAACCCCAAATGCCCTGCCTTCCTGCCTCAAAACAAACAAAACAAATGATGAACAAGATGTTTTCAGGATAACCTGGAAAGATTTATATGATTTGATGGAAAGTGAAGTGAACAGAACCAGGAGAACATTGTACCCATTAACCAGCAATATTGTTTGATGATCAACTATGAATGACTTAGCCAATTTCAGCAATATAATGATGCAAGATAATTCTGAAGGACATATAATGAAAAATATTATCCACTTCCAGAGAAAGATCTGATGGAGTTTGAATGCAGATGGAAGCATACTTTTTCAACTTTATTTTTCTTAGGGGATTTTGTCTGTATTTTCTTTTACAACGTAGCTAATATGGAGAAATGTTTTCATGACTGCACATTATAGCTATATCAAAATGTTTGCCTTCTCAAAGAGTGGGAAGAGGAAGGAAAGAGGGAGAGAATTTAGAACTCAACATTTCAAAAAAGAAAAAAAAAGTTAAAAATGTTTTTACATGTAAATTAGAAAAAAAAATAAATGTAAAAATTAAAATAAAAAACAAAGTGTAATCCATGAATGGAATATGGCATTGTTGTAGGAAATAGTAAATGGGATGAATACAGGAAAATATAAGGAAATTTATATGAAATGAAGTAGAGTTAAGCAAGAAAAATCAGGAAAACAGTATACACAATGCAACATTGTTTATGAAAAGCCCAACAGAATAGTCAAAACCGAATGCTGTGAAATGACAATGACCAGGTTTGGCCCCAAAGATAAAAGAAGGCATCTGCCCCTAACTTCTTTACAGAAGTCACACACTTTAGGTATGGAATTTTGCATGTTGTGTCAGACTTTTTCCATCTATTGGTTGGGTTTTCTGAATATTACATATAATATACACAATATGCACATGGATACATGTGTCTATATTCACATATATTCCTTTTTTATTCTTGGATGAAGGGGTGGCTCTTTGAGAGGATAAGGAGTGGAAGAACATAGCGAGATCCAATTAATGTAAATAATAAGTTCTGTTAAATGATCTCATTATTTGAATTCATATTCTCATTGGACTAGAACAAAGAAGTATATTTTGCCCAAGCAACCATTTCGTGCAATTCATTATTCACACTAATCATGATCTAGCTGTACAATGAGAAATAACAGGAGATCTCAATATAATTTTTAAAGCAGAATGAATGAAACCCATTGCCTTTGACTCTCTGATAGTTGCTATGGAATCAGACCTACGGTCCTCCTTATCTCTGGGTTTCTGACTGACTTCAATATAGTTTGCTGATCATTTGCATTACTGAAAACAGCACCATTAGCCCAGACCTTTGGATGATAATCATTCCTCTGATTCCTGACTCAGAGTGCTCCACCCAAAGAAGCCTGATCCTATGACCCACAGTACTATGAGTCTCTATCATCATATGACTTATGCTGTGCCTCTCTTTCCATTAGAGAAAGGCACAATAGAGTACAACTGGTTATTCCATACCGTGGTCCTACATTCTGATCACTCCTCAGCCTTAGCCATTTCCTCTCTTTCATTCCCTCTGCACTTCTCAACAGAGGGCAATGCAGGAAAAATCTGTGTCCAGCCAACTATTTACTGATCATATCTGAACAAGAAAGATCCCTGGGGGATTCCCTAGGTTTGCCCTCAAATAATAAAGAGGATAATGTAACATCTAGATATCAAAAGAGTTCATGGACTTAGAAAGGTATGCAAAGACAAGCTCACATGCAAATACGTGCCAGTTCCATCATGCAACTTCCTTAATTCTATTTTCAGTTTCCGCCACAAAGACAGTAGGAAGGAACCAGGCTGAATTTGGAGATTTACAAGTTTTAGCACGGCTTCATTTTTTAGTTTGGGATGCTCATTTGGCAGAGAGGAAAGTTCAAAGGGTTGGTAGGGTATCAGGACTAAAGGAGAAAAAGGGAAACGACTCCAGTATCTTTACGAAAAACAAAAACAAAACAAACCATGAGCTGTGGTTCACGGGGTCATGATGAGTCAGACATAACCGAATGACCGAACAACAGCAAGGGTACCAAGAGGCCTGAATTCTCTCACTGGCTCTGCTACCGTTTCATTCTATGAGCTTGGGGGATGCACATTCTGGCAGAGGGGAAAGAGCACCAGATTTGAAGTTGAAAGACCTTGAGGTGAAGCCCAGTTTCATTGCTCACAGGAGACCTGGGGCAAGTTTCTCCTGGTCTCAGGTTTCATTATCTGCAAAATGAAGGGTTTGTATTAGATGGCCTCTAAGGTCACTTCTCCTTCTAAACCTCATCATCTTCACTTGTGGAACTTCCTTGTGTTTCATTTTACTCATCTGGAGAAATAAGAAATTGGATTATATAAAGCGTCTAGGTGGTGTGGTGCTTATAATGTTGGACTAAAGGAGATTAAAATTCAGACTCTGCTTCAGATTCTTACTAGGTGTGTGACTGTGGGCAGGTCACTTAGTTTCCTCATTTGTAAAATGGGGATGATAATCACACCCACCTTGTAGACATGTGAAAATGAAACGAGATAACATACTTAAAACACTATGTAAAACTAACTATTGTTATATATCTTAGATTCCTTCCAACTCTCGTGTTCTATAGATTCTATAACTTCTTATGTGAAGAAGTGTCAAGGGCTAAGTGTGGACAATGACTGAAGAACCATGAAAACCACTAGATTAAATTGGTGCCACACAAATGAGAAGTGAGAAAACAAATGAAGAAGAGGGAATAATAGTCTCTTAGCAAAGGACAGCATGTACACGCACACACACACACACACACACACACACACACACACACACAATGTGTTTGACAGGAAGTTTGTTTACCTGAACATGAGGACTTTAATCTGAAGTTTGAGGTGGTGAAAGAAGAGGGAAAATGACTGAAGGGTTAAAAATAGTCACACTAATGCTACTAAGGAGAGAAAATCTGTTGTAAAAGGGGCCGACTAGGTGGCACAGTGAATAGAGCACCAGCCCTGGAGTCAGGAGGACCTGAGTTCAAATGCAGCCTCAGACACTTGGCACACTTACTAGCCATGTGACTTTGGGCAAGTCACTTAACCCCAACTGCCCTCCAAAAAGCCAAAAAAAAAATCTGTTGTAAAAAGCAAACCATAGTGGAGAAGGAGCTTAGTAATCTTGAGGAATAAGCAACAAGAAATAGTACATATGGCCTCAGGTATCTGTGTATCTATATGCAAAGTGAAAAATACTAATCTTGCAATGCTTCAATGAGCCTGTGATTTCATCAATGTGTATTTTCCCTCCAGTGGGGCAGATTGCAACTCATCCATGCCTGCTCATCCTTTGTGTACTTACCCATGTTCTTCCATAGGTTCCTCCATAAACAATATACCTACTATACATTATGTGCTGCAGGCTTGCCTTTAAGTCTTTATATAGTTTTGGTGTTTAAGTAAACTGTTTTAGATGGAACCAGGAACCAGAATCATAGTAGCCAAGAAGCTATGGGAGTACTAATTCTTGCAATCTGACTTTCTTGCCAAGATCCATTTTGAACAAAGTTGAAAACAAAGTTTTGAGAGCAAGCTACTCAATAAGGTGTTAACTTTGTAAGAATTGAGAAGTCTAGGACTACAAACTTTCTTTCAAGGAGATCCAGAGCCAGATCATTTTAATCAGATACTATTAAATATGCTAGAGATACTGAGGCCTGAGCACAAGTCTTACTGGGATCAGAACATGGCCATTCTAGTCCAAGTATACAATGCCACTATTATGCCCTAGATTTTCCTTTGTACCTGTTGAATTTTAGGTGCAAGCTACATTTGACTGGTGATCTGTTCTTAATGATCTCAGAAAACGGGAAAAATATGGAGACTCAAAATTAGTCTTGGATGAGAGGTCATTTACAGAAACCTATCACCTGGCTATGGCCTCAGCTCAGGTGAACTCAGAGAGGAAAAAGCAACAGCATGATGCTGGAGGTGGCTGCCAGGGCCTAAAATCTTGCTATAAAAACTTGATTTCCTAGAAAAAAATACATACACACACACACACACATGCACACACACACATACACACACAGTATGGATAAAATGTAGTGAGCTAATTGTAAACCAAGTTTTTGAAAGACCAAGCAAAAATGAGTCAGAGTCCTGAAGAGACACTATCTACCACCTGTCTTGTATCATAGAGTTAGTTGGACTCCATGTTGATCAAGGGGACAAGGGTGACCATCAGCCAATCAAGCACTGAGAAGTATCCATTCACCAGGTAAAGATGGGAATTGGTCATTAGAAAATAGAACATGGAGGAGATGTAGAAGACAAGAAACTTCATGTTTCTTATATCTTACGGGTAAGGGAATCTTCCCAAGAATGCTGCAGCTAATGGCAGGGGGTAGGAAGAGGAAGAGTCTCTGTCTAGAAGGGATGGAGGAGAGCTAAATCCAGAGGAAGGAATACTAGACACCAGAGAGCTGGTCTAGCTAGAGGTTATTTGGAGACATTATATAGCACAATGGAAAGAGCACTGAACTTGGAATCACAGGACCTGAGTTCAAGTCTTGATTTTACCAATTACCACCTTCATTTAATCTCTTTGGGTCTCAGTTTTCTCAACTGCATGATAAGGGAGTTGATTTGGTGATCCATAAGTGACTTTCCTCTAGATCTATGATCCTGTGATCCCATAAAGGAGACAGTGAGAGCCTACATCATCCTTGAGCTCAGGATTGAGATCACAGGTTAGTGAGTATGATACACACTGGATATTAGATCACCACAAAATTAAAGTACTATTTAGACAGTGACTAGGCAGAGCTATGATGACTTAGAAGTTATGGATGAAAAAGTGTCCACATGTTGCCAGAAGGTGCTCACTAATAGAGTGTATATAGTTGGCATGTAACTAATACTACATGATGTTGTGTGCTATATATTCACATATGACTTAAGCAATTAATTTGCTGTATGCAATACTAATGTGCAAGTTATAAAATATATACCCGTGTCCAGTCCATGTAGTTAGGATAATTGACTATGATTATGCTTTGTGGAAATTAATAAATCATTATTACATACCTATAGATATACCAGTGTGGTCTGCAGGCATTAAAAGATTTTGTTTTACTGAGGAGAGGAGCAGGAAGGATGTAGTAGACATGGCAAAGGAAAAAATTCTCAGGACTTTATTCCTTACGATGCTTGGGTTCTTTGGAAGAAGTTCTCAGAGCTCCATTTCCCGGGAGACTATTTACCAGGCCACAGAATGGACTCTAGTGGGAAGCCTTCTGGAAGAAAAGACATTTAAAGAGTGGAACTGCAAGAGATGACTGTGAGTAGCATTAAGGGAAGCAAGCCACAGGTAGTGGTTGTAAAGGGAGGACAGGAGAGGGAGGCATGGAGTTGGATGAGGATTTCGTGGACCAGTTCTATTATATCATCTCTGAACTCAGGAGTCCAAGCCAAATCCTGACAGCCTCAGGTCTGATGCACAGCATTTCAGCAAGTCTCCAGCCTGCCCTGAGGGGTTTCTTTAGATTTCTAAAGCTGATGGCTCCTTAAATCAAGGAAATATTTTTATTTTGTTTTGTTGCTACCACTGGACCACAGAGGTAATCCTATGTCTCTCAAGAGGATACTAAGAAGATTAGTGAGGATTAAAAGTTATTTGATTTTAATTCCCCTAAAATGATTACACTCACGTGTATGGGACAAGGGCAACTGAGAAACTGTTTCATTGTCCTATTTTTCTCCTTTGTTATTGTATCTTAATTAAATCCTTTGCTATTGGACTATGAGAAATGATTTATTAATAAAGAGAGATGCAGGTAGTGGCTTGTACTACGATTTACACAATTATTTGCACAAAATACCATACCCTAAACCTGGGAATAGTATCTGTGGGTTCCTGAGCCAGGGCTTGTCAGACTTCGGGAAGCTTCAGTTACACTTTTTTGTGAAATTATTCATATCAATCAATAACTTTTCCTGTTGACAGTTTCTCACAAGTTAGTGTTCTAGCAGGAATTTAAAGTTTTTGAGAATGAGAGGTGAAAGATGTACATCCTAAATGCTATACTGGTACCTGGAAAACTATAAATACTTAAAGAAAGCCCTGCAACAAATCATATAGATAGATAGAGACAGACAGACAGACAGACAGAGAGATAAAGAAACAGAGAGACAGAGAGAGAGAAAAAGAAAGAGAGAGAGAGAGACAGAGACAGAGACAGAGACAGAGACAGAGACAGAGAGAGAGAGAGAGAGAAGATTTATAGGCAGACATAGACGCAAACACATTGGGATGGCACATACAAAGTACAATCTAAACTGATTAAGAGCATGACCTACATTGATGAGACTGTGGACCCTAAACTATATTGAGGTTGAAAATGTTATTTACAGACATAATCAAAACAACCATGTGAAGTAGTACAAATATTACTCTCATTTTATAGAAGAGGAACTTGAAGTGCAAAGAGCTGAAATGATTTGATTAAGGCTATACTGAAGCTTAGTATTGGAGTTGGGATTTGATCTTAGGTCTTCTGACTTCAAGTCCAATTCTATGTACACAAAGATTGTCATTTGTTTTACAAAACACTACATTTCCATAACCTCATTTTTGAAATTTTATTTTCAGCCCCAAATCCTCTCCCTCCCTGCACCCTACTCCCACCCACTAAGAAGGAAAAAAATATAAAATTCAGCCCAATACTATTTTCCCACATCCCCTCTAACACTTGTCATTTCCCTTTTCTACCATTTTAATCAATCTACTGGGTAGAAGTGATATCTCAGAATTCTTTTAATTTGTATTTCTCTTATTGTTTGTAATTCAAAGCATTTTTAATGACTAGTGATACCTTTGATTTCTTCTTCTGAAAACTGTCTGTTCATATCCCTGGGTCATTTATCAATTGGAAAATGGCTCACACTTATAAATTTCATTCAATTCACTACATATTTAGAAAAGAACTTTTTAATTCAAGAAACTTTCTGCAAGATCTCCCTCCCCCAGTATCTTGCTTTTCTTTTAATTTTGGCTGCATTTGTTTTGCTGGTCAAAAACATTTAATTTTATGTAATAAAAATTATCCATTTTACCCCTTATGAACTTCCTTCTCTTGTTTGATAATGAACTCTTCCCCTATGCATAGATCTGGCAGGTAATTTCTACCATGCTCCCCTAATTTGCTTATGATAACATCTTTTACATCTAAATCATACCCATTTTGAGCTTATGTTGGTACAGAGTTTGAGCTGTCAGCCTATGCCTAGCTGCTGCTAGAATACTTTCCAGTTGTCCTAGTAGTTTTTCGTCAAATAGTGAGTTCTCACTTGAAAATCCAATATGTATGAGAATTCCTAAAAATCATTTTGGACAGATATTACCTAAATCAGATTTAGCAGCTTGAGAAATACATATATATTGGCTGAAGTAATAGGTTCTAATTATAAAGGAGAAATTATTGTGGCATTCCAAAATTTGAGTGATCATTATTCCTTGTGAAACAATACCCCTTATGAAAACTGGCACTCCTTCTGAAATAACTATCAGAGCAACTGAAGACTTTGGTTCTACTAATAGAATAAAATTGAGAGCTAAAATATGGGTAAAGCAGAAGCCAGATGATATTCCAAAGGTTGTGGAGACTACAGCACATGGGAAAGATAAAACAGTGGGTGTTGTTTGTTCAGGAGAAGATGATTACCAAATTGTGCCTTAACTTATATATTCTACCGTGAATGAGGCTATGATAGTGAATTCATGGACTCCAGAAGCATGGTTGACCCTATATTTATCTCTTTTTGCCTTTTTGTCTATTAAACTTGTTTGCTAGATTTGACTCCTGCAGGCTTAGTGCCCTCCACCTGCAGATGCCTGATCACTTAAGCCCAATGCCACCTCCTATCCATGACTGTGATATGTCACCCCTGGGACCTGATGTCAACCAAGCTCCAGAGACCATGAAGTCTCAAATGAGACCTCATGAAGCAGTGACAGGTTTATGTCCAATTTCATCTGGAAGTAACTATGGAGAAGAGATCTTCACCCCTTACCCCAAGATTTTGAGCCCCATTCATTTGAGGGCGTACAGATATGCCCAAGCCCCTACCCTAAGATATTGTTTTATGTGCTTATTTTCTATTATCCCTGTTTTGCAAAGTTCTATTGAAACCAGTTACTCCAACAGTTATCCCTAAACTGCCATTAATCTATGTATTTTTGCAATGTAAGGGACATGAAAGATCTTGTGGCTGAATGTAATGGTAACGGTATTTTGAAGATCTTTCCTGCCCCTTAATAAGCCTAAGGGAATTTGAAGATGTTCCCTGTTTTGAAAATACCCCCCTAATAGGCTGAATGTAGTCACATGGAGCCCGCGGTAGGAGGAGTTTGATGAAGACTGGATCAGATCTCACAAGAAGCTGGGAGTCAGAGTCAGCTAGACGACTGGGAGAAGAGCACACTTCACAAGGGAGACAGATAGGCTTGTGAATAAAAATTGGTGTTTGCCACCTGCTATGACAGCTAGGCCTGTGTTGGTTTGTGGGAAGACTAAAGAATGATATGGTTGTCTGTGCTGGTGTGGTTTATTAACTTCTTTGCTACTATGATGGAATCAGTTTACTGGTTTTGAAATTCGATTTTCTGGTGTCTGAATAAATGTTTTGCTTCTGTCTTCTACATGGAAAGCCTGGTATGTGTTGTGATTGAGCATCATGCAGATATATCTATAGTGATCAAGGGTTCTGTGAATATTGCATTTGTGCTACACAGAGCCACAACAATATTTACATACATTAAGTTTATCAGAGTTACAACGACATTCATACTTATTGCCAGCACTATCATCTCAATTTACTTTTCGTCTGATAAAGTAACACAAATCAACAGACAAAGCTTCTGTCTGAGAAATCAAAGACAAATCTGTAAACAGCAGTAAAGTCCTCTTCCAGGGCTTCTGGATCACCAGTAAAGTCTTCTTCTAGGACTTCTGTCTAAAAACAACAGATAAGACTTTTGTTTGACAGATCAACACTCTGGGCTACAGAGAGCTACTGAGTGCCAAAATCACAAGCATTCTCCCTCTCATTTCTGCTTGGCGCCAGCTCCTGCTAGAGCTTTTATCTGCTTCGCTCCATCCTGTTTCACCCTTCCTGTTGTGCTCTTTCAGCAAGTTCCTCCTGCCTCAGGCTCCATGTAATGACCTTAGGCCTATTAAGGGCAAGGCAGGTCTCCAAATTCCCTTTAACTATGAAGGACGACACATTGGGTACTATTTCCAACCAAGACTTGATATAATCACAAGTGCTGCTCAAAGGCACTTGAACAGCTGAAAAAAGGAGCCTAAGTAGTACTTTGTTTGCCATTACATTGACCCAATAACTGGGATCTTTGTGATATCAAACTTTGGCTATATCAAACTATTGTGTATATAATTAGGATATTATAATCATTTGCTTCAGTATATTGTGCACCTAATCTATTCTATTTATCAATGACTCTATTTCTCATCCTGTACTGCATTACTATGATGATGACTACTTTGTAGCATAGTTTGAGATCTGATACTGCTAGGACACCTTTCTCCACTTTTTTTTTTATTCATTCTCTTGATATTTTTGTTCTTGACTTTTGTTCTTCTAGATCAATTTTGTTGTTTCTCCTAGCTCTATTAAATAATTCTCTGGTAACTTGATTTACATGGCACTAAATAAGTACATTGATTTAAGTAATGTAGTCATTTGTATTATATTGGCTCAGCCTACCCATGAGTAATTAATATTTTTCCAATTGGCAAATTTTTTTGCCAATTTTCATTTTTAAGAATTTATTTTCTTGCATATTTTTGTCTTTTTTAATCAATTAATTATATTTTCATAATTTTCTTGCATAACTCCCATATCTTTTCCTAATTTTCCTCTTCCATTCTTATTTGATTTTTAAAATAATTTTTCTCTTTTAAAAGAATCTCTTGGGGTGGCTAGGTGGCACAGCGAATAGAGCACCAGCCTTGGACTCAGGAGGACCTGAGTTCAAATCCAGCTTCAGACACTTAACACAAAAACTAGCCATGTGACCTTGGGCAAGACACTTAACCCCAATTTCCCTACCTTTCCCCCTCCAGAAAAATAAAAAAGGAAAATAATCTCTTCCTTTAGCTCTTCTAGGAATTCTCATTCGACTTTTGTCTAATCTAAGTGATTTTCTTTGAGCTTTTGTTCATTGTTGTTTTCAAGTCATTGTTGTCTTCTGAGTTTTTGACTTGAGCTTCCATCCATAGTAGCTTTTTTATGGTCAGGTTTTTTTTTTTCACACTGATCACTTCTCCAGAGTACTTATTGATTTTGTATGTTGTAACAGAGTTGTGCTCTGCTCGTCTCTGGAGAGGATGTCTGCTTTGACCTTGTGTCTTTTATGCCCTTCTGTTACTTTCACAGAGCAATCTGGGGGCCCATAAATTTTTGTTGCTTCCAAGATAGTGTGATCTGAGGAGAAGACACCACCGTTCTGGTTTGTGCTCTGCTCCTTATAAAAGGAGGGACCCTGTTTCCTAGCTGTCATCACCATTCTTCCTTGCCTTGGAACTACGACCCATATTGGACAACGGAACTGCCGGATAATACTCTTTCCTGTTTCCAGTACTAATACAGGAGTCCCCGTGGATCTCTTTCTGCCCAAGTATTTAGTCCCTTTAATGTCCCCGGATACTGGACTTTTCTCACCACTGTTGCCACAGCCTGGTACTGCTTCTGCTGCTGCATTACGTTTCTGGCCAGCCCCCAGACCTCTCTATCTTTGTAAACTATTCTGGGCTAAAAAAATGTGATTCCTCGTGACTTTTTCTTGGCTTTTCCACACAGTATTCAGTTTGGTGCATTTTTCAGATCATTTTGCAAAATATTTCAGGGGAACTGAGGCAAAGTTGAGAATTTTTCACTCTCCAATTGATTCTGCCCGTAACCTCATTTTGAAGAAGAAATGAAAAGACTTGCTAAACAAGAAGAGCATAGTTTTGGACAACAAAGAACTGATTGTCAACTGGAAGTTGTCCTTTTGTATTAGTAGATAGTCATCAGGTAAAGGTTAGTGACCAGAAACCATACTTAGTAAATAGCATGCCACACAGGGATGGAGTTATTAATGCTTAACTTCATGTTTGGTCATAGTCCAAGCCAATGATGTTGATGGAATAATAATGTCGCACCAAAACTATCACTCTATGCCTTCTGACCCTTGACTGAAGATGATAAATTGTAGGAAAGTTCTTTTACTTATATGGTAATGATAAATTTCATGCTGGAATATGAAATGAACTGTAGTCAGTAGTCATGGACAAAGGGGAGACAGCAAGCAGGCTATTGAACCTGAGAAAAAGCAACGTGAAACCAACCAAATGAAATTGAAAACCAATAAATGCATGACTTGTCTGGTTTTTTGTTTGTTTTGTTTTGTTTTATATTACCTAATTATGGAACATGGAAGGCCTAGTTTGAGAGTAGTACACATGAAAAAGAGCCAGGAGGTTTACTTGACCACATAATGTAAGTATGAATAATGCTATGAGACAGTTGATAAAACATCTGATAAAACATCTTAGGTGCCCAGATCAAAAGATTTAATAATCCTATTGAACTTCATTAATTAGACCACATTTGAAATATCCTTCTGCTAGAATGGAAGTTCTGCAAAGGCAGGGGGGACCTTGTTTTAGCTAAACTTTGTATCTTCTTTAATGTCTAGCACAATGCTTTGTATAATTATGAAAGTATAGTATACTATCCTACTATACTAGAGTAAATAATTGATAGGTGCTTAATAAATGCTTGTTGGATGGATGGATATTCTTAGCATCATGAACAAAAAAGTTGGAACATATCCAGATGTAGGTAAGCAAGATAGCAAGAAGTTGCCAGAGGAGAAACAGTTGATTAAATTGATTTTGTTTCATCCAGAAAAGATTTGGACAGCAGGGATTCCAGTTGTCTTTGATATTTCCAAGACTGTCTTGTGAAAAAGACATGATAAGATTTGATTAATAGGTAAAAAGTAGGGGCAGCTAGGTGGTGCAGTGAATAGAGCACCAGCCCTGGAATCTAGAGGACCTGGATCCAAATCCAGCCTCCGACGCTTAACGTCAAAAACTAGCCACATAACCTGGGGCAAGTCACTTAGGCCCAATTGCCCTACCTTACCCCTCCAAGAAAAGGCCAAAAAGATAAGGTAATAAGTACCTAGAAACAGCTTTTAGCTTAATAGAGAGAAGAACTTTTCAACAATAATATTTGTTAGATGGTGGAATGGGCTGCTTTCTGAGGTCCTGAATTTTGTTTCATTAGACCTGTATAAAAAGGTGGATGACCACCAGCAGTATTCCTGAATAGACTTGGTTTGACCACATAGTTTCTATTTATTCTCTCAGTTATAAAATTCTATGGTTTGACTAGAGTTTCAGCACACCTAGAAGAGAAAGAACCAACCAAAAGGTCACAGATATCTCAATTGAAGTCCCACTTCTGATACATACTGGCACATGACCCTGGCCAAATCTCTCCAACTCCCACTGTGCAAGGAGACTCTCCAAGACCATGAAATTATGGAGTAGGTGCTGATCTGTACTTGCAGTGGGAGCTTTCTCATTAGGGCCTCTCTAGGTTGATCAAATCACAGGTCTAACATATTAGTAGAATATATTGGGGGAAAGTATGCATTTCTATGTTCTTATGGATCATAAAAGATTACTAGGACAACAAATTTAATTCAAATAAAAATGTAATTACACATAATTCTGTACCAGCAGACCACAAACTAATTAGTGCCAATTTCTAAAAGTCAGACTCGAAGGGCTGGATAATGTGACTTCACTGAACCACTTTATACATTAACTGGTGAAATAATTTGGTGATAAGCAAAGGAACAGGAAAGTAAAGATAAGAGAAAATTAAACATTAAGGGAGTGCTTTTTAAGTGTCCCAATGGATATGATTCATTACTAGGGTTAAAAAAGCCATAGGCAATGCTTTCTAGAAATTAAACTAAAATGAATAATTATTCATAAAACAAAGTATTCATCAAAAGTACAGGAAGAAAAATCATAATCATTCAATATTCCAAGATGACTAAAACTTAAAAGGTTCTGTTCTCTGTGGCTAAGTTATTTCCTGGAAGTAATTTGGGTGTTTAGAAGTCAGATGAACTTTTTGAAACAACCAATAATGGGGAAGTTGTACAGGGCTCTTAATGATCGCAATCTGTTCCCTGGCACAAAAAAAAAAAAATCCATCTTTTTAACACAAATGTTCTCCCAGTGATGCTGTATGTTGTGAATCTTGGCACAGCTAAATTTCTGATGAATCAAAATTTGCTAGTAATGCAAAGAACAATAAATAGAAATGATGGGAACAACTAACCTGAAGGATATTTCTTTCTAGCCTGCACACAATAAATAGTATAGGGAAGATCTAACCTCCAATTCCATTAGGGAATCTTTTATGCCACACATCTGGGAATGTGTTCATATGGCTTCTTCTTGAATACTTCCAGTGGAATGGAATTCACTGCCCAGAAATGCAGTCTATTCAATTTTTTAAAGCTCCAGTTATTGGGAAATTCTTGCTTTTATTTAGCTAAAACTTGCTTCCCTCCTGGAAGGGATTTTATACATCATTTAGTCCAAGTCCTTAATTTTACAGATAAGGCAACTGAGAGTCAAAGAGGTTAAGTAATTTGCTCCCAGTCACACAAGGAGTGACAGGAACAGGATTTGAATCTTTTAATCATTGAACTCCAGAGTCTGTGTTCTTCTGATTCTGTAATCTTGCCTATTCCTAGGAAATGTGTGATCAGAAAAAGAAGTGGGACAATATGAAGAAAACAAGGAATAAGAGGTGGGTATGGGTGCATTCTTCACTGGTACAAACTGAAATATTAAGAGACCTAGAGAGAAGCTTCCAGTACCCTAGATGACTCCTCTGTGGAGGAACAGTGGGGAGAGTAAGAACTAGAATCACACAAGACAAGACAGCTGGGATGAGTTTGAGATTTGTAACAATGGCAGGATTCCCCATTGTGATGAGGTCACAAATTAGTTGAAGAATCTTAGTGGTAACAGGGCTTTGTGCAAGCAAATGTATTCAATGACCTTCTAGTGACTTGAACACGTAAAGCATCTACTAAACACCTGCAAGAGCCTCCAAATGGTATACGTCTTCCTTCCTTTCTTTTTCCTTTCCCTTTGGTCCATGATTCAAAATCAATAACACATTTAGGGATTTTTTTTTAAATTCTAGAAACCACATTGAGCTACATCTTAGACAGTAAATCCAGAAGTATATGATGATGACACATCATTCTGTTATCAAAATAAACCTAATTAATTAAGGTTTGAAAAGTAATTGAAAAGGGGGGAACCACACTTCACTCAAAAAATACGGTAGCTTCCCTGCATAATTTTTGCCAAAAAAACATAAGGTTGTAGATTGTTTTTAAATGTTTGTTTTAATGAGTTATGCGTTTAGCCTCTGGGAATAATTTCACTGAGTAACTGAGAAACTAATGGAGAGATCTTCGTTACCACAGTGACAAGCAAAGGCTTTATTTATATATCTTTTCATTCATAAAGATAGGTTTGTTTAAGCTGAATTCCTGGCTATGCTTAACACATAAAGAACTCATGACCTTGAGTGGAGAGTTGTGCCATAGTTCTTCTTCTAAATGTACAGCTCAGATGAATGTCTGTGGGTTCCATGGATCTTTATTTCTCATTCCATTTGAAACTGTTAGAAAGCTAGAAATTATATGATTTCTCTTTCTGCTTATTTCAAATCAAGTATGTAGCTCATATAGGCCAGCACTTGTAAAGCTTCTGTTTTGGGGTTAGATACATTCTTCCTTTGCTCACAGAAAATTCAGGAAGGGGCTGCAAAAGCACTTCAGTTGTCTGCAGAGAGGAAGAGAAAGGTCTTGAGGGTGTTGGGATTTTTTTTAATCTGCTAATTAGGTAGCTCTTTTTGCCTCAGTAGCCAATCTTCTCTAAAACAACCACCTCTACACACTGTTGTCACAGGGACCAAGAAACTACCGGTCTTCATTTTGTCATTCCAAAGAGCCAGATTTTTCAGAGCTGAGTCAGTAGAAGTGACAACACAATGGTGTAACAGAAAAGGCACAGCTCCAAAAATGTTTCCTGGAGTATACTGTAGCCAGGAGAGATTTCCCTGATTACTCCCCCTATGATAAGAAATCATAGAATCTAAGAGCTTGCTGGGAAGTTAGAGATCATTTAATCCTATTTCCAAACTAACGCTGTATAACATGCCTAAAATATGGTCATCTAGACTTTTCTCAAACTCTTTCAATAATGGACAACTCAATAAATCTCATTGCAGCTCTTTCCTTTAATAGGTAATTCTTAACTTGGAAGGTCTCCTTTATTTTGGACTTAAAATTACCTCTTACAGCTTCTGCTCACTTGCCCTTGTTCTGTTTTCAAGTTCTGGTAAGCCTTTCAAATATTTCTAGGTCACACTCATGACCCTTCTCTTAGCCTTTCCTTCTTTAGGCAAAATAATCCCAGCCAAACAATACACAGCATAGCTTCGTGTTTCTTCATCAGTTTTGCTTCCTTCTCTAATTGTGGACCATGTTTAGTGTTCATCTTAAAATACGGAACTCAGAAATAATTCCAGATCTATCAAAAAGCAGAGTAAAACCTAAGACAACCCTTGTTTTGGAGTCTATGTTTCAAGAAATAGGGCTGAAAGCAGGGATGTGTTGGAATGAGATTATCCAGCTTGCAAGAGGCAGTTGTTGAATTTTCAGTGTAAACATTTGCATCTCAGAAATGAACAAACGTTACAAATTGATTTATTGTTTTGTTGATTATATAGGCATAAGAAAGTGATGGAACAAATGTCAATAATGCAGATTAAACTAAAAGTGTATTATGTGTACTTTTTTTATTTCTAGAGAGCTAGTTATTAAACATTTATCAGCACACCCTGGCCCAAAGTCCCATTAACTTTTGTGACAGCCAATAAGAATCTAAGTGATGTAATCAATGGAATTTTGGACTTATAGTCAAGGAGACCTGAATTTGGATCCTCCCTCAGACACCACGTAGGTGCCCCTGGACAAATCAATAAACCTCTCCTAGTCTCAATTTCCTCATCTACAAAATGGGAATAAAAGTAGTAATTACTTCATAGGGCTGTTATGATGATCAAGTGAGATCATGATATGTAAAGTGCTTTACAAATTTAAAGCATTACCTAAATTTTATTTATTATAGAAATAACAAAACTAATTGGTAATGTTATCATTTTTAGTTACTAAGGAAAAGTACCATCATTTCCTCATATTTGTGAATATGAGGAAGGAAAGTTAAGTTTAAGTGAATTATCTGTAGTGACGTATAATTATAGGCAAATTGTAAAGTGTGTGTAAATATATGTGTATTTATATATGTATTCACTCATGCATTTAAGTGTATGTGTATATATACATATATATGCACACATATTTGTATATATAAAATATGTTATATATACATATATGTATGTATATATATTATGTGTATGCATGTGTATATGTGTGTGTGTGTATGCACACAATTCCACTATTTTCCCTGGATTACATAATCTCTTAAATGAATTGAAATCAAACCAACCAGAGAAGAATAAATCTTTGCCAGAGTTGAGGAAAAGGGAACTTGCTTCTATATGTAAGACAGAGGAATTAAAAGCTGAAATTTACAAGGAAATAAGAAAAATTATCTCTCTAGTCATGGGATTAATAAGGAATCAATTAGCAAGGAAAAGTGTGCATAGTTTAAACTTATTAAGAGGCAGTCACTCAGTTAGAAATAAATCAACTGAAGTGTGTATGTGTGAGTGTGCATATATGTGTGTGTGTGTGTGTTCCATACTTGAAGTCTATCTAGCTTAGTAGAATTTACCAAAGATTCTGCTCTTCTAGCATAACATTCGAGAATTTATAGTTGTACCAAGATAATGAATCAGATAAACAAAATCTCAATACACTTGTTTCTTGAATGAAGCTGAATGAAAGTGAGAACTGGTATCAGCCTAGTGAGTTGTCTAGGAGAGAGGAGTTTTTTGGAAGGGCATTCAAGCCAAGAAAGTGTTAACATTTCTAGAAAATACTCAGTACCTTTCAGCTATGGGCATCATTAATGACAAATATTGATGGAGATGTAGAAAAATTGGACACTGATACACTGTTGGCAGAACTGTGAACTGATCCAACCATTTTGGAAAGCAATCTGGAATTATGCCCAAAGAGTTACAAAACTATATATACTCTTTGACCAAGCACCACCATTTTTAGGTCTGTTTCCCAAGGGGATGAGGGAAAAAAGGAAAAGAACCTATATGTTCTAAAATATTTATAGCATTTGTGGTGGCAAAAAACTGGAAATTGAGAGGATGTCCATCAATAGTGGGATGGTTAAAGCAGTTGTGGTATGTGATTGTGATGGAATACTACTGCTCTATAAGAAATGATGAGCAGGTCGATTTTAGAAAAAACATGAACAGAATTGAATGAAATAGAGAAGAATGAAAATGAGTAAATCTAAGAGAACATTGTATACAGTAAAAGAAATATTGTTCAAAGAATAATTGAATGACATCTAGTCTGAGTATTATAAATATTCAAATCAACTGCCAAGGACCTATTAAGGAAGATGCTATATACTTCTAAAGAAAAGAAAAATAAATAGAGGTATGCATAGTATGGTTTTACATTTGGAAAGTAATAAGTTATATCTTTTTTGTGGAAAACACTGGGTGACATATTTTTCATGCTCTGGACACTATTTTGGACTTATTTTGAGCTCCCTGTTCTCCTATCTGTGGTATTGATAGACTCATTTTCATGAGTTCAAATCTGGCCTTAGACATTTACTAGCTGTGTGATCTTGGGCAAGTCACTTAACCCTGTTTGCCTCAGTTTTGTCATCTATAAAATTAGCTGGAGAAGGAAATGACAAACCACTGTAGTATCTTTGCCAAGAAAACCCCAATTGGGATCATAAAGACGACTGAAAAGATTCAACAACAAAGGAACAACCAGTTTCTCCAAATGCAGGACTACTCCTCCAAAGTTTATTGTTAGAGAATTCCTGAAGCATTGGGAGGCTGACTTGCCCAGGCACACAGAGTCAATATGTTTTAGAGCCAGGATTTGAACATCTTGGCTTTAAGGTTGGCCCTCTATCCACCAGGCCATGCTGCTTCTCTTATTTGTTTTGATACTTAGCTGAATTCTCATTCTCATTAGTGTGACTATTTCCTCCTCTAGAAGAGATCACAACCCAAAACAACCTTTCAGTCTCATGTAATCCTTGTCCATGGCTATTCATAATGCCATGTAAAGAATTATCCAATGTACTGAAAAATTTTTTCAGGTTTCTTTAATATTTGGTGGATATCGATAATGCATTCAAGGTGTCCATTCCTTATTTCACGTCAAGTCCCAAGCTCTTTTCCTGGTCGCATATTTCTTTCATACCTCTTATGTCACTTTCCACATGCAAGTTATCTTTGATAATGTGCTGAAAACCAATCGGTACCTATCACGTTCTTTAGATCTGCTGAAATTTTGATTCTTTTATGGTCATATAGTTCTATGATTCACAATCATATAGTATCCCCAAAAGAATATGTTTTTTAAAGTATGGGTTTCTTCTCAAATATAGAATGGCTGGATAAATTATGGTATACAATATTATTACACCATAAGAAATGACGAATATACTAGCTTCAAGAAAACCAAAGGGGACTCACATGAACTTGTAAAGAATAAAGTAAGCAAAACCAGAAGGGCACTATGCAATGACTACAAAAATGAAAGACTTAAGAAGACTGATCAGTGACATGATTAATCACAACTTGAAAATACTGATGATGAAACATGCTTTCTGCCTCCTGGCAGAGAGGTGATGGAGCAGAAATCAAGAATAAGACATACATGTTTTGTGCTTTTATTTTTTCCATTTGTGAAATTCTAAACTCATGAAACATGAACTACATTCCATATACAAAGCAGAATAGAAAGGATTATGAGACTGCAGCTCTTTACCATGTATAGCATACTTAAACTTAAAATGGAACTTTTAAAATTGTCTTGCTTGTCTGTGATGCTAGACTTTCTTCTATTCTTTCCTGTGCATTTCAAAAACATGTTTCAATGAACCTCTTTAAATGTGTTTCTTTTTCTTTCTTTTCCCTTTTTCAGTCAATCCTACCCCTACCTCTCCTCTTTCTCCCTAATAAGCCTTTTCTCCTTTTGAGAAAAAAGAAAAATAAAACCTCTGTAACAAATATTCATACTCAAGCAAAAAAAAAAACAAAACTTTACACATTGACTATGTCCAAAAAATGATTAAGGTATGTTTTTCAAGTATATTGGTTTGCTTTGCTTGGCTATACTTATATTTTTATGAGGGGGTTTCTATTTGTAGGTTGGGGAGATAGGAGGCAGTTATAGTGATGACAGTCATAGATCCAGAATTGGGACTATAGATTAGTGGACTTGGGGTAACAGGTGAAGAATTTATACTGGCAGTTTCCCCAAAATAGAAAGCAAATAAAGTATCCTGTATATGTTACTACATGTTATTGAGTGAATTGCATGTGACTTCTGCATCTGATCTATTGTGTGTACTTGGATGAATGTGTGATGTACTTGAATGAATCCTATGTGCCTGCTCTAATATATGGAATTCTAATTTGTATATTATTTCAAATGCACATATGTCTGGAATAATTGCCTGGAGCAATTATATGTGAAAATTAGAGAATGTTTTCGATATGTACCTACAGGTAACTACACCTGTGTATCTAGTGTTATTTGCAGAGACCAAAAATTTTTAACTGAGGGGAAAGTGAATAGAGAATTTTTTCATCCTCTGCAAAAACAAAAAAAAATTGCTCTATAAACTACAATAACCTTCTTTTTTAAAGCTTTTTACGAAAACTACAAAGTCAGCAAGGTGGTAGAGTGGATAGAGTGCCAGGCCTGGAGTCAGGAAGATTCATCTTCTTGAGTTCAAATGTGGCCTCAGATATTTATTCACTTATTAGATGCATGAAGCTGAACAAGTCACTTAGCCCCGTTTGCCTCAGTTTCCTTATCTGTAAAATGAGCTGGAGAAGGAAATAGCCAACCACTCCAGTATCATTAACAAGAAAACCCCAAATGGGGTCACAAAGTCAAAGAATGAACAACAAAATGAAAATAGCAACATGACCTCATCAAGTGCTCCCTAAAATGGGGTTTCTTCGTGCCTTTGGGGGGGGAGAGGTTTAAAACTAAGCTGCCTTTACTAATTCTAAAATTCATTACTCTGAAAACCTATGTCTCATTCTTCTAATCAACTGTCACCTGTGTCATTTTTAGCAAGAATGTGGTTCGTGTCCCCCTGTAGAGTTGTTGTTGGATGAAAATGTGACATTAAGCATGCCAACAGTTAAATGGATACTCGTAATTGACCTCAAAACTATGTGATCTTATCATTGTCAATGCATTCATCGTTACCACTTCGTGGGAGTGAAAAGGGAGCACATGGAGCTGAGTCAGTACTTTTATCTGCTTTTATAATTGTTGTTCAGTTGTCTCAGTCATGTTCTACTCTTTGGGTCCCCATTTGGGGTTTTCTTGTGGTTTGGCATTTCCTTCTCCAGCTCATTTTACAGTTAAGGAACTAAGGAAAAACAGGAGTAAGGGACTTGTCTAGGGTCACCAACCAGATTTGAACTCATGAAAATGAGTTTCCTGATTCTAAGCTCAGAGCTCTATTCATTGTGCCATCTAGCTGCTCCATATCTATCTTATCTTTTCCATGAATAAAAAAACAATCAGTAACTGACCAACCTCATTATTCCTCTTGGTGAGAACTGGATTGGTCCCCAGACAGTAGATGAGGAAAACCATTCCAACTTGGGGGAAGCTTGCAAAGCTTGGGAACTAGTGACACAATTTTCCACATCCTAAAGTCACCTCTAAGTAACAATGTAACATGGAAGTAGGCCACTATTTGGTACTTTTTTGTTTTTAACTTAATGAAGATATTAAAAAAAACTTCTTTATACAATGTAAGCCTATTTATCCAAGATAACTGAAATGGACAGAAGGAAAGTAGGTTTTTTTTTTCTTTTGAACTCCTTACACTACAGTGAAAATCAAGGAGTCTTCATTATTTCCCCTATGAGATTCATGATTTGATTGTCTATGAGTACATTCACTTCTTGTTTTCCTGATTTGCCATCACACTTCTTGCTGCTCATATTTCCCCTACCACATCAAAGACCTGTTCAAATACTTTACTTTCTAACTGAGGTAAACTGTAGGATTTTTTTTTTTTAATGTTCAGTGCTTACCACCAACCCCTCACAAAGTTACTTGTTTTGTTGCTCTCTAGCTCCTCTGTGTATGCCTTCCTGTACACATTCAAAATACACATTTTCTATTAAGTGCATTACCCTTTGTTCTGGTATTCTGCTCATGATAAACCTTGCATACATGTCTGACTACTTCCTAAAATTACTAAAGGATTGTCACTTGTATCATTCTAAATAATGTGTAAGAACATTTGTTAAAAAATTTTCTAGATCACGAGATGACAGTAAGTAGCTTTTGATCCACTTTTATTGTCACAGATAATGAAATGATCAAGAAGGTATTTTTGAAGTATTTTCACTGCAAATGTGAATTGTGTGGTTAACTTGTCATTGTTTGGATTTGTAAAAATAAGGAGGAAGCAACAAATGTGCTCACATGCTAAAATCTAACAATTCCATAAAGATAAACTTCCCACTGGTCTGAGAGTTCTAGCAATATAGTCTAATTTCTGAAATTTTGCCTTGACTATCAAAGACCTACTTCCTATAGCATCATGCCAAATGAAAAGAAACTGAAGCCCCTGAAAAAAAAATCAACACAAAACAAATATTTAGTAATAGCTAAAGGAGTGGATTAATTTTTTGCTGAACTGCCACAGGTCAAGGCTCTAGAACTGGGCAACTTAGAAGACACTCACCAAATATGACTATGCAGACAGAGAAATAAAAAGCAGGATGGCGAGGGGAAAAAATTGAAATGTAGGAACTGAGTAGAATTGTGGATAGAATTCTGGACTTGGAAACAGGAAGTCAAGTCAAGCTAAGAAGCAATAATTTAAAAAGTGAAGGCCTGAACATGTCACACATTCTCTCCTGTCACTCAGTAAACTGTGCTAAGTGCTGAAGTTATAAAGAAAAGCACATTCTCTGCTCTCAAGGAGCTCACATTCCAGTTGGAGGGAGACAATGTGAAAACTATGTTTGCGGTTATTTAGTTGTTTCAGTCACGTCTGATTTTCATGACCCCATTCCAGGTTTTCCTGGCAAAGATACTGGAGTAGTTTGCCATTTCCTTCTCCAGCTCATTTTACAGATGAAGAAACTAAGCAAACAGGATTAAGTGATTTTCCCAGGGTCACACAAATAGTAGGTATCTGAAGCTGGGTTTGAACTCATGAAGATGAGTCTTCCTGACTCCAGGCTCAGCACTCTATCCGCTGTGCCACTTAAGAGCCCAAACTATGTACAAACAAGATGTAGAAATATAAATTAGGTTAATTTCAGAAGGTAGGCATTGGCATCAAGGAGAATCAAGACAGATTTCTTACAGAAGATGAATTTTAGCTTTGACTTAAAGGAAGTCAGGGAAGCCCAAAGCAGAGAGGAAAAAGGAGAGGACTCTAGGCATGGGAGAGATTTCCTGCAAAAAAATGCATGAAAATGAAGTTACTTGTGCAAGGAACAGCAAGGAAACCGGTATCCCTGGATTGCACAGTACATGGAGAAAAGCAAGATGTAAGAAGAGTTGAAAAGTTAGTGAGGGACTAGATTATGAAGAGCTCTAAAAGCCACAGATAATCAATAGGGAGCTATTTGAGCCGATTTAAAAGGGAGAGTGATATGGAAAGATCTGAGCTTTAGCAAGTTCAATTTGACAACTGAGTGGAGTATTGATTGGAAGGTATAGAGATGATACAGGGCGACCAACCAGAAGGCTATTGCAATAGTCCAGTTGTGAAATGAGGATGGCCTATATCAAGATGGTGGCAGTGTCCAAGGAGAAAACAAGCTTATACAGAGATGTTAACAAGGTAGAACTAAAGGAAAATCCTAGTTCAAATTTTGCGTTGTATACTTATTAGGTCTGTGACCCTAGACAAGTCACTTAGCTTTTCTGAACCCCAGTTTTCTCTGTAAAATGGGCATGATATCACCTAGCTATGAAGACCCCTGGGTCAGCTGTTTCTCTGACACACCCCACAGAATGCCAAATCACCAGGTGTAGCTAAAAGGCCCCAAGACAAGCAACCACATCCCACCTGCTTCCCTTTGAGTCATTTTCAGTCTCTCTTAGAGAAATTCTAAGATAAGATAAAATATATAGCAGGGGCCCTTAAGCCAATCAGTGTACCAGTCGAGTTGTAGGATCTTTACCACAGAGTTCCTCCCCTCCCCAACTGTGAGCATTGGTAATACACTTTTATCCTTTATAACCTGGTCCCCTTTTTGAGAGCCTTTCTTTCCCTAATGTTCTCCCAGGTATGAAAACCAAAAGTCCTGACACTGTAACAGCAAACCTTGTCTTCAACCAGTGATTCTCAAACTTTTTGGTCTCAAACTCTTAAAAAAAATCAAGTACTCCAAAGAGCTTTTGTATATCTGAACTATTTCTATTAATATTTATCATATTAGAAATTAAAACTGATCATTTTGAAATATTCATCAGTTCATTAAAACAATAATAAAACCATTGTATGTTAAATCATAAAATAATAAACTCATTACATATTAACAGTTTATTAAACATAGTTATATTTTTTAAAAATCAGTGAGAAGAGTGGCATTGTTTTACATCTTTTTGCAAATCTTTTTAATGCCTGGCTTAATAGAAGACAGCTGGATGCTTGTGTCTGCTTCTGCATTCAATCTGTTGGTTGCTGTGTTGTTTTCGTTGAAGAATCTGAAGAAAATCCTGCCTCCCACAGATATATAATTGGAAAAGGGAGAAGTATTTTCATAGCCTTTTCAGATAATTGTAGATATTCGTCTTTGATACTACACCAAAACTCAATAAGGGGTAGTTCTTTAAGTTTAATTGCAGTGGAATCTGAAACCACATCAATGAAGTTTTCTTAATCTGTTACATTAAAATCCATTGTTCTGTCTTGCACTTTGAATGAATTCGTGCATGATCTTACATTGATCATTTAGAAAAAAACTGAATTATGAACATTTTCCAAATGTTGACACATTTCACTAAGGAATAGCAAAAGATCCCATCCTTTAGTCACATTGCCAATCTCATCAGAAAAGTCTATCCGTACTGGGAAGATATCAAGTTCATAGAACTTGGAAACAAGTTTTCTTTATAAATTTCTAATTTTTGCCTAAGGCTCAAATGTTATCATTGGCAACAAATACAGTGGGTTATTCTACATTCATTTTGGAGAAAATGTCTGCCAAACACCCAAGTCTGAATAACTATTGTTTGTCTGTCAGTCAGTCTCTGAAGTAAAAATGGTGCTGCATGGAAAAAAAGCAGCCAGTTGAGCCAAGTCAAACAAGTGCACAGAGGAGACAGCCGTCAACCTTCAGTCAGCAGAAGTGCTTCATGCCTGCTTCCCTTTTCATCACCAGAATAGCACAGGCAAGCACTCAAGGGCCAAGATTTAATAAAATTAAAATTTTTTATTGCTTCATCAAGGGCATTCATAAATGAAACTGGCATTGATTGATCACCCTTAACTATGTAGCAACAAAAAATATAATGGCTCCCAGTAGAATCTGGTGCTTCTGCCTTATTTCATGTTGTTGCTTAGTTGTTTTTCCAATATGTTCAACTCTTTATGACCCCTTCTGGGGTTTTTGTGGAAAAGATAGTCGAATAGTTTGTCATTTCCTTCTCTGATTCATTTTACAGATGAGGAAACTGAGGTAAACAAGGTTAAGTGACTTGCCCAGGATCACACAACTAATTAAGTGTCTGAGTGGGGATTTGAACTCAGGAAGATGAATCTTTCTAACTCCAGGCTCATCTATCCACTGTGCCACCTAGCTGTCCCATGTTTCATACTGAGGTAGCAATGTTTTTACTCACCATTGCTTTTGTACCACCATTGCAAATGCCAACCCAGTTGTTCCAATATAAGCCATGAGATTAAAAAAAGTTATTCAACACTGAATATTTCAGCATCACTTGTGTTGCCAAACACTGACATAAAAGATTTCCTTAAATGATTATTTAGCACTGATACCAGATGAACACATGTAAAACAGCAAGTCTGGTCACATCTGTAGATTCATCCATTTGTAAGGCAAAGATATAATTCTGCAGATGAGACATTAACTCAGTCTTCATGTCTGCAGTTTAATCTGTCATTCACAGATCATGTGACTTCTACAAAACTCTGCTATACTCATGAGAGAATGAGAGTTAAAAAGACAAGTCACATCATAGAATTATTATAAAAATAGTTTTGACCTCTCAGACCCCCTGAAAGGGTCTTGGGGACTCCCAGGGTCCAGGCACTAAATTTTGAGAATTGCTGTCTCAGACTATAAGCTATTTTCCAGAACCAGCTGATATTCCAAATTCTTTAATTGAGGTAAGAAACCTATAAGGGATGAAGAAACTTACAGTACCTACTTGGTAACTGCAAATCCCAGATAACCCCCTTCTTTGTGCTTATTAATAAATCCACAATCAGCTCTGACATGATTTCTCTTCTTCAGCTTTGGTATGCAAACCTCCTTCCTCTCAACATTTCAATATAAATATTCCAAATGTATTTCTGAAATGTAAACCTCACAGCCCTATCATTGAAATATAAGTCTTACAATTTGATTTGGGTAAGGTAAGATTGTGGGCCAGGTGTACCCTGGGTGAGAATTCCTTTTGGTCTTTCCACTAAGGGGCTATGTCAGGGATAGGGAACCTGCAACCTCAAGGCCACAAGTATGGCCCTTTGACTGGATCCAACTAAAATGTGGAACCAGTCAAAAGGTCACACTTGAGGACCAACAGGGCCACATGTGGCCTTAAGGCCACAGGTTCCCTACCCCAGTATGATCTAGCCCTAACTACAATCTGGAGTCAAAAAGCCAAACTCAGTCATTGTGTGGCCTAAGACAACTCACTGCACCCCTCAGCTCTCGGTTGTTTTGTTCATTTGATAATAAAATGAAGTTTTAGGCAAGAAAATAATTTAGGTCCCTTCCAGTCAAGGATGTGTTGGTAAATATTTAAAAATCAGCCCTCCAAAATTTAAGCATCATCATTAACATTTTCTCCATGACTTTCTTAAACCTGGACAATTAACAAAACGATTAAGTTCCAATTATTGGTGTTTACTGATTTCCAAACTATAAACGTTCACTGAAAATTTAACAATCAGGTCTCAGGCTGCAGTTGGCTGTCAAACACCCTTGCTTCCATCTCTAACCCCTATAATTCCATGATTAGATCATCTCTTAAGATAGGAGGCTTCACACATTCATGAAAGGATATACTGCTACATAGATATCTTTTAGGTTCCTTGCATATTTCATAATTCTTTTTATAGCATTTTCCATATTACTTAAAATCTTATCTGTACTTACCCTCATTAATGTTGAGTCACGATAGAGAACTAAGATGCTACCAGGGGTGGGGAACCTGTGACCTTGAGGCCACATGTGGCCTTCTAGGTTCTTGGGTACAGTCTTTTGATTGAGTCCAAGTTTTACAGAAAAATTCTTTTATTAAGGGGATTTGTTTGGAAGTTTGGATTCAGTCAAAGAGCTGTACTTGAGGACCTAGAGGGCCACATGTGGCCTCAAGGACATATTTTCCTCACTCCTGTCTACACCTTTGCTAGCATTAGCAATAAAGTTCAGAAACAGCCTTCCCTCTATAAATAACTACCTTTATTGCACATTATAAGGTTTAGAATTACATATGCATTTTTCCAACTACAGTTTGGCCAATTTCAAGTAAAAAAAAGTCATATTCCGGAAGTACATAGATTCTGTGTTCACTTACCTGCTGAAGTTATTTTGTCACCTGGATTACCCACTGCTGCTGGCTACCCTGCGTCCTCCATATTTTGGCTTATGCTCTGAGAGGGAACCTCATGGCTGCATCTTGTGAGATCAGCAACATTTTTAGCAACTATATCAGCACCATGTACCAGGCAGAAGACCCAGATCCTACCTCATCAGTCCCCTTGGGTGAGGATGACCCAGTGCTGACCCAAAGCAATCCACAGATGCCCCTAGAGGGCAAAGACAAACTCAGCTGGTCAGGGAGGCTGCCCCAGTTGTGGTCAAAGGCCCAGGTCCCAGACTACATCACCTCTCAGGTAGAGAAGGATAAATATGATTCTGGCACCATTGACTTTTCCTGATGCAATATGGATGGCACCACATTGACCTGTTCTTTGGAATCCTGGGAGATATGCTTTATGTCCAGCTGCAAGACCTCTCATCTAGTACATCTGATGAATTGATCTGGATCATTGAGCTCCTGGAGAAGGATGGACTCGTTTCTCAGTATATCATGGGAGACTCTACTTTTGATCATGGCAGCCCTTTCAACCAAGATCTGTTGAATGACTCAAGGTTGGCCAGTCCTTATTACCCAGGAAGCTATGAGATGGGGGCTCCTCCAGGATGCTCAGATGTGTCCACGTCAGGGACTGGAACCTCTCAAGGTCCCCACTCAGACTCTAGTACAAGTGACATGGTTTAGATCCCACAGACAACAAACTGTGGGATCTTTCTCAGTGACAATTCTTTCAATTACAAAGAAGGGTACCTGAAATATGGGAAGAGGACATAAGGACAGCCCTGAAAACTGAGCAAGGAGACTCAAGAGTGCCCAGAGACCAAGAAAAGCAAACATGCTCCAAGAGGGACACACACCTATAGGAGTTTATGTGGGATATCCTGGCATCAGGATCTCTTTAAGTTCCTCCAAACTGAAGGCTGTGGCCCCGCTGTGGAGTGAGAAAAAGAAAAATAACAGCATGACCTATGAGAAACTCAGCCATGCACAAACTAGAAGTCTTAGAGCTGGTCAACAGCCTGAGACTAGTCTATAAATTTGTTCCAGTGGCTGGAAGGAGGAGGAAGGGATCATCTTCAGCTGGAACTGAGCAAAAGGGTGATCTAGGTACTCAGGGCAAGCAATAAGCTTGCCCCTGGACAAGAGACTTGTTCAGATATTCCTGGATCCCAGCCCTCTAAGCCCCTTCACAGAAGGTTGGGTGCCCACGTTTGAGTTGGAAACCCAGTGGGTGCATCCCAATGGAGTGAAACTGAACTTTCGCCTGCCACGGGTTTGTTGTCAACAGTTGTCATGTGATATGGAGGTCTTAGGCCTCTCCCTCCTCTTTTTTCCTCTTGGAATTACAAACCCTTTGAAAAGACAAAAGCCATGGTGCTGCTGACTGAAAACAAGAGGTCACTGAGCTGGAATCCTAGGTGTCAAATGTGAGGGAAAGACCCTCTTTCCTAAGAACCCTGAACTGACATTATTTGGGGGGTAATGAGTGGCCTCTAAAGGCCATAGAGAGAAGGCCTACCAGCATCTTGCCTCTGGGCATGCTCTTTTCTTATGCTTGGACTCTACAGGTTGTGGGTCAGAGCACTCCTTAATTTATATGGTATAAATATGTTATATGTGCATAGAAATCTATTCTTTCAATGATATCCCTCCCCTCATACACTCCTTGACCTTCTGTCTATGTGTAAGGATAAAGAACAGAGACAATTGTTCTGAGGCCAGTGACTTCTGAGACTTCAGTTATTATAGCTACTAATGGCCTCCCCCTAGATCAGAATGGATTTGCTTCTTCCTTCTGCCATTTCTGCAGCAGGGACTAGGGTGGTGAAACTGGTCCACAGGACTTCTGGTCACTCCTCATCTCCAGAATGGATCAAAAAGTTGCAATAAAGCATCTTCTGAGTTTTTTTGTTTTTAAAAAAAGACATGTTTAACAATCCCACCCACATCCTGTTTTTTAATCAGTAGCAGTCTCTGTGATTCTGAAACTCAAGATCAGTGTCACAGACTGTGGTCAGGAAATGACAACAGTGTCTTCAGAGCCATTTAGATCTAGGCAAAATTAGCTTCTACATATTTGGGCCTATTTTCAGAGCATTAAAAAGTCACCTCTTCTCCCCATCTCTACCCTCTCTTCTCCAATCCTCTTCTGTCTTTCTGTCTCTGTATCTCTCTCTCCATCCCTCCCTCTCTCTCTCCCTCTCTCTCTCTCTCTCTCTCTCTCTCTCTCTCTCTCTCTCTCTCTCCCTCCCTCTCTCTCTCTCTCTCTCTCTCTCTCTCTCTCTCTCTCTCTCCTTCCCCTGCCTCAGTAAAACAAAGCTTTTCATTAACAACATGAAGTAGTTAACAACAATTACTTACAAGTAGAACCATCCACCTACATGTGGAGCATAAAGCTATTAGGCTCACCATAAAAGAGAAGCAAGGAGGAAGCTTGAGTGTCCCCACTCACTTGTATTAGGGCTTCTAACTAGAAGACAAGACAAGGCATTGTATTACCTATTGGGAAACTTTCATCACTTTTATGATGTGTCTTTCAGCCAGCTTCACATTCTGTCATTACTAGGCTCTGGAGTTAGCTTGTAAGGACAATTTACTAGGCATTCTTGGCCTATTTAGTGCTTTTAGTGCATTTATGACCAGTTCTAATCTATTGTTATATATAATGAAAATGAGTTTAAGCCAGCAAATGGAAACATATTACCCAACCTAGTCAAAGTATAGTTATATAATCTCTATATTAACCTGACTAGTCACTAATAACCCATAATTAATATATCCAAATTTCATCTTTCCTGGACTCCAATTTTATATCACCAACTTCCTGCTGCATATTTGTATCAGGATGTATAGAAATATCTTGAAATCAGCCTATCCAATATGAAATTCCTTATCTTTCCCCCAAATCTGACCCATCTTCCTAAATTCTGTTTCTACTAAGGGCACCACCACCCTTCCAGTCACCCAAGTTTGCAACCTCAGAGTAATCTTCATTTTTGTATTCTCCTTCATTCCCCTATCTAATTAGTTGCCAAGTCTGGCCAACTTTGTCTTTACAACATTTCTCACTTCTGTCCCCTTCTCTGCACTCACATGGCTACTGCCTTAGTTCATATCCTCATGATTTTCATCTGGACTTTTCTAATAATATCCTTATTGGTCTCCTTGCTTCTAGTCTCATCCCTCTCCATTCTCTCCTCCAAATGACATCAAATTTATCTGGCAAAGGCACAAGTCTGATCTGGTCACTCCTCCGTTTAGGAAGGTTCAGTGACTAGGTATTACCTGTGGGAAAGACTAGATGGCTTCCAAGGGCCCTTCCAACTTTATTTCTATGATCTTGTAGGTGACCCATAAAATAATAGAAAAAAATATGTAAGGCATAAGTTGGCTACAGAACTCTACCCATAATTCCTTGAACTTGAGAAGTAGTATATAAGATGTTAAGGGGGGGGGGGGGCGGGGCTGAACCAAGATGGTAGAGTAAAAACAGGAAATTTTCTGAGCTCCCACTCCAACTACCTCCAATACCTGTAAAATAGGACTCTAAACAAATTTTAGAGCTACAGAATCCACAAAGTGACAGAGAGAAACCAATCTCCCACTGAAGCCAGCCTGATAGGCTGACAGGAAGGGTCTATCGCACCAAGTTGGAGACTGATCACAGTCCTGTGTGAGCCATGCAGGACCTGGGGCAGCCCAACCAGCAGCACATACCCACTGGAGCAGACTTCAGGAGAGTGAATCACCAGCAGCTGTGGTGGCTTCTAGACTTCTCAACCCATAAACATCAAAGAGAAAGGAAAAGGTCAGTGGGGAACTCTGTTGGAACTAGGTGATGGAAGAGTATGGTCTGGCCACTGCTGCTGGGGCAAGAGGCAGTGGAGGCATGGCGGCTGCAGCTGCTGCCACATGGCTGCCTCCAGAGTTCTTGGCAGAGAGAGACCTTTCAGAGGGTAATCACTCTTGCTTTTGACCTGCTTGGATCTGGATCACGGTCTTGGGTGGTGGTCCTGGGGTATCTGTGCCACAGCGTGGGGTGTCTACAGAGAGGGTGCCTTCCTCATAGCTCTGACAACATTTGCCAAAACCCCAGTGATTTGGGACACAGCTTTCTCCACTCTAGAAGCAGAAGTTTACTGTGACAAAGAGCTCAAAAGTTAAGTAACTGGCTGGCAAGATGAGCAAGCAGAAGAAGCACAATGAGACCATAGAAACCTTTTCTGAGGACAAAAAGGATCAAAATATGGAACCAAAAGAAGTCAACAAAGTCAAAACTCCTGTATCAAAAGCTTCCAAGAAAAGTATGAATTGGTTACAGGCCATGGAGGAGCTCAAGAAGGATTTTTAAAATCAAGTAAGAGAAGTGGAGGAAAAATTGGGAAGAGAAATGAGAATGATGCAAGAAAATCATGAAAAGAGAGTCAACAGCCTACTAAAGGAGACCCAAAAAATACTGAAGAAAATGACACCTTTAAAAATAGATTAACTCAAATGGCAAAAGAGGCCCAAAAAGCCAATGAGGAGAGAAATGTCTTAAAAAACCAAATTTGCCAGATGGAAAAAGAATTACTTAAACTCACCAAAGAGAATAATTCCTTCAGAATTAGATTGGAGCAAATGGAAGCTAATGACTTCATGAGAAATCAAAATACTATTAAATAGATCCAAACAAATGAAAAAATAGAAGGCAATGTGAAATACCTCATTGAAAAAACCACCAACCTGGAAAATAGATCCAGGAGAGATAATTTAAAAATTATTGGACTACCTGAAAGCCATGATCAAAAAAAGAGCCTAGAAATCATCTTTCAAGAAATTATCAAGGAAAATTGCCCTGATATTCTAGAACCAGAGAGCAAAAGAGAAATTGAAAGAATTCACCAATCACCTTTTGCAAAAGATCTCAAATAGAAAACTCCTAGGAATATCATAGCCAAATTCCAGAGTTCCCATGTCAAGAAGAAAATATTATGAGCTGTCAAGAAGAAAGAATTTGTGGAAAAACAACCAGGATAACAAAAGATCTAACAGTTTCTACATTAAGGGATCAAAGGGCTTGGAATATGATATTCCAGAGATCAAAGGAGCTAGGACTAAAACCAAGAATCACCTACCCAGCAAAACTGAGTATAATGTTTCAGGGGAAAATATAGTCATTCAATGAAATAGAGGACTTTCAAGTATTCTTGATGAAAAAAACAGAGCTGAAGAGAAAATTGGACTTTCAAATACAAGAAGCAAGAGAAGCATGAGAAGGTTAACAGGAAAAAGAAATCATAAGAAACTTATTAAAGTTGAACTATTTACATGCCTGCATGGAAAAACAGTAATTGTAACTCATAAACTTTTCTCAGTATGAGGACAGTTGAAGGGAACATATATATATATATATATATATATATGTACATATGTGTATACATACATATATATGTTTGTATAGGAAGGTGTAGGTGTGTATAAATATATATGTGAGTGTGGGCATATGTATGTACATGTATACATAGACAGAGGGCACAGGTTCAGTTGAATAGGAAGGGATGATATCTAAAAAATAAAATCAAGAGGTCAGAGAGGAATATAATGGGAGAAGGAGAGAGGAAGAGATAGAATAGAGATAGAATAGAATAGAATAGAATAGAATAGAATAGAATAGAATAGGTAAATTATCTCACTTAAAAGAGGCAAGAGAAAATTGCTACAATGGAGGGGAAGAGCAGGAAGGTGAAAGGGAATGGGTCAACTGTACTCTCATTGAATTTGGCTTAAGGAGGGAATAGCATACATACTCATTTGGGTATCTTATACTACAGGAAAGTAGGGAGAAAGGGGAGAAGGGGGGAATGATAGAAAGGATTGGAGGAGAGGGTAGTTAGAAGCATACACTTTTGAAATAGGACAGGGTCAAAGTAGAAAATATAATAAATGGGGGGTCAGGATAGGATGGAGGGAAATATAGTTAGTCTTTCACAATGTAACTACTATGGAAATGTTTTGCATACCTACACATGTACAACCTATATTGAATTGCTTATCTACACAGTGGGGGTGGGTGAGGAGGGAAGAAGGGAAAGAATCTGGAAATCAAAGTTTTAAAAACAAGTGTTAAAAAAATTGTTTTTTACGTGCAACTGAGAAATATATAGGCACTGGGGTACAGAAATCCATTTTCCCCTACTAGAAAGTTAGAGGGGAGGATGGGGGAGGATATAAGCGAGAGAAGATTGGGGGAGGGGGTATTCAGTAGGCTCGCTATCTTGGGGTGGGGTTAGGAGAAAGATGGGGAGAAAATTTGTAACTCAAAATCTTGTGGAACTGAATGTTGAAAACTAAAAATAAAGTTTACAGAAAAATAATGTTACCAAGACCATATTTCCTCTCCTCTGACATTACCTCACAACTCTGCATGTGTCTTATTGGCAGCTATTTATATGTTGTCACCTCTGCTAGATGGTAACGTTCTTGAGGGCAGGGCCTGTTTTCACCTTTCTTGTATTCCCAGAACTAAATACAGTACCTCAAAAAAAAATCTTATTAAATCCTTATTGGCTATGGACTGGTAGAACATATTTTGGAACTAAAAATGATCTAATATGCTGTTTGGGTTAGAAAAGCTAGATCACGAGTAATTTTCCCTCACTTCCCCCAAACCAACAAGTTTCTTGATGGCCTGTGTATGCATCAAATACAATAGTGATCTTTCTTTCTATGTTCTTGCTGCCTGATGTTAGAGATTGGTCTTCCTGAATCTATTAACTTTTCTCCAATTTTTCTCCTACTTCAATATTAAAAGGACCTGTGATTTCATTGGTACATATCATAATCCTTTTGACCTAGACAACTTAGTACCCTAAACATGACATTCCATCTCTTAATTGTAACTTTCTACATCACAGACAGCCTTTCCCTTCCTGCCCCAACTACTTTGTATATATTTTCTATTGACTTAATTTTTCTATCTCCAACTAAGTAGAATGCCATTTCATTGGGAGCAGGTACTGTTCTGCTTTGTATCACAGTGCCTTGAACATAGGCTTCTAATAAATGATTACTACAGGAGTGAGTGAATGCCACTCAACTCCTCTGCGCCACAGTTTCCTCATCTGTAACATGAAAGGCTTGAACTTGATGGCCTCCAAAGTCAGTGTCAGGTCTAAACCCATGACTCTCAGTCACTTGACCTATAACATGAGGAAATTGGAAGACAATTCTTACATTCCTTTATAGTTCTAAATCTATGACTCTGTGACCTCCTATATGGCCATTACTATTATTGGCTATGGGTAGAAAAATTCATCACTCAGTTGCCACCCTCATCATCAGCCTCTCTAACCTCAGCTAGTCAATGCTTGGATAAAAGGCCCACGGTCCATCAATTAGCTCATCCACAAAGATTTTTAAATTTGGTAGGACTTGCTTATCATCTATTTTCATAAACCAAGGTCACCTCTGGACCACAGTGGTCCACTGGAGTCATAATAGCTTAAAATGACTACAGTGAAACTTGCCTGTGTCACGATCTCCATCATCTTAGATGTGTTCCAGTAATTTAGAAGTATATTGGACATCCCAAGTGATGAGAGAATTCTTTCACTACCCTGGGCTGCTCTGAAACAGAAATTTTCTGAATATTGACCCAGGGACCTCAAGGATGGAGTGCATCATCACAAAGGGCGTAAGTGAAGACCTGAGAGAGATAGTGGTTAAGTCAAGCCCACAGTCCTCCTTTCCCACACATCAGCCCATGTTCTCATGATGTCCCCTACTTACAGCTGTTGGTTTCCTGTCTTGTGCAAAGTGACGAAACGTGTTTTTTGCTATGCCTTTAATTGCTGCTATTCTTATTTCCCATAGGATATGGTAAGGCCCATAGAACTTCTGATTACTTGGAGGCTCATTTTCAGACTTCCTGTGAGTTGTGCATGAGGTTTTATTTATTTTTTTTAATTTTTTTTTATTTACTCATTTACTTTTAATTTACAAGATTCAGTTCCACAATCACTTTGCATGAGGTTTTAAATTCAGTTTTCCTGAAACAAATAAGGCTTATTTATTTCTATCGGCTCTTGGAGAGGTACGGTAAACTTGAGATACTGAATTCATTTGCACCAGCTTTTAGTCTGATTGGTCTATCACAAACCTGGAGAGAAATGATTTAATCTAGAGAAAAGCAACAGACTCAGTTTGGACTTCCTTGGTATCACCTCTCAAAATACTTGTACTGAGTATAATTTATTGGCAAGAGATAAGGTTATCGATTACCCTCAAAACGAATACGTCAGAAAACTTGCTTGTGGACAGCCAGAATAACAGAAACAATCAGAACTCTTTCCACATAATTTTTTACCAAAGAGAAAATAATGATTAAATATGGTACATCTATGCAATACCCCAAACCTGATATTTTAAATCCGTTCTTACATGGTAGTATGATAGTACAGGGGAGTGTCCTATGAAAACTTGGTAGCACCAAAGCACTATCAAATAATATTTATTGGAAGCCCAATTATACATTTCTTTCACCTGGATTCTACATTACTATGAATTTGAAAAAGTTTTTTTATATCACAGTAGGAAAAGAATTATAAATGTTATTGGGTTGGTATTTTTTACTCTGCTTGCTCTTCTTTTAAGAAAATTATAACTTTCCAATGTTTCTTCCAAATCATAAAATTTTGGGTTACCTTAGAAGTTTATTGATGTGTGATGGTAGACTCACTCACACTCTGCAGTCCCCTTTTTTTCTTTTTCCTTACCCCCCAAAGAAATATGTCATATTTGAAAAACTAAAGCATTATTATTGGTAGCTCAGATGATTTACTCCAGGGTGAAAATAATGATCACATTTATCCCAGGAGCTCTGAAGCCTTGGTGATTGTGCTCCCTGATGGATAGTCAACATAGAAGAACATTCAAAAGGCACAAAGAGAATACAGGAGGTGACAAGGAGAAATGTCTTGGGATCCAATTTCTTAGGCCTTTGGACAATGGAGAGAAAATCATCACAAAATCTAAGTATGTTGTGAATTCCATCTTCAGGAAGGAGCACACTCGAACTAGCCTTGGGAGGTGAGAATTTCTCATGTTTTTAAAAGATTTCATGGGAAGAAAAATAAATAATCACCCTCAGCAACTCATTTCAAAGTCTCAATAACCACCCCTGTCAGGAAATGTATATAATTCCCAACCTAAATTCAGCCTGACACATCTTCAATGATCTTCTCTTATTCTGGCCCTCAGTGTCATGGTGAATTACTGGTCTCTAAGATCCACTATAAATTTCTACATTTAAATATATATTTTGAAATTCCTTGAGTTTAAGACATTTCCAGACTGCACTTTGGTCTTGGGCAAACCCACTAAGCAGCCTGTGGGGGAAAAATATTCCAAGCAGTCATATTGCATGGGGCATTCATTTTTTTTTTCTGATTTGAGTCTATAAGTCTCAAGTTAATTTTTCACATGGACAGTCTAGATAATAAATATTCCTTTCCTTATGTAGACAACATGCACATTCTCATGCATTAATAAAACAAATCTAGTCCCAACAATTTGAGTGGGATAATTAAAGTCATTGAGCCCAAGCCTTTCATTTTCTAGATGGTCATCTGTAAAAGGCCCAGAGAGGTTAAGTGAGTCGCCCAAAGTTGTCCAGGTAGTAAGGAGCAGATCTGGGACTTATGTCCCTTCTGAATTTAGTTGATTCAAGAATGATTTAAAACAGGAAGAGCAACAAAAGGTAGATGAATCATTTAAATAAAGGCTACTTCTGCCTTGCGTCCATGTCAGTTTCATAAGACATCTCCTCACTTCCACTGAACTGGGTGGGGCTGAAGTTCAGATCATCCCACACGTTTTTATCACTGCAGCTCTTTGTGGGATGAGCTCATATGAAAAGGGCTCCACCCCATCAAAATCGGCTCTCTTCCTCTTCCACTGCTCGATGCAGGCCAGGGATGAATTTCAAAAGTTGTTTTCGAACACTCCCCTTTCTGCTTTTTCGTGGCAGAGTCCCAAACACGCTGACGAAATTGGTGCCACCATCTTCCCACAGAGGGGACATGGAACCACTGCTGGCAGTACTGATGTTCCTGTTCCTCCTGGTGGAAGATTTTCTCAGTGCTACATCACCATCCTTGAGGAAAAAACATTCATCCTCCATACTCGTCTGTCGGCTCAGGGCTTCCTGGCATGAATCCTCAGACATGCAAGTTTGGTAACCATCCTCACTCTCCATGGTCATGGAGCTCAACCAACTCTTACAGCTGCTTTCACTGGAAAGGCGGTTATTGCAGTTCTGATAAGCCGCAGCCAGTCCTGATGAGCTTTCGGCTAAAAATTCTTCTGATGGCAAACTTTCCAGTCCTGAGCTGTCCACTGCATCACCTAAGAATGAGAAAATAAGCCAGTCTTCATAAGGAATGGCTATAAAATCCCTCTGTATACAGATTTGTTAAAAACCCAGCTTCCCTCAATAACAACTTAGATTTCTGCAGTGAACAATAGTCCTCTGAAGTAGGGAGTGTGAGTGTGATCTGCAGGTGAAATGAAGCTTAGAGAGATGAAGAGATTTGTTTAAGGTCATGGCTAGTAAGCATCAAAGACAGATCATCTAATTCCATATCCAAGACTTTCCTTTATATCAGGCTATTATACCTTAAAGATAAGGATCATTCCTCTACCTGCCATTATTTTTCAAAAGCAAGAAAGAAAAATACAGAAATTCAATATTTTTCATTATAATATGTCTTGGGTGAGTGGTGCTTTAAAAGTCTACATAGAGGAATGAAAATATTCCAATTAGGCTACCTCATTCATTCAGTCAAGTGCCTACAATGAGCACATAACCATTCAGGCACAGTGGGTAAATTTTAATGATTGGTTCCTAACTTTAAAAAGTTTGAATTCTCCATTCTTGGAAAACCCATTCAGGACTATACAAAATATCATCTGCACTGTAATTTCCTAATCATTATATGGCTTTGCAAAAAAGAAAAAAAAAAGTGGGTGTAAACTGTGGTAATATGAATAACCCAAGCTTTCTTATTTCCACCCAGTTTTTGTTCAAGGCAGTGCTTTCTGAAATGTCACCCCTCTTCACATGCACATGTGCATGTGCACACACATATACACACACACACAGAGTCATCTTATGTCATAGCACTTTGAATTCTTTTTATGTACTAAGATGTTATTTTGTTTTATATTAATCTTTAAATAACTACTAGCTATCTAATCATGACCAAGTCATTTAACCTGTCAAGTTGACATAATACCTCCCCCTACCAGGGTGGTTGGGAGGAAAGCACATTGTAAATATTATTTACAGAAGTTAATATATATATTAACCACAGAAGTTAATCAGGGCAACTCAGTGGTCCAGAACTGGACAGATGACCTTAGGTGCCAAGGGCACGTACGGACAAGAGGTCTAACGCTCACAGATAACCAGTGAGTCATTGAAGCACTCCTGGGCAAAGAGAGGGTGGGAGGAGGGCTATGTTCATTTTTTGTCAGTTCATATTGAATTCTATAGCAACTAAGGAAATACTGAGGCTTCAAAATGCTTCTCATATTCCAATTATATTTAGCATTCTTCATACCTAAATAAAATATCTCATGGAATTTAAGAGATATTCAAAATAGAGAAATATTATTACAGAAACTATTTTTAAGTAGGACTTCAATCTAGGAAACTAAAAGACAAGGTAGCATTCATTTCCTTAAGGGTTAACTTGTTCTATCTCTAACAATAAGGTTGGGATCAGTTTCTAAGGATAGTCTAGTGACTAGACTTTCAAAAGGCTAATCTACTGAGTTTGGCCTTTATAGAATGGTACTTGAGGAAGATACTACCTGCAATTCATATACTCCCACATATAGTGGTTTGAGTCAATCAGCTCTTTGGACAAACTTTTTCCTCAAACTACACCAGTCCCAGGAAGCGTCAGATTCACAAGTTTGTTCTTAAACTTGGGCTTCCCCACTCTGAAAATACAAAAGAGGTAGGAAAGGAAAGAGCTGTGTTCCAACGCTGTTAGTTATTCTCTCCCTCTGTTTTTGTCTTGAATGCCACAGCAAGGTCTAATGAAGGAAACAACGGACTTAGACTAATAACCAAGGCCAGAATCAGAATCTTAAGAGCTGGGAGGGTCCTAAGAGGTCATCTGGTTCATCTGAATAAGAAACCAACCCAGTGATCATTAGCTTGAAAACTCTCTGAAGACCCGGATTTACCTAGTTCTACTCCTTATATAACTATAGGCAAGTAACTTAATATATCTTGGCCTCCATTTCCTCCTTTGTAAAATGGGGAAGGTTAGAATTGGTCATAGGATTTAAAAATGCAAAGGACTTTCAACTGAGTGACCTGCCCAAAGGAAAGAGAATAAGAATTTATATAGCACCAGCCAGTGTGCTAAGTACTTTACAAATTATTGCCTCATTTAATCCTCACAAAAAGTTTTTAAGGTAACTACTATTATTATCCCTTTTTTGGAGTTGAGGAAAACTGAGACAAACAGAGTTTAAGTGACTTGTCCAGGGTCACAAAGATAGTAAGTGTCTGCAGTTGGTCAGGTCTTCCTGACTCCAGGCCCAGCTCACTATCCCGAGTCACCTAGCTTTAATACAGGAAAAGTTGTACATAGCAAAACCATAATGTTAACCCAAGTTTTCTACTTCAAAATATACTGCTCTTTCCAATGCAACATGATCTAGCTTTCAATGAACCTATGATTCATCCATTGTTTCCCTGAAAGGAAACCATGAAGAACAACTACTCTAGATAAAATATAAAAACAGTGAATCCCTCAAGTCTAAGTGTTATATGTGACAGATAGAAACATTTCTCACAATTCCCCATCAATTGGGGAATGGCTAAACAAGTTGTGGCATATGAATGTAATGGAATACTACTGTGCTATAAGAAATGGGGAGGAGACAGTCTTCATATTCACCTGGAGAGCCTTATACAAACTGATGCTAAGTGAGAAGAGCAGAACCAGGAAAAATTTGCACACAATCACAGACACATCATGTGCATGATGACCAACCCTGATAATCTGGACTGTTCTCAGCTATGCACAGTTATAAGACAACTCTACAAGTCTCAGGGTGGAAGGAGATATCTACATTCAGAGAAAGATCTAGAAAGAACAGAGTTTAAATGGCAAATGAAGCAATCCACATGCTATCATTCTTTTCCATGTTTGGTTTTCTTTCTTTTTTCCCATTGTTCACTTCATTGGTTACA
>CM053588.1:256054217-256091410 GCA_028646515.1 Pseudochirops corinnae | reverse complement strand
AGGGTGGAAGGAGATATCTACATTCAGAGAAAGATCTAGAAAGAACAGAGTTTAAATGGCAAATGAAGCAATCCACATGCTATCATTCTTTTCCATGTTTGGTTTTCTTTCTTTTTTCCCATTGTTCACTTCATTGGTTACAACCCTTCTATACAACCAGACCAATGTGAAAGTATTTGCAGATCCTATACTTGATTACATGCCACCATGGGGTGGGGGGGAGGGAAGAGAGAGGAGAGAAAAATTTGAAACTCAAGGGACTGTGGAACTGAATCTTGTAAACTAAAAGTAAATAAATAAATCAATTAAAAATATTTATGTGCATGTTAGGGAAGGGTAAATGATATCAGTGCTAATGTAAGTCTTCCTTAAATGATAGTGACCTTAAAACACCTTAGCATCAATTCCTGCTGAAGGCCTTGTGCAAATAATGAGATGAGAATGTGGTTTCTGAGCAGGAAACCAGCATTTACCATGAAGCAGGCGCTGTTCCTGTAACTGCAAAGCTTGGAACTCCACCCATTTTTCCCTCAAGGTTTGCTACAAGAAAAGAGAAAAAAGAAGTTACTAGTTAGTAAGGAACTCTAAAGATCACATGATATAGAACTCCGAAGCACATCAGAGATCATACCATCAACTTATATTACAGATCAAGAAACTAGAGACCAGAGAGGTTAACTCACTCCGGGTCACCTACACATTAAGTGACAGAACTGGGCCTTCAGTTAATCAACAAGCATTTAATATCAGCTGCTATAAGACTGACCTTGTTCTAGCCACCAAGGACACAAAGACTAAAGTCAAACCAGATCCTGCTCTCAAGAAATTTCCATTCTAGAGAGATTTGCCTTGCTCAGGTACAAACCAAACACATACAAAATAGTTAAAAGGTAACATTTGGTGGAAGTGAGGGGAGAGGGGAGGATGAAGGCTTGAGTTGAGTACTGATGGAAACCAGGTATCACAAGTGGTAGAAGCAGATACAATAGGCAAGAGAAACAACCAGTGCAAAGACAAAGGGAGTTTCTCATGTGGGGAACAACAGGAAGGATCAAGTATAAATTCCAGTGCGTGGGAGGGAGTAATATGTAATGAGAAGGAAAAGTTAGGATGGGGTCAGGTTCTGAAGACCTTTAAATGCCATTGGGGGAAGTTTATCTGATACGCAGAATTAGGGAGTAGGTGGGTAACATGATCACACCCAAAATTTAGAAAGATCACTTTGGTGATCTGAACTGAGATTCTCTCATTCTAAGGCTGATGCTTTTTCCACTGGAATATAACACTGAGTTAGTTTACTGAAAGGAAGTACAATTTTGTAATTTTTTCCCCCCACTCTTTTTTTGTGTATGTATGCATATATGTGTAACTTATTTTTAAGTAAATAGTTTTCTTGAACTAAATTGACCCCACTTGTGTGCAAAGATTCTTGTTAAATAAAGGAAAAAAATAGAGGTTTTGGGTGTCATTTTTGGCCCATGAAAATATATGCCAATGAGATGAAGGTCATGATGGTACTAAAGGGTCTTTTTATGAAAAATATGTATAAGAGAAGGTATAGAGTAGAAAGTAAAAAGCAAAAAGGAGGGGAAAACATGAATTCACAAGGAGGATATTAACATCTGCCAAAGGCAGCTAAGTTTATTTCTCAATTTCTCTAGATTCTGCACACTGATCAACCTTAATTTCTCAGTGCCAGATAACTCAATAGTGACATATTTTATAGCAGTACTTGTGTCTGCCAATATACTATATAGCTACTGTAGTCTTATTAATCAGAACAATGAAAGACCTGCCTTGGCTCATTTCTAGTTCTTTTGGGACTACGACGGTGGTGACTATGAGCCTGTTTCACTGCTCAAATCATAGATCTTGCTGCCAGTGCCAGTCCAGCACCAGCTTCACTTGGAGGTCACACTCATTGTCCTAGGGCATATGAGTCCCATAGGGAGAACTGGCACATGTTCCACTGCCCCACCCCAACAGAGAGAGATTCCACCAGCACAACCCCAGATGCCTTCACTCCTGACATATTGTAGGGCACAACAAATGGAGGAAGCAAGCTATGAAAGAGAAGAGGGGAAAGTTGTAGTTTCCTTTTTGGTCTTGGACCTGATATTTCATTGGTATGAGGAACTTTTGGTGTGGAAACTGTCTCCATTAATGAAGAGTGGCAATTAATCTGTAACTTAAGAGTCTCTTAATAATCTTAAAGGGTTGCCTAAGATACTGAGAGTTTCAAGGATTTGCCCATGATCACACAGCTAGTGGGTGTCAGAGGAGGCAACATTTGAAGTCAGATCTCTCTGAATCCACAGCTGGGGTCCACCATACACTATACCATACTGCCTCACACTTCTAGCTTTACCAACCAGATAAAAATCTGCCAATTAGCTTAATTAGATTTTTAAAAAAATTTCCAGTCACTAGAACTCAGCAGCTTCTGCAGATCAAGCAATAAAATACGAGTCATCACTTAACCTGAAAGAAATAAAATTATAAAAGCATTTTTTAAAAAAAACTGCAGAGAATTTTCTAGTTTTATCCAGATTTTTGGCTAATTTGTCTAAGTTCTCCTCTGTAGACCCTGTACGTGCCTTGGTGCAATATCTATGTTATAAAAGTCTCATTTAAACTCCTGTATTGTTACAGAAATGAACAGCACCTTTCTGACTCTGTATTGCATACACATGCTCCATTCCACTAAGTCCCAGATTTCCTGTGAAATATTCCAGTATGGACATATTCCTCCAGTTTTAAGGAAAGGACCAAAATCTTCAGCTCAGAAATACAGTGACATGATTATGATGGCATTATTAATAATAATCATGCCTCTACATCTTCTTATAGCACTCTCTGCAATAAGTGCTTTTCAGTGAGCTTTCGTGTATGTGATCTTAACTGATCATCGCCCACACTGCTGTGAGATGGTCAGAAAAAATGCTTAGCCTCATTCTACAAGTGGGGAAACTGAAAACTCAGAAAATCAAACAACTTGCCCAAGAACACAGAATAAGAGCTTTCTAGGTTTCTTAACTATTTGTCCAGTGTACTCTATTAGTTCCCTAAAGCGGAACAAAAGTGAACTACAAAGATAGATCAGATGTTGTGTGACCTCAGACAAGTCACTTAACCTCCTTGGGCCTTAGTTTCTTCATCTTCAAAATGAAGGTGTTGGAAAAGGCAGCCTCAGAAGTGACTCCAGTTTTAGACCTATGATTCTATGGCCAATACGCCTAAAAATGGTCCATTAGAAAAGCAGATTTGAGAAGGGTAGCTTTGAATGCAACATACTGAATTTATTACATCTTTTTTTAAAGCAAGCTATGCAGTTTCACATACAAAGTTTTTAAAGGTCTTTTATCCCAAAGAGAGAGTCTTCCGGCTATAGAAAAGACAGTTACAAGCAAGCTACACAAAGTTAACGTCACCTAGTGCTAGAACTTAATGTGATCCTATTTAAAGGAATGATCCAGGGAATAGTCTTTTCTTTCTTTGGCAGATCGGTGACCTCACTTATGTGAGCATTCCCTGTCAGTGTACAACACAATCATCCTGTGTATTTAAGGATTTGTTATTTGCCAGATACTATTCTAGGAGCTGGGAATGCAAATAGAAAAACTGACATAATCCTTACTCTCAAGGAACTGACGTTCTCCTGGGGGTGGTATCACGTACATATAAAAATATGGACAGAATAAATATATACAGACTAAACACAAAAGGAATCCAATGTAGCTAGGGAAGGCAGAAGCCAGAAATTGAAGATTCCAGGAAAAGCTGCATACAGAAGGCAGTTCTTCAGTTGTGTCTTCAAGGAAAAGTGTTTCTATGAAGCGGAGGTGAGGATACTGCCAGTGCAAAGGGCTGGAGGTTGGAGGAGTGCTGTGCATGAGAAGCAAGACAGCCAGTTGGGCTATACTGTAGAACACAGGAAAGTGATGTATAAGGCTAGAAAGATATGTCGAAGGGCATACCATAATTCCAGATTCCTCTCCAAAATGCCCATCAATTGGGGAATGACTGAAGAAATTGTGGTATATGATTGTGATGGAATATTACTGAAGCACACTGGGAGGCGGAGGGGGTGGGGAGGGAGGGAGGTTAAGTAACACTGACAAATCTGCGCTGTTGGCAATTTTCCCTTAAGTTTTTTAACCTTTCATGGATATCATTGCTGTACTTGAATTAATCTATCTGTTATCCCTTGCTCTCCTCACATAACTTGACTGTCTATTTCATTAATAATATCCCTTAAATTTTTTTTTATTTTACAAATAAGTCATCACTGGAGGTCTGTAATAGCTTACTTGCAAAGGCTGTGTACCTCTACTTTACCCTTGGGGTCACTTGCAACTTTTATTCTTCATACTGTTGGCCTACAACATGGCCAAGAGAACATTTGCACCAAAAGGCTGCTATTTTTCCCCATAGAAGCTGCTTGGAGTCATTAAATGCTCTGCACTATTTCAACTTCTTGGTTGGTGCCCTGACCAATAAGACAATGGACCCAATATTTTCTCCAATCCCTAGAACAGAAAAATAGAAACTCTCAAAAGAGAAATTGTGTACCAGAAGCTGAATGACAGCAGTTGTCTCCATAGACCCAGAAGCCTAAAAAGGTAACAGTCTTATCAATTATCAGCTGAGCACATTAAACCTTCATCATGTTGACATATCACCCTCTCTCACTTCCCCCAGGCTCCACGATCCAGTAGGGCTCAGATTCACCAGCTTATGTTCTGGGACTCACTCTGCAATTTAACCGCTGCCACTACCGCAATCTCAGCCAGCACACCATGGCCCTGCTCACACTGCACCATTCTATGGCAAAACCCAGTAAACCTCAATTCTGTCCACCTAACTGAAGAAGATTAAGAGATTATATTCTTTCTGGGGCAACCACACTCACAGAACCAAATAACAGAAAGAACTTAGACAGGGCACCAGTATTCACAACTACACCAACCCTGAGGGAAAGAGAACTATAATACAGCTAGAGCTTGTCTTATTCCCCTAGAATTCCCAAACATAGAAAAAAAAAACTGACAGTTTTGAGGTCATAAAGTAAAGGATAGAAATAATAAGGAAATGAAACAAAAACTACCAAAGATCTCAGAAAGAAGAAAACTCATTTACAAATCTAGAAATCAAGCAGATGAATGAACAGGGAAGATACACAGATACTTAAAAGACTGCAAACATCTCTAAATAAACATCACAGGACAAAGGAAACTGAACCAATGCCTAATGAAACACAGAACCCTATAAATGCTCAGGAGAGCTTAAATTTGCAACAGGAGATGTTCCCAAATAATTCAAGAGAGAATTCAGAATCTTGAGGGAAATTAAAAGGCAACAAATGGCAACATTTATGGTCTGTACAACAGGAGTTATTAAGAGAATGGAACAATATAAATTCATGATGATATGTCTCTAATAAGAAGAGAGAACAACTAATTGGAAACACAAATATACGGAAAATAAAAGACGATTAAGAGGAAGAGAACCAAAATGTAATTCCTTTTTTTTTTTTTTTTAAAGCACGGGATCTCTATACAAGCAAAATATATTAATCTCAAAGAAGGTATTTTAGAGAAAACTCAAGGATCACAGGCCTCCCAGAAGAACATTAAAAGTCAAAAATCCTGAACAACATAATGTAAGAAATAATAAAAGAAACCTGCCCAGTTTGCAGATACAGAAAACAAAATATCAATCGAAAGAATCCACAGATCACCTCTACAAACGCTGTGCAATTTCCCAAATGGAAACTAGTCATTTTATTTCTTTTATTCAATTCTAGCCTGAATTCAATCAATCAATAAACATTTATTAAGCACTTACTATATCCCAGGTACTGTGAGGCTAAAATCAGTTGCTACCTTCAAGGAACATATGATCTAGTGGGGAAGACAACAAGCAAACAAATACATACAAAGCAAGATGTATGCAGGATAAATAGGAAACCATTAACAGAGGGAAGGCACTAGAACTAAGAGGGGTTGGGGAAGGCTTTCTATGGAAGGTAAGATTTTAGTCGGAACACGAAGGAAGTCAGGGAGGACAACAACGGAATCAGAAGTGGGAAGAGTTCCAGGTATGGGAGACAAGTAGAGAGAATTCTTAGGGCCAAGAGATAACGTCTTATTCTCCTGACCAGTGTCACCATATCTGAGAATATGTATCAGATATATGAATTAATGCACTAACTTAGAAAACAAAACTTGTCATTATCTAGACAAAACTGTTAAGCCTGAGCAATCAGGAAGACCTTCATCCAAATTTAGCCTCAGACTCTTATTAGATGTGTAAGCCTGGGTAAATTACTTAACTGATGTCTACTTCGGTTTCCTCAAGTGTAAAATGAATTATCTAACCACTTACCTAATAAGGTTATTATAAAGACGAAATGATAACATTGTAAAGTGTGTTGTATACAGTAGGCACTTAATAAATGCTTGCTTTTTTTTTCCTCTCCCCTTAAACCAATATCTTTTGAGTAATCATAGCTCTCATTCAATTCAATTAAGCAAATAATTATTAGCTAATTATACAGTGCTCAAGCATCCTGACTTAGAATACTTTGCAATATAAAGAAAAAAAGGAAATGGATCAGGTCCTTAGGGAGCTCATTTTCTACTTAAAGGATAAAACTTATACAAAAAGTTGAAAACACTGAATACTTTCAAGAGGGACAGAAAATTAATACACCTTAGAGTCCTTTGGGGATCCAATGTTCTGAACTTCAAAGACCCAGAGGAGCCCAACATTGAAAGACAGAAATCAGTACAAGAATAAAAGTGACTGGGAAAGACCAAGTGGGGCTGATCACCTCACCCAAAGCACTGCAGAAGGTGGAGACTGGCCCTAAACAAAGGGCTGGAGAGGTAAGTTTACTAAAGAAGATACTGAGCACTAGAAAAAACTAGCTCCAAAGACACCAAAAAAGTCCAGCCAAGAAAGAGTAATTCAACAACAATGTCAAGCAGTGATTTAGGATAAAATAAATTTTTAACATGGACATGAGAAGAAAAATGCAGCAAGATTTTTTAAAATGAAATAAAAAGCTAGGGAAGAAAGAACAGGAAGAAGAATAAATAACTTAGAAAAGTAGGAATCCATAACCAAGTAATGGAATCCCTGAAAATTAGATGGGCCAAACAAATCAATGACTCCATGAGATGGCAAAAATTCTTAGGAAAAAAATGAAAAATGAATGAAAAGCATAAAAAATAAAAAATGTGATATGGTTAATACAAAAACAAAAGACCTGGAAAACAGGTCAAGGAGAGACAATTAAAAAACATTATAATCCCTTAAAACTGTGCTTCTATGTTTCAAAAATCAAGAATAAAAGTTGCTTAGGTATATTATAACCAAGGGCAAAATGAATCCAGAAAGAATCCATTGATGACCTCCCAAAAGAAACCCCCAAAAGGAAAGCCCTAGGAATGTGACAGTCAAAATCCAGAACCTCCATATCAAAAGAAAAAAGACTCCAATTATCCTAAAAGGAATCCAGTGTCAAATAACCATATTCACAATGACATAAGACCTGCCATCTACCAAAATTAGTGAGAAAAGATCATGGCATACAGAATTCCAAAAGACAAGGGTTTACAACCAAGAATTACTTACCCTATAAAACTGAATATAATTCAACTGGGGAAAAAAAGTGGACATTGAATGCAGGAGTTCTTAACTGGTTTTGTGTCACTAACTCCATTGGCAGTCTGGTGAAGCATATAGATCACTTCCCAGAATAATATTTTAAGGCACAAAATAGAACACTCAGGATTACAAAGAAAATCAATTATGTTAAAGTAGTTGTAGAAATGTATATTTCTTAAAGTTCTCCACCCCTAGATCAAAAGCCCATTTTAATGGAATACAGACCTTTCAAACATTCCTGATGAAAAGGCCTTAGTAAAATAGGAACTGTGAAAGGTAAATACAAGAGTAAAGAGAAATCCAGAAAGGTCAATTTATTTAAGCAACTGGAAGAAGCTATATAATGATGCAATACAAATTTTCTAATGGAGAATTAAAATATGTTCCTTCATAACTTTAATGTCTTTAAAGGGTATGAAGGCTTTAAATAAGTAAAACAGAGAACCTGGAGGTGGATTAGTTCTATTCTGAGGGTTTTAAAAGAAGAAAAGAAGGGAGAGTAAAAGAAAGAATACACTAGTACAAGCAAGAGTGATGCCCACCAACAAAAGGACCACTGAAAACAATTTTTATGCATAGAAGAGAAAAAGATTTAGAAAGAAGCACAATCAGCACAGTTGGAAGTAATTTACAAAATAAACATGCACATGTAGTACAAAACAGGAAAGCAGTTTTATATCCAATCTTCTCGTGTGTTCTGTAATATATATTGAAATACCCATGGGGGTAGAAGTGGAATAAAAAAATAAAACAGGTAAGCTGAAGTCAGATTGTCAAGGGTTTTAAATGCTGAAAAGACATTTTACCCTAGAAACAAAAAGTAGCCTGTTTTTGACTAGAGGCAGTAATTCAATCAAATCAGTACCACAAATATTAATTTGGAAACTATGTAAAAAATGAATTAGAGAAGGGAAGCCAGGAAATTTATGAGCTACTGAAATAGTCCAGGCGAGAGATGATAAGGACCTGAATTAGGGTGTTAGAAAGGAGAGAAGGGAAAATACGTGAGAGATGTTGTCGAAGTTGAACTGGTATAACAAGGCAGATTATTAGACATGATGTGGATACTGGATGAATTTAGAGATTGAAAGAGAAGAAAGAAGCAAGAATGACTTCAAGGTTTTTAGTCTGGGTGATGGTGCCCTTGACCACCAGAAATAGAGAGGCTTTAGAGGAGGTATGAATTTGAGGGTAAATATAATGAGTTCCATTTTTAGTCACATAATATTTGAGATGCTGATGGGAAATCAAGGTGGAGCTATACAGGGCTAATGTGCAGGAAAGAGATCGGGGGTGAATCTGTAGATGTGGGAGTTATTTGCATACAGAAGGATAACTGAGCTCATCTGGAAGTTACTATAGAATTCTGGCATTCTAGACAATCAGCACATTATTATCGACAAGCAAGAACCTATGAAGGCCTCATAATCTATAAAAATTCCCTCTTCCATTATGACTTTGTATAGAACATCCTCCATGTTAATGGTGAATACCTTTGGTAAGCACACATCTCAATCTTTTATGCTTCATTTGACATTAATAATCAGAGGGTCACTGAACAGCCTTAACTCTGTTAACTCATTCATCAAGGGCTCTTGAGTGATTTTTATAGAGGCATAAGAGAATCCTTATTAGAAGCAAGCCTTTAAAGTTGAATTTTACCCTACTGAGTCAAAAATTTTGTAATCAAAAAATGTAATCAAATTTTGTATTATCTATACATTTCAGTCAATTGTATAACATTAAAGATATGGTCTCCTGCAGATGATCATTTATGAAAATCTGCGTATTCCCTTCTCATATTTTCATGAAAGATATCCTTGATATGTCTCATAAATATTTTATAAAGATGAGAATGTAGTTATTGATGTTCTCTCAATCACCTTTTTTGGGTAAATGGATTCCATGATTTTTTTCCATTCTTTTGGTATCTTCCCTTCCTTGACGTATGTTGTAAAATGAGGCGCCCATAATCTCAATACTGTGTTTGCTCCCATACTGATTTCCTCAGCATATACTTTGTCTGGTCAAGTCACTCTTCCTGATTTTGTCTTCTTAAGTGACATTTCAAATTATTCTTCAAACATATGGGAATATGAAGTGTTAATGTTCAAATCCATTGATTTCTCTATCACTGATGCATAAATAGATGATTAATGAAACATTGAAAAATTCATTCCACTTTTTATCAATCCTATCCTACCATTTTTATCTATGAAAACTCAGGATGTGGTCCACTTGAGTTTCACACCAAGCTTTCAGTTCATTTGTATTCATTTCTACCAGATATAATTCTGAAAAGATGACAGTCTATTCTACTTTCAGAGGTCTCTAACAGAGAACAAATATTCAACTTGCCCTCTCAGTAACTTTTTCTATTGTGGAGTAATCTTAATTGCCAGATAACTCATCCCACTACCTAACCATTATAAAATTTCCAGGACTACCTAAAGGAAAATTATATAAAGCTCAGCAATTATACAGAGTATTTTATTTCTGGTTTTCAAATGGAAATTTTTCCACTTATATTTAGATATTTTTTGAGATGTTTGAAGACAAACAATATGTTATTCTCCAGAACTGGAACAAAGGTGGGGTGATTAAGAGTTTTTGCCCTTGACTTTTATGACTCCCCACTTGGTAAAGGGATCAAAGGCTGACTAAGCGGGGGAGACAGTTTTGGCTTATTCATTGTGGCCACAGCTTTTCATTAGTTAAGCATTTGCAAAAAATGATAATCAAAGTGATTACTGTTGACTTTTTCGATTTTCTTTTTTTTTTTTTTAAGCATTGAAGATTATTTCTAAATAGGTTAAGATGAAGATCTTGCTAGATCTTGCTAGAAGGCTGGTGGCTTCTCAACTTTATCCCTCCTTCTAATTTATCATAGGTTTTGATCTTTGCTCTAACTCATTGATGGTTTTGCTATACAAAGATGTGAATGACTCCCACATCAGTAACCAGTCATTTCTCATGTGGTAAGATTGCTCTGTTCAGAACCTTCAGCCTATATTCTGGAAGAGGATATATAGGCATGAGACTTCTGAGGAGGGTTCTAGCACGTGGCCTCTTTTGTTTCTCATAGCTGAGCCATAACATTTTGTACCACCACTCCCCTCCTTTCACTGAAGATGGTGAATGTCAAAACGTATGTTGACTTAGTCTGAAGGATCTCATAGAATGAACCTCTTTCCTCATGCTCTGCAACAAGATGGTGTTGCATAAGCTGATACTATAACAGTAGCAAACTCTGCAGACCCTTTGATTCAGTGCTACGACTATTAGACAGATATCTCAAAGAGGTCAAAGGTAGAATGAAAAGCCCTATATGCACGAAAATATTTATAGCATTGCTTTGTATAGCATCAAAAACCTGGAAACTAAACAATTGCCCATCAAATGGGGAAGGGCTGAGAGGAGTATTATATCTCTAAGTAATGAAATATTATCATGAAAAATGATGAATATGACAGATTCAAAGAAACCTCAAAGAATTTGCATGAACTACCGCAAAGTGAAATGAGCAAAACTAGGGGAATAATTTTCACAGTAACACCTATAATGCAAAGGAAGACGACTTTGAAAGACTTAGGAAACCTAGCCAAGGCAATAATCAGTCACAACTTCGGAAGAACGATAAATAAAACTTTCTTCCATCTAGTGGCAAATTGGATCAGAATTGTAGAATGAGACATATATTTTCCTACATAGTCATTTCATATTATCTCATAGATAACAAGTGAATCATTGATTTGTTGTGTGTCACTATATTTCTTTTTTACAAGAGAGGAATTCTTGAAGGAAAGGGGAGTTGTTGGGTAGCAGCAGAAAATTTAGAAAGAGAATAAAAGAAATGCACATCAACAAATTTTAAAAATACACAGAAGAGAACAGAAGGAAGTTCAAAAGGGGACACAAAAACAGTGCAGTTTTATTACTTTTTTTTGCTTTTTGGAGGGGGGAAGGTAGGGCAATTGGGTTTAAGTGACTAGCCCAAGGTCACACAGCTAGTTTTTGTGTTAAGTGTCTAAAGCTGCATTTGAACTCAGGTCCTCCTGACTCCAGGGCCAGTGCTCGATTCAATGTACCACCTAGCAGCCCCTAATATATTCTTCTTAAAAAATGTATACAAAAGTTCACAGCTTCATATATAAAAAGTACAAAACAATAATTTTGTAACACTATATGCATTATAAAAATCTGTCCTCAAAGCCCTATGAAGTAATCCCACAAGTATTATAACCCCTAATTTAGAGATGAAGACCCTGAGCCTTAGAAAAGTGGCTTGCTCCAGGCCATGTGACAAGAGCCAATTGCAAACCTCGGTCTCCCAACTCCCAGTTCTGTGTTTTTTCTGTTGTACTCACTACCTTTTTGACCTAAAAACTAAATTAGGACCATTCCCATTTCAAAACCAGTGCAACAGTGATACATTTGAGCAGCCTTCTCACACTGGGGATGCCTGTGCCCTGTAGCCCTCTCTTCTGGCGGGTGAGTTGTTTTCCTGGACCACCTTTCCGTGAGGTCCACCAGCCACGTCCATTTCACTGCCAGCTCCGCTCCTCACTCTTTGGACTTCTCTACTTCATCCACAGCGACAACCCTCCCCTCTACCAGCACCACTTGTTGACTCTAGCCTACGCAGTCTTCCCCCATTAAAATGGAAGCTCATTGAGTCTACAGACTATTTTTTTAACTTTCATTTGTATCACCAGCATACAGCATAGAGCCCAGTACACAGTAAGTGATTAATAAATCTTTATCTATCTACATTGAACACTGATTTTATTTCCTGAACTATGGTAAGGACTATGTAAGATACAAAAAAAAAAAAAAAAGTAGGAAGGCCTGGAGCCTATCCTTAAAGGCCTTGCAATGAAGTTCAGGAAATAAGACAAAGAAATATAGAACAACTAGACAACGATGTTGATGTTAAACGCTGCTATGAATAATTATGGACTAGACTGTGAGTTTTAATATATAAATGTGAATTTAAGAAGGCTCCATGATAGATATAAAGAATCTCACAGGTTATTCTAATGCATTTTTCAGATGAAATAAATACGATTTAGAGAAATTAAGGAACCTGCCCAAAGTCACACTGGTACTAAGTGGTAAGGGTAATAAGATTGGCATTTTGGTCCTATGAGGTCAAATCCAGGACTCTTTCCACTGTGCCATACTATTTCTCCAAAGATTTGAGCTAGTCTTCAAGGAAAGCATACGACGATAATTGAAAAGAGATAGAGAATACAGGGGCATAGGAGGGGGAAGGTCATTTTCTCAAGCAAGTAGAGACAGTAATGATGCAGCCTCAAAAGGAAAAGGCATTAGTCTTGAGCTCCCAGAATCCTCAGAGTTCTGGACCCATTTGAGAACATCTGGCACATTCAATTATGTCCTCGGGAGACTTGGGAGAAATACAGTAAAGCCTGGTCCAAGTTCAAATGTATCATGTTCCATTCCCAAGAACCCTAAGGAAGTCAGGCCTACTCAGGTGCATTATCTCTGGGTAGAGAGGATGTTTGGATCCAGAGAAGCACAAGACCAGACTTAGGCCTACCCTAATGTAGTCTGACATCTCACGGATGAACTGAAAACATCTTAATTTTAAATCTACTCAATTCAGTTGGGTGATTATTTGAGCATCTATTGTGAGCCTTGACATTGGGTGCTTGAGACAAAGCTGAGAGCAGCCTCACTTGCATTCTCATGAGAGCATAGGTTCCCAAAGTGGGCAATACTGTCCCCTGAGAGGCCCTGGAATGATCCAAGGTGGTGGCAGTAGCCTTGGGTGCAATTAGGGGGCATTGAACAAAAATAAGGGGGTGATGGAAGCATAAGAAAAGAAAAGAGAAGAAAATTTTGAAAAAAAACTGTTCATACATATTTCACCTGTTGTGTAACAGGATTAAAGTCATACTGATTATATTACTTTCCAAATAAACACACAAAATGCAAGTTATAACCCATCAGTGGCCAAGTCCACTTACAGGTCTTAACAAGCAAGTGTTGGCAGGCTAACATGTCACACATTATCAAGAAGTCCAGCATGCACTGGCAAGAAAATGTGTGTGTAAAGACTTGTTTACAATTTGATACTATATGATTATATGACACAACATTACATCATCATAATTTCAATACAGGAAAAACCCTCAAATTTACAATAATATCTTAATATGTCATTTTAAAAAATATGTATTTTTTTGAAATGAATTTTTTTTAAAACCATTAAAGGGTTAAAGGAAGTAGATTTCCAGGGGGGCACTGAATATTTTTTTAAAAGGGGTGGTAGGCCAAATAAGTTTGAGAACCTCTGAATATGATCCATTTCTAGCCCTCAAGGACACACAAGTTGTCAGTACACTTTTAGATCCTACTACACTTCCCCATTCTAGGGACCTGGACATTTGCAAATTTCAAGAATATTTTCCCACACCACCAGTTGTCTTGTCAATAGAGTCACCTGAAGAAACTGGTATCCATTCAATGAGTCCTTTGATCTACCTAAGTTTCAAGAGATGGCCTCAGTTTTCCCAAATAAAGAACTTTGTACCTTGCTCAAAGAGACAGAGAAAAAGAGGCAGAAGCAGAAAGTCAGAAACAGAAGAGAGACAAAGAAAGACATAATGTCAGAGATACAGAGACAGAGATTGCAGAAGTGAAAGAAAATGAGAGGCAGAGGCAGAAAGTAAAGAGAGATACACAGAGACAGGGATTGAGAAAGAGAGACAGAGACATAGAGAAATAAGTACCTTCATTTCTACAATATAACACTGAGAACAACTGTTAGCTGGTAAAAGATGCAACCTCTGCCTGGAAAGGTCAGACCTCATTCCGAGATGGGGGTTAGAGAGGGGAATGGGAAAAGGAAGGTCCATTTGTGTGGAAGGGTGAATTTAGGATCCTACTGTTAAGTCATGTGGAATGTGGGACTCTGACTCGGCATACAAATGAGAGCTAACCTGTACTTCTGGATTTGGTAGCGCCTCATAAATTCAGGAGATTTACATGTTAACCCCTCTCAAACTCCAGTCCCCAGGGATTTTTATGGTGCGTCCTGTTCCATGCAATGTGTCCTCAAGCAATATTAACATTCTTATTCTTCAACACAATTATAGACTTGTCGAGGCCACTAGTACAAGGGCAACAACAGAACCATGAAAGGATAGTTTCAGGGGACAGAATGTATGAATAGTAAAAGGATATTAAAAGGGCATCAAGACGAGTCATTCAAGAACAACCATGCAATCTCTGTCTTTAGCAAAGCACCATCATTTTACATAAAACTCTCCTTAAAACTGGAGCTCAAAAGCTACTGAAATAAAAAGCAAATCCCAAGGCACACAGTCAGACACACGAATACAGAGTTTGTCAAGCTGTGTGCCTTCCAGCTGACTTTCTGCACATTCTCCACAGGCATCTAAGGAGGAAGAGGTGGTGATTTAGCATTGGTGTGCAGAATTTGATATTCATGCAGATGGAATTCTGTCACTCTTGACCATTCAGCACTTTAGACTCTCATCATCACATTTCATCTTCAAGGGCTATCTCAGTTCCTCAAATAGACCCTCACTGCACATCTCATTCATTCAAGGATGAAAAATGTGCCATGTGGCATTAAGTTAAATCACCTTCAGGACCTGCAGCTTGGCTTCGAGCTCCGCCCTTCTAAGAATCATCGTTCCATTAACTGTCTCTAGCCTGTGTTAAGAAAAGAAGGGGGGAGGAGAACATTTCTCATAAGAAACATGTGATACAGAGGATTAGGTTGCATATGATGTGTTTATGCGAAGTATGATAGTGAATAACAAAGTCTTAACAAGCAATTTTTGTAAAGGGAAAAGGGTATAAAATGTGACTGGACACTAGGAGAAACAATGTTTGGACTATCAGTAGCTTCCTAAGATAAATAATTATGCTTACAAACTACTAACTAGCTTATAGTCATACTAACTAGTTAACAAAGAGTTGAGAAGCTCAACTATTTCTATACAACTAAAGGATGTTGTCCATGGACCCTAAATTTTGGTGGAAAGTCCCAATCATGTCATCTTAGTTCTGGTTCTGGAGAAAAATAGAACACTCAAATTCTCAGATCTCTCTAAAAATTTCAGATGAAACTAGAAAAAACTTCCCCTTGAGAGGGAAACAGAAACAAAATGTTCTATATAATTAATAAATCATATATCATTTTCTCTTATCTAATCTAAGAAACTTTTGAATAGCTAGGTACTAAAATGAACATCTTGGCAACAATGCATGCTCTGTACTGGAAGAAGTTACTGAGAGGGCAAGACAAATGATTGCCCTCTGCCAGACATATTTAAAGGCAGAATAGATAATCATCTCTTCAAAATTAGATCTGGTGTGTTCTAGTCTAAAGATAGCTCAGTGGTGTAGTAGATAGCTCGCTGGGCCTGGAGTCAGGAAGACTCATCTTCCTGAGTTCAAATCTAGTCCTAGACATTTACTTATTAGCTGGGTGACCCTGGGTAAGTCACTTAACCCTATTTGCCTCCATTTATCATCATAAAATGAGTTGGAGAAGGAAATGGCAAACCATTCCAGCATCTTTGCCAAGAAAACCCAAAATGAGGTCACAAAGAGTTGGACACAACTGGAAAAAATGAGTGAAGAAGAACAGAAGTTCAGAGATATGGGGTTGAACTAGGTATTTTCTACAGTTTTCTGTAATCCTCTAAAAATCTATGACTGCTTTTAAAAGTAAATTTCTGACCTATTTGGAAATGAATAGCTGTAGTATGGATAATAAAAGTTCAAGGAAATAATGCAGCATAGTTACGGAGCCTCAGAGTCAGGAAGACCCAACTAAGTTCAAGGCCTGTCTCTGATGCACCTGACTGTGTGACCATGGGGAAGTTACTTAATCTTTCAGTGATACAGACAATTTGCTAAGACAGAAGTTCTTAACCTGAAGGTCAATAAACAGATTTCAAGAAATCCATGAAATTGTACGGGAAAAAAATTGCACCTTTGTTTTCACTAACCTCTAACTGAAATTTAGCATTTCCTTTAGCTATTTGAAAACATTACTCTGAAAACAGGTCCATAGGCTTCCTAAGGTTGATAAAAAAAAAAGAAAGTTAAGAGCACTAGCTCTAACATTATAAAATGCAGAAGAGCTGCCAATCCGCAAGAGTTATGGGAATACATAAAAGTTCCATACACCAAAGGAAAAAAACCAACCATGAGATACACCTTTCATCACAACAGATAATTTCTAGGATTTTTCAAATTTCAATTGGTCATTAAACAGCTTCCATGAACTACTTTTACTTTTGTTCCAAGATGGGCTGCTACATGCTAAAAAGTAGAGGTTACCTTTCTTCCCAGGTGATCTAGTTTTACAAAGGGCTCAACTTATAGGCCATTTTTTGAGCAAATGGGCCATCGGTTTTAATCAATTATCATAACTGTATTTTGGATGCTCACATGATTTAACATCTAACATTAACATTTAACACCCGATAACAATCTAGGAAATGAACTGTTCCTTGGACATAATCAAGACACTTCTGAGGAGGCTCATAGTTTGCAGAGCATAAAGACATCGCAGAGTGTTTAATGGTCCTCACTTTTATAAAATGGAAAGGCTGTCTGTCCATATCCCCCCATTACTCGCAACCCAGTCCACTATTTAATCAATCCTGCCCCTCTGTTCCCCTACTGCCACTACCAAGGAAGGCAACAGACATTAGGAAATTCATGTGTACTTTGCAAGCAAGAATAGAATATGAGATCTTCCTATCTCTATACCACTCAATCCATGTTCCCAGAACTGTGTGACCTCATTTTAGAACCACAGTCCAAGACAGGAAGTAGCCAGGTTCTCTGTCCTAAAGTGACAATGATTCTAGCAATGTGTTGTCATCATAAGGATTTGTTGGTTGTCGTTTTCTGTCTTTTCCCTCACCTGTTTTGACACACACATAATCACACAACTTAAATCATGACACTAAAAATTTCCTACAAAACAGCCAGTTATATAGACAGACATAAGCCATGACAGCTTAAAAGGTCATAGGATTTAAGGCTAAAGGAGAGCTTAGAGAACATTTAGCCCCATCTCTCCAATTTCCAAATAAGGAAAATGTGGCACAGAGAGGTAACCAGTTGCCCAAGGTCACAGAACTAATAAAGTAAAGATCTGAGATTCAACCCCAAGTCTTCTGACTTCAAAATCATTGTCCTTTCTGCTACATAGTGCTGCCATATGCATGAAGGGAAATAACATTTTCTCGCCTCCACATAAAAGAGAATATATTACTTATCCTCAACAGATGTTAAAGGGGATAATCAGACTTATTCAAGTTTTATTGTCCTAAGATTCAGCAAAGAAGGAATACATCTCAATGCCAGAATCTGGACATCACATTAGCAGGTGGTTTGGTAAAAAGCAATGCCTTCTTTCTCTTAACAAATACAGTATATGCTCTCGTAAAGAAACAATTTGCTTATGACATAGGAGAGGTAATTTTCCTCTTCCTGACCCTTGAGAGAGAGTGTGGTAAAATGGAAAAAGCACAGGATAAGGAATCAGGAGGCATGAATTCCAGTACTAGCTCTGCCACTAATATGCCTTGGGGAAGTCTTTAAACCTTAGTTTTATAATACTGAGATTTGGAAAGGATCATAGAGTAAAAAGGGTCTTTTTTTTCCTTCATTCTCAATAAAGGGAGTAGGAAAGGCAGGAGTAAAAGGGAGAGAGAAGGCAGATTTTCCTGATTGAAAAAAAATTAAAATTAGTTTTAATTTTTTTTCTTTAAAAAGTGAAACTGTTGCCTAGAACACTGAGAGGCTGAGTGACTTGACAAGGATCTCAGAGTCTGTATGTGTCAGGAGAGACTTTGACAAAGTTTCTGTCTTGGGGCCAGTTTTATCTCTACTATGCCACACTGCCTTTCATAATGTAGAAAAGGCACCGGAATTTTTCACATGAGCTATTTGTTCTATTGGCTTTTTTTTTTCTTTTTGGAGGGCAGAAGGCAGGGCAATTGGGGTTAAGTGAGTTGCCCAAGGTCACATGGCTAGGAAGTGTTGTCTGAGGCCAGATTTGAAGTCAGGTCCTCCTGACTCTGAGACCGGTTCTCTATTCACTGTGCCACCTAACCACCCCGCCACCCCCTGTTCTATTGTTTTAAGCAACAAAGCAAGGGTTATTAATTTGTGCTTCATGAATTTTTTTAATATTTTGATAAGTTGTATTTAAATATAATCTATTTCTTTGCAATCCTATGTATTTTATTTATGCATTTAAAAACATGATTCCTAGCAGGGTTCCATAGTCTTCACCATAGGCTCCAGGTCCCACAAAAAGGTTGAGAACCCCTATAATAAAGTACATTATCTATTCAAGGTAATCCACCAAAATTCAAGAAGATCCTCTGAGCCTCCAAAGAAACTTGTGTAAAGTCCACTGTGTTTGGAATCTTGTAAAATGCAATCTTTCTCAGTGAAAACCTACATATTTGAACTCAAGATAACTGTGATACTATGATGTTCCTAATTTCATCTGACTGGAAAAACTGGGGAGCTATTAAAAAATTTGTTTATACCTGATGGAAAACTTGGGCCATGCTGCCTTCCTCCATATGCTCTCTGAGCAAAAATAATACTACACAACAGACATTTCTATATTATGTTCTGAACAGTTACCTTAACCTGTTTCCTGCAGATTTTATCAATTCAACCACTTGCTTGTGAGTAAAACCTTCCATGTTAACTCCATTGATATTGGCAAGGACATCACCTGGGAGATGCAAAGAAAAAGAAGAGAGAAATGAGTGTTATGCAAAAAAGCATGCCCTCCTAGACCTGTACTTCAGACCAAAGCAAAAAGCCCTTCTCAATAAGGAAATGAAAGGGAGTGAAAATCCATCTCAATTCACCAGGTGTTTGGGACAGGTGTGGAAGATGGGCACCTAGATATATATGTTCAACCTTTGCTGTCAGGAAATTCTTACTTCTAGCTAACCATTTAAAGTAGCTACCAAATGTGGAGGCATCATGGGATGCAGACCAGAGGGCTGAGCTTGGCGTCAAGAAAACCTGAGTTCAAATCTTGCCTCTAACATGTACTAGATGGTGTTCTGGTGAAGGAAGTCCCTTACTCTCACCCCTTTCCTACCCAAATTACATGAACTTGGTGCACTATTCACATACTACCTGATAAAGGGCAGGATAAGGGGTTACATGTTAGTTACCAGTCTGCAGTCCAGAGCGGTAAGCTGGACTTTCCTCCTGTACTTTATAGATGAATGTGTACATCTCGGCCAAATAGGCATTTTGGTTCTGCAGTCTGTGTGTCTGTAAATATAAAGACAAGATTCAGAATTACTATATGAAGCTTCCAAACTCATTTGTTAAGAGCAAAATTTCTCCTTAGTTTGTATGCATGTACATGATCATTTTTTCCCCAAAAAAAATTGCATCCGGGACAGTGAGCAATTTTGGACAATCTTTTATCACTATGGATCACCATGCACTGTTTTACCAGGGAGCTGAGCCCAAATCTCATTAAATTTCAAAACTTTAGAATAGAAGGATGGGTTAAGAGCAACTCAAGAGATTAGCTATTCTAACTTTAGAGAACACTCAAACTATCATCATCGCACATTTTTTAATTAATAAATTTCTCCTTATTTCCTAAACGAACAAGAGTCCTGGTAAAAGTTAAGAAAGATATCCCTTTCATGTTCATTTCCAACTGGATATTTCCTTACCTTAGAATAAAAAAGATGTAGGTACAGAGGGAAATATGCAAAGATTAATTATTTTAAATTAGAGTTCCACAAATAATGACAATCTGTCCCACATTTATATAGAAGCACAGTAATTGACTCAATTATCTTCATTTCTGAAAGCTTTGTTATGCTTGCCCTGAATACCTACAGACTCATTAGTCAGAGAACTAAATTAGAAAAAGTTATGCTTCTCCTATTATATCAATTTGGCAAAAATATTATTTTAATTTGATGCAAAAACACAGAACGTATGTTGGATCAACACATTGTCCCAACATCCTAAGCTTAATGAGTTTTTTCCCCACCCTCTTGCTTTATGAGGTCTAGCTTTGGATTGAATCAAAATAAATATTTTTACTTTAGCAGTTTGTTTAATTATTTCTAAACATAAGTTAAATCCATCAAAATATTTCCCATCTAGGAGAAATAACCATGATCCACATCAGATTCTATAAAACTTCACTTTTTTATTCATAATTTTCTTTTTTGTTATATAACACATGAATCATCAACCAACACGAATAAGAACAAAAAGACAATCAAGTCTTCCAAGATAGAGAACCATCCCTCAATTTTACAGTAAATTTTTTAAAGAATGACATTTCAAGTTTAGCAAAGGGGTTCCTTATAGATGCATTAGAGCTCCATTCTGATGCCTGATCATGGTATGGAGAGGCCCTAAAAGTTCATGCCTTGCCAACAGAATGCAAACTCTGGTGGGTCCTACCAAGCTGAAAAGGGTTCAGGTACACAGGTCGCAACATATTGCTTCCTAAGGAACAACATATTTAAGTCCAGAGATGCTCATCACCAGATTTTTTTTTCTGACCACAGCAAAAACACAAGCAAGGTGATTGCAATCCGTACTAGTAAAGAGAATTCTCATACCAACAAAATCAAAGTTCCCTAAAGTACTGAAGATGCAAAGTAATAATTATAGCATTTTGAGTTTTGCAAAATGCTCTACCTGTTATCTCAGTTCACTCTCCTCAACAACCCATTAGCTAGCTAGGTCAGAAGTGGGAAACCTGTGGCCTCGAGGCCACAGATGGCCTTCTAGGTCCTTGGGTGTGGCCTTTTGATTGAGTTCCTTTTACAGAACAAATCCCTTTATGAAAGAGATTTGTTCTTTGAAGTTTGGATTCCATCAAAGGGTTGCACCTGAGGGCATAGAGGGCCACATGTGGCCTCAAGGCTGCCAGCTCAACCTGAGATAAGTGTTTCATTATTCCCATTTTTTAGATGAGAAAGCCAAGTTTCACACCCATTAAGTGACTGGCCTAGGATCATACAGTTAGAAAATATCTGGGGGAGAACTGAAACTTAGACATTCCTAATTCCAAATACACTAGTATAACTAATGTGTCACCTAACAGTATATTTTTAAATAGTCACAAAACCACAGAATTTGAGAGCTGCAAGATCCCTCCGTGGCTATTTAGTTGAACTTATGTGAGGAAAAGAATCCCACTAAAATATAACTTGCCTTTGGTTAGTTATATATAGTTAGTTTATATATGTATATATATATATATATATATATATATATACATATATATATATATACATATATATATATATATACATATATATGTATGTATGTATATACAACCTATAACAAACAACTTTTAGGGCCTGCTAGAATTTACAGTCTAGTGCATAATTTAATTTATCCTGCTTCTATTTCTCTACCCCAAACCTAATTTCCATTCTTCAAAGCCACAACATCACTAACCATGATTTATAAAGTAAAAAAGCCATATCACTTCCTCCCTCTCCCTGATACAATGTGATGCTGCATTCACCTGGTCTGGGCCCACGGCCAGTTCTCCATCCACTCCACAACACTCCCTTCTCCAGACTGGATGGTACTACAGATACTATTATAAGGAAAATGAGGCAGACTAGTTAAGTGATAGTTAAATGATTTTCGCAGGTTTACATTGCTGGTGTCTGAGACCCAGGTTTTCCTGGCTCCATGTTCAATTCTCTAGCCATTGTGTCATGCTGACTCTCATGAGCACAGTATTGCACAGTGAAGGGCAGAGAGCCTGCTTCTCTGGCACAGATTTCCCAAAGTCACCTAGTTCATTTTCTTCTTCCCCTATTTGTGAACTGGTGAAAATAGCTACCTGGAACTGACTAAAGAGTAAATGATTCCTCATCTTTTTTTTTTCACATTTGACCAATGAAATGAACAATTAAGCCATTAATTAATTAATTAGAAATTAGACTGCAAATAAATGAACAAAATTTTAGAAACAAGTGTGGACATAACATGAAGAGACAGTGGGGGTTTTTTAAGAGAGTTAATGACTGAGTCTCACTTAAGGGAGATTAAAAAAAAACTATTCAGATTGTAAATTATTAACTGATTATGATCTCTGACGGTGACAATAAAGTTTCCATTAATGGCGCTTTTAGTTATCAGAGGACAAAGGACTGAATTTGGCAACAGAAGACATGGTTTGTCACATAGTTCTGCTAGAACTTTGTACCTCGGTGACCTTAGAAAAGCCTCTTTGCCTTTTTTCTATACAATTTTGAGGCAATTGAGCTAAAGGATCTCTAAGGGCCCCTCTATCTCTAAGTGTGATGATCTGATTAAAGTTTTACATCTTGATATGTATACAAGGGGCATTCACTGTTGAAAGAAGTGATACACAAGAAAGAGGATGCTATGTCCTCCAAGAAGACTATGTGGTCATTTGCCCTGACTCTGTACATGCTGTTACAAGTCAGATGATATTTCATACTGCAAAACAGCAAAAGAAACTACAGTATCTTTGTAGCAAAATAGGGAATTTCTACATTGCACTAATTTCAAGCAAAGGAGATATGAAGGTAGCCAACAGGCCTTCTTCCACTAGTTGGCTTAACTCTTCTTCCCTAGCCTTATTCACTGCAGTCAGATTGAGATCCTTTGTAGTTTTTTATACATGAAAATAATGTTCTTTTAAGTAATACTTCCTTATTTTTAGACTGACTTTCCAATGCCAATGACAAGGACTAGTCACTTTATTTCTCAAGGAAATACCTATAATGAAAATTGAAGGATCATTGATCTGGGCTAGGAAATCACCTAATCCAGATAAGGAAACTGAGACTTATAGAGGCTGAAAGATTTGCTAAAATCACAAAAGTGGTAAATTCTTCTGATCCAGGGCCTCTGGCTCCCACATTAACGCTTTTTCTAGCCTCTTACACTGTCTCAGGTAACCTAAGCCCTGTGTGCAAAAATTTCCTCATCCAGAAACTAGGTAAATCTGTGATTAAGTAAAGGGTATTTCAATGAAATTCGACAGCCTTTAAAAAAAAAGTCTAATTTATTAACCATCTAATTCATCAGCAAAACACTCAACAGGCTCAAGTGTCACAGGAATCAATTAATTTTTCTCACAAATGTGGCCATTCAGCAAACAAGCAATGGATAGGAAATAAATTATCACTAGACATTTCCTTTCTCACCTATAACATCAAGTAAATTCCCTGAGCTTAGTGATTTATCTTTGTACCCATAGTCTGCATCTGTTCAATTCAGTCCACAAACGTCTACTTTGAGCCTACTATGTGCTGGATGTTGTACATGCAAGGCCCTGGCGATTCAAATACAATCTGGTTCCTGTCCCAAAGGGGACATTTTATTGGAAGAGTACAGGATATACACCATTAAGTCATTACTAAGTAATACAACGTAATTGTTGGGAGTGCAGAAATGAGGTAAATAAGGAGCAGACACCTTAATCAAAGAAGCACCACAAATCCCAAGTATTTTTCATCCTAGTCAGTGTTGTCATCGGTATTTTCTACCCTTCATAGTTCACTAAAAATCATCATAATGGATAGAACTAAAACAATGTCACCTCTCATTGAGTTGCTTACTTAACATTTTTGTACAGTAGCTCTAGAAGACACAAAGTTGGGTTCAAATCCTACCTATTACCTTTGTGACCATGGGCAAGCCACTTGACTTCCCTGCACCTGTTTCTTCAACTGAAAAATAAGGGCGTTGGACAAACAGAGCCTGTGAAGTCTTTATAAGCTCTTAGTTTATGATCCTATAATCCCTAGCCAGAGGTGGGAGCATAATGTACAGGATAGGGTTATGAGTTTGGAGCCAGAGGACTTGAGTCCAAATCATGATCCTGCTATGAACTCCCTCTGTGATTCTGAGCAAATCACCTAACCAAGGCTGTTCTGAGGCTCAAGTAAGATAACTGCGAAAATTTAAAAGTGCTATATAAATACCAGGTATTATTTTATTTATTTACTTGCCTACAGGCCTTTATAAGGTCTGATGGTGGCTTCACACCAAGTTTTCTACTGCACTGCTGCTATGCTTAAGCAATGTTTATAAAGCAAATCAGGGATGTGCTGGTAAATGTTTAACAAATGGGCTGGGAAGGGATTATGGGAGAAGTAGGTGCAACCTTTTTAAATGTAATCTGCATTGACACTTTCCTAAGTCTAGACTAGGGGTGCAGACCACTCACCCAAGACTTTATGCTGCTGTAGCCTTGAGGCCAAAAGTTCCCTATCCCTGGTCTAGACAATCAAGAAAACAATAAAGGAAGCCTTGACCTGTAGCAATCACTTTTTCTGAGACATAAATGCTTCCAATGAAACGTTAAGCATAGGTTCTCACAAGCCGGTTAGAGCTGGTTCCAGCACAGTCCTGTACTTAATCCAAGCCTCAGTTTCCTCATTTGTAAAATGAAGATGACTTTCAGCATTACTTCTAGTTTTAAATCCATGATCTAATTCTCCAGCTGCCATCAAAGGAACCTCAATGGCCTCTGCCTTCCTTAATCAGAAGCCATTCAAGTTCCTTTGATGATAAGTAACATGTTCAGCCGTTTTCAGTTTTGTCTGACACTTCATGATCCCAGGATCCATCATCCCAGGGTTTTCTTGACAACGATACTGGAATGGTTGGCCATTTTCTTCTCTAGTTCATTTTACAGAGGAGGAACTGAGGCAAACACAGTTAAGTAGCTTGCCCAGGGTCACACAGCTAATAAGTATCTAGATTTGAACACAAGAAGATAAGTGTCCAGTACTTTATACAATGTGCCACCTACCTGCTCAAGATTAAGATAAAGATGAAGGTAAACAACAGTTCTCAAATTGTCTGTCTCCAACTGCAGCCTCTCCCTGCCTTGGTCTTCCCTTTGCCACCCACCCAAGACCTAAACCAACGTCACCATCATATCTAAGACTAGTTTTCTCATTCTGCAGTCTCATCTCAACCATGATTTGAAAGGAATTAATCATGACACCAGCTGACACATTTTCTTACTTAAATGTGTAGAAAAATATTAAACTGCCTACCTGAATTTCAAATCCAAATGTTCCATTATCCTGCTTTTCCAAAGTAACCAGCCTTCTGTAATGAAAACATTGCATATAGTTATCAAAAAATTATGATTAAGGAAGACAGCTATGATTAAGAACAAGCTAACACTGAGCCCAATTATGATGTGCATGCATATATGCATGTGCATGCACATGTATGCATTTACATGTTTTAAACAATCTGAAGAGCTGAGTCCTTAAATACAGTATGTTGACAAAAAGCAAATGAACATTTTTCCCCCCATTTTTTACCTCTGTGGCCAGGAGAAGTCACCCAAAGAACTTGATCTGGTCAAAGCATTCTGAAAACAGGAAAAAGAAAGTTAAAAAAAAAAAACAGATGGTCAATTTTTTTAAGTCTATAAAAACATAGTTCTTAGTTTGTAAAACATTTGAGATCATCAAAGAGCTAATTCTATAACTTTTGCTTTGATCAAGCTTCTATGAAGTCATTCCTATAAAGGCTTAAAATTTATCCAGTTCTCTAGGGAGAGGAAGAACAGACAAAGAAGGACCTTATTTTGGAAACAGAAAACAGGTAGAATTCTCAGGTATTTACCTCATAGGATCATACGAAGGCTGCCATAATACCTCTACCTTTTGTGATGATAATTAATGTGACAAAATTCCTAGGGCTCCAAAAAGAACTTTATGTCCAATCTATTTTTTTAAATAGCCTCTGAAAGGTGATCCCTAACAATTTATAGTCAACAGTCATGTTCAAAAAACAGGTTGGGGCTTCTTAAGGTCCACAGAGATTAAAAATCCTACCCAGGGCCACACAGCTGGTAAAAAGGTCAGTCTCAGATTGGACATAGGCCTTCCTACATCCAAGCTCAGCCCTCTCTCCATTACTCAGAGACATCAAAGTCACAGTTTACTGACAGCATGTACCCATAAATCTCCTGCCTGTCTGCAGCCCAAGTCAGATTAAAATGTATTTGGGAAATATTTTGTTTAACAAAATAAATAAAAAATGCAGTACAACATTGCCAATGTTAATTTGTGGTTTCCTAAGTCAACATGTCATTTGTTTTTATTTCAGTTTGCTAGTCCTGCTATCTTTGTTATTTACACTGATGCTATATGTCTGTATACACAAAAGATTTATGATTTTGTTTATTTAAAATATGTGGAAACTATAGGTGTGGGGAACTGTAGGCATGGAACTCCTACCACTTACACACCTTACCACCCACTTATCATTTAGTAGAGAGGCCTAAGCAGGAACCGCTTAGGGCACTTAGAGGTCATATCCTATCCTGGGCTAGAGCTGAACATAGGTCTCCCTGCCTCCAGGTCTGTCTTATTTAGAAAGAAAACTGTTAATGCTTATCAATAGATCAGATGCATGTAGGCACATCATATAATACACATGTTACTGAGCAGTCAGGTGATACAGTGGGTGAAGGTACCACATCTGGAGGCAGGAAGATGTGAGTTCAAACTGTGCTTTAGATACGTTAGCTGGGTGTCTCTCGGCAAGGCATCTAATTTTCTCAGCCTCGGCTTCTTCCTCTGTAAAACTGGAATAATAATAGCACTTAAGGGCAGGGTTGTTGTGAGGATCAAATGAGTTAGTATATCGCAAACCTTAAAGAGCTAAATAAATGCCAGCGATTGATTCACATGTAGCCTAGGTGTCAGACTCAGGGTCTCAACTCTTTCTTTTCTTCACTTTGAAGCAGTTTTAATTGAATAAATCTTACCACTAGAATGCATGCCCACCCTGACAAGATCATAGATCCATGAAAATACTAGAGTATTTAGCTGAATGCAGTCTTGGTCAAGTACCAAGGAAAGATCTGTGTCCTAGCAGCACAGACAAACACTTCTACTCTTGTAACACAGGTGAACTTAACCCCAAGATAGGCAGATCTGCTTGTGAGCTCACGAGAGGATAACTAGGTCCCTATCTCCTGGGGATCTGTTTTGTAACTGGCAATGAGTAAAAGGAGCCCAATGTTGAAATTAATGCTACCTACTAGAACACAAGCTATATAATAAATTCTCACTACAAAAAGCCATCTGAGTGCATGAAACATCTAAAATTCAGTGGGTAGGTCATCTAGCAGGGAATTAAATAAGGGTTCAGAAAACTCAGAAGAGAAGGAAAAGGAGAGGATGTCAGGAGCTTATTGGCATGATAATAATGAGTTCATTCCCTGAAAGCCTGCACAAATGGACTATACATGACATGTGTGACCCCAAACAACAGTGCCAATAATCTTCTCACTTGGGCAGTCTGTTCTTGGGAAGGAACAGCCTGTCACCAAAGCTAGAAGCAATATTCCTTGGACATTGGAATACCCAGTACCAAATGCTTTCATTACAGTCAGGCTTCCTGTCTGGCCTAATATTTGGCACCTATTCAATCAAGTTAATGCAATGGAAAGTTGGTATCTTATTCTCCCCAGATCTGACATTTGAGCATTTCATTTTTCTGTCTCACCAATCTTAATCCCAAGCTTGTTTCAAGTACTAAAGGATGAAATGAGCAAGCTTCAATTTGTGGGAGCTTTCTAGACTGTAAACCTTGATGCCACGTGTATTCAGTCAGCCTTGGTGTAAGTTACCAATGAAGTTTTATCTCTCAGAGTGGGCTTTCTCTCTTGTCGACATACCTAACTTTAGGGCAAAGCCAGAATCTGAATGATGGAATATGGGAGAGAGGAAGGCACAGCAGTGCTAGTCCAGATGCCATAGACTGAAAACAACTTATCTTTTATATAAACCAGTCAAGGTCAGCCTTCTATCCATCTGCATTGCTGGAGGGAGTTTCTACAAGGGTAGTTCCCTACATGGATGAAATCACAGGCCAGGATCACATTCCAGTAATCAATATTAAACAGGTCACCAGGGTGAGTGGAAAAAACGTCACAATCAGTGCCACCTCTTCTTCTTCACATACAAACACTTAATAAAAGCCAACTAATGTTTGTGGGAAGAATGAATGAGGTAGCATCTTGATATACACTTGATATTCCTAAGTATCCTCAAGCACTCCACCATGCTGTCACTTACTTCTCAATGCTGGGAAGGTGAGTCACTTCTAGATGCCCCGTTTTGTTTTGTTTTTTCCTTCTCCCTCTGAATTCTGAATAACAAATGTTAACCTTACCCAAATAGTATGACAGGATTACATTCAAACAGTTTAAAGTACGTGAGAAGGACAGGGTTAGGGATGAAGGATGGAACTCATATTGAACATCTGACTCCACAGCAGAAACAGAATTGGGGACTGAAAATTCCCAAAAAAAAGGCATTTTCTTCTTTTTCTCATAAACACAGAGGCAGCATTTTCCATAATTTATACCAATGTAATAATGGTTCCCGAAGAAGAAGAGAAGAAATAGAGATAATGTTTTAGATCATAACCAACCACATTCAAAATTAATAAGCTCATAGATTTAGCTCTGGAAGAAAATTTTGGGATCATCAAGTCCAACAACCTCATTTTACAAATGAGGAAACAGAGGCCTAAAAAAGTTAAGTGACTTGCCCAAGGTCACACAGTTTAAGTGGCAGAGCTGCAATTCAAGCCCTTCTCCTCTGACTCCAAATCCCACACCTTACTGTCCCACCATATTGCCTCTCCAATGTCTGATTACTTTAGTCAGACAAACTTAATTAATTAATTAGTCCGACACTGTCCCTTAAGTTCCTGACAAGGAACTTCACTGCGATTTAGTGAGAGCAACGTCACTGGAGCTGTTCAAGCAGAGGCTGGTCAACAACTTTCAGAGAGTCTAAAGAAGAGATCCACGCCTTAAACAATGCACTTGGCTCCATCACTGCTCAGGTCCTATACAACTCAGAGATTCTAAGAATTGGTACATTCCCTTTGCAGAAATGACACCTTCCCCCAATAAGAAGAGAATCAAAGAGGTGGAGGGGATTTCAGAAGTCATCTCATCCATCCCCTGCATTTAATGAAAATCATTCTGCCTGAATACAGCATAAAAATTCTGATTCCAGGAAGTAAGTAACTGCTTAGTTCTTACCCATATCTAGGAAGGGAGATTTCACAATCTTTCAAAATAACCCTTCCCATGCTAATGAACCCTTTTCCTCAGAGGCTACTGACTAAGAGTAAAACATTTGCCAAGCACAAAGCTAGGTGAGGAGCTGACAGCACTAAATATCAATAAGTATCTGTTGATGGATTGATCTGGGTTAAGAGAGATGCAAAGGAAAATCAGCCTATGTCAAAGTCTAAATTAGTTCCCACTCAGATTAGCAATGAGAACGTTTTAACCACTTAACATTTAAATCAACGTGTTCGCAGCTTGACACCATCAACAATTCTGACATGTGGCATGCCCTGACATGAAACCCACCTTTTTTTCTCTAATCTGTCAGATTTTAACAGTGTATGGTTGGCACTGCTCCATAGATTCACGTGAGTTCTCCTATTAAATAATCTGCTAAAATGGAATAAGGAGAACCTGAGGACTGGTGGGCTTTTCCCTAGTGTCAGTAGCATCATTTGAGGCTCCATCCTGTAATGTCTTACATTTTGTAGACTGTCCACCCATCTAGAACCATCTTTCAGTGTTATTGCAATGGCACCAGAAATCATGAATGAGAAGCTGGTGTGTGAAGCACAGCATATGCTGGCAACAGCTGTCTTTTATTACACATTATCTAATATGAGAAATCCAGGCTTAGCAATTTGGCAGGGCTGCAAGGCACACATTCAACTGTGCATGAAGCCTGGTCAGATCTTAACCCCTTAGTAGTTCCTCAGGTAAGGACTCCAAGATCAATTTTATTCATGATTACCTTCTTGTCACCTGGTGACTTTCTTTTCTTTTTTTTTTCTTTTTTGATAAATCATTTTTTAAGCACCTACCAAATACCAGGTACCCTGCTATACTTAATGCCTGCAGAGATTGGTGCTTTTGTAGTGATACAGCTCACTGCAGCCTTCTTTCTTGAATCCAAATACCTTAGCTATGAGCTCACAAAAGGTTCCTGGCATGTAGCAAGCACTTAATAAAGGCTTGTTAAGAGACAGACTGGCAAAAGGGGTATGGAATCTATCTCACACTGAACAGGTCTTAAACAAAAAGGTACCTGGCACCACAAAGGAGGTTAGGACTGGTTCCAGCCTCTGCTTGTGCTGCCCAGTAACAAGATTGCTTCCTGTAGCTAACCAGCTGTGCACATTCATTTCAAGAAAGTGTTGGAGGTCGTTATGCACAGGTGTGCATTTAGTTCCAAAATGAAAAACTTAAGTTATATTCTCTATTTTCTTTGCCACTTTTCCTCACCCCCAACACACACACACACACACACACACACACACACACACACACACACACACACACACACACACACCTCTCTTCCCCCTTGCTCACCCTCACTAGCATTCACACATTCATGATTTTTTCTTTCAACGTACTTTAAAACCTGGAGCAAGAGATAAACTTGAGACTTAGCCAAAGGCAAGAACGCCCCACAAAAATAGTACAGCAGAACTGATTTTTTTCCTAATTGGCAACCAAGAGGAGAACTTGGGCAAAGTAGTTTCATAAGAATGTCTAATCTCATCTCAACTAATTCAGTTTCAGCAAAATTAGGTGCATGAGCTCAGGCTTGCCATGACACTAAATGAAAAGAGCTAATTGCCTTTTTTGGAGAGGAATTAACTTGGGGTTTCTCTTTAAGCAAATCATTAAAAATGAACAAAAGACGTTAATGTGTCATTTGAATATACAGAATAGATACCATGGGCCCCTAGGTGGTGCAGCTGATGGAGTGCCAGGTCTGAAGTTAGGAAGACCTGAGTTCAAATCTAGCCTCAGACACTTACTAGTTGTATGATCCTGGTCAAGTCACCTAATGCTGTTTACCTCAGTTTCTTCATCTGTCAAATAAGCTAGAGAAGGAAATGGCAAACCACTCCAATTTCTCTGCCAAGAAAACCCCATGAAGGCACGGAGTCAGACATGATTGGAAATGACTCAACAACAAAGAACAGATGCTACAGGTAACATGTGTTGCTGCCTTAGAATCAAAGCATGTAGAAGATAGAGAACATCCCGCAAGATAATGAGACAGCCAATAAGTAGAAAACAGTGACCACATCCCTACAGTCAAGTTCCCAGAACCTTTCTTAGGAAGTCACCTTTGTAATGATTGCCTGTATGAAGAAGATATAACCCAAAATAATCAGAGTATCTATGATTCTTTAGTCACAGAATACCCCTGAAGTGAAATAAGAAAGAGTATTGTATTGCACAGCTTGAAATACTGCAACTCCCCGCTTATATATTCCTGGTACTAGTGACTCACAGGATCAGAAAATTCAGACCTGGAAATAACCTTAGAGACTATCTAGTCCAACCTCGTTTCATTTTACTGATAAAGAAACTGAGATCGTGAGAGGGAAATGACTGTGCTAGATCACAGAGCTAGTGGGGATAGGGAAGAGGGATGTTATTCATCCTTCCTTCTCAAAGAGGACCAATGACATCAGGAGGGTGATATCTTAACTTGCAAGTGAATTGGATTTAAGTGAGGCAGGGCTGCGCAAAGTCATCAGTCTCACTCTATCCTCCAGTCATGGGAGTCCAGTGGCAAGACACAGGTCAGGATGACTGGTGATGGCCCCGGATGCAGTGGGCAACGTTGGCCTTTTTACATTAAGGTCTTTCCCAGGTCTCAGTCTGTCTGAGGCAACACCCTTTCAGTGATTAAGGATAGGTAAGAATTGAGGCAAAAGCTGGCCTGGCCTGTCTTACAAAAGATTCAATCTAGGAGGGGAAGACCCTCAGAGTTTCAAGGGAGGAGGGATAAGGTGAGATTAAAACACAGTTCCTCTAACTCCAAATCCAGTGTTTTAATGTGGGTACTCAGTGAAGGCTGATTCAAGACTGCAAAGCACTACACTAAGATTTATGCACACCATTACCCCCATGCAGCCATCACACTTCTGAAGACTACCCCTTTCCTTCCATCTCCGAAAAACATCTTCCAAAGAAAGGACTGAAATGCTTTCCAAAACTGTTTGGGAGTAGGAGTAAAATTCCAACTGCACAGACCATGGTGTCTGTCTGACACCTCCTACAATCACAGGTATCCTTGTATACACACATATACACACACATGAAATCTATTTTTAAAGAATTCTAAAGACAAACATCCAAAGAATTCTGAAGATTTATCTTTAAAAAAAAATACTGTGGGCTGGCCAGCTACAGTTTTACAGAAAAGGAAGCCAATACTAACAAGAAGTATGAATTGCTGATGTCAGACACAAAAATGTTGAAAATAACAAAGTGGGCAGAGAAACACCTGTCTTTTTGGTAGCCAACCAGGGATCCTGCTGCCTGCAAATCAAGAGTTCCTGCCAAACTGGGGATCGGTCTCTCGTACCAAGCCAGAGAAACATGAATATTAGTATATTCTTTTTGTGGGGGGTTTTTTGGTCAGATGAATCTGTTGAGAGGTTCTGAAATGTTTACAGATATTAAATTTCCATGCCCCATGTCTTTAAAGGATGGAGAAGTACCATAGAAACAGGGTTGTTCTTAGCACTTCCTACCACAACCCAAAAAGTATTTCTTCCAGAAAGACAGATTGAGGGTGTGAGCTTAACTGTTGAGAGGCCTTACTTTACAGAGGTGGATGAGAGAAGCAGAAAAGTAAAGCAGAGGCATTGCAGGATGAAGGAGTGAGGTTGGATGTGTGCATATGAATGTCCATATTGGTGTTAAGATTGTGTATGCGTGTTTTGTGCATAAAAATAAAAATGGTGTCATGGACAGAGAACCGGCCTCATAATCAGGAAGAAACAGCTTCCAGTTCTAACTCTGACACTTGCTGGTTTTATGACCTTGGACAAGTCATTTAACTTCACATTCTCTTGGGCAACTTCCTAAGTTCATACAGTACCAAGAAAATGCTGGTGGACATTATTAGAGGATGATGAAATGAATGGTCTAATTTTTTAAAATCATATTAATAAGAACCAGCTAAAGGAAAGAGAGAGGAGAATATGCAAGCTTGAGGGAGGGAAGAAAAACGGAAGAGGAATAGATGTGGGAGAGTTCCTACCCCTAATATCAACAACACAAGAAAGGACAAGAAGGTCTGCTTTCCAAGTATAAAATGATGCTCTACTCAGTTGCCTGTGTTGCATATTATAAGTATCACTATAGCATGCAACTCTATAGTAGAATCACAATGAGGGTAAGGAAATCAGAACCTCATCTTAGGGCAGAGGTGTCAAATATATTGCCCCCATGTCTTCAACCAGATTAAAATGTAATTGTGGAATATTTAACAAAGCAAATAAAAGTACAGTAGAATCTAATGTTAATATGTGGTTTTTCTAAATCAATATGAAGCTTGTTGATATCTTTATATATAATCTAATGGCCAATATCTATTTGAGTTTGACACCACTGCCCTAGGGCACCAAAACTGGACATTCTTTCAGCAACATAGACACACATCAACTTAATATCTACCTCGCAAGAATAAGCCACTAAAATATGAACTATCAGACAGTAGGTTTCGTCTCCAGCAGTAGCCTTTATGTACGCCTGGGTTTCATTGTATAGGTGGCCAGAATCACTCTTTTCCTACGTGCCCCAACCCATATACACAGGTTAGCGTACCACAGCCTTCCCTCCACAGGGCCTCGTATCCCACCGTCTCTGATTAACTCTCTCCCCTCAAATGAATTTATCTTAAAAGGATTTATTTGAGAGTAGATTTCATGCTGCTCAATCCAGGTGACAAAATTGTTAGTTACAACTCTGCTCTATATCTAACTCTTCTGAAACCTGCCTTAATTAAAACATGGACTATCATTCTGTTTCATTCTACGGTTCCTCTTTTGTCAAATGCACATGTTGGAGGTTGATACAACAATTGTCATCACGTCATACCCATTAAAGGAAAAAAAAACTTTTCTGAATTGAGAAAAAAAATTCTCTCTCAAAACCATAGTAAATGATATCTTCTTAAAGATTCCTGAGCAAACAGTGGATCAGATAGACTAGCCTATCAAGTTTAAATCTCTCATCCACTTTGATCTTCATTAAAACTTTACCAAAAGAAAAAAAGGAATAATCACAACAAAATGTTTAAGAGGAATACACAATTGCTAATATACAGTTAAGTAATAATATAATCAGTACTGTGAAATGTTTCTGAATATTTTCTACTTTTAAAGTTTTTATCCTGAATCAAGTACATAACGGAGTTTGTTTTGGATTTAGGTGGGATTTTACTTTACCAATTTATTAACTAAATATTTATTAAGTGTCTATTAAAAGCAGAATATTCTGCTAAGCCCTGGGTGAGATACAAAGCTGAGATAAAACAGTGGGCCTCACCTCATGGAGTTTCCAGTCTAGTAGGAGGATATAACACATACACAAAAAGTATAATACATTCTAAGTACATAAAAGAGGTATAAAAAAAGTCCTCCATGAGGTTAGGGCATAGGGGTATGGAATAGGGAGGGAGTTGTCATTACTGGCTGATAATAATGGAACCAGCAAAGGAATTATGATTAGTTATTTTTAATCTATTTAACACGTAACTTTTTTTTAACAATGTGAGTGATGCAGAAAAAATTGACAAGTCCCAAAGAGGTTTGGCTGAATATTGTCATCTCACTCCAAAGGAAATGCTTTACCCAGAATCCAGCATGAAGTTGAAGAACTGTATGCATTCGCCATAAAAGCGTAGCAAACTTTGCAGAAAACAGACCCCAGTATGAGTAAGATCTTAAAGTACTTCTTACTATGGCTACAGATGAGGAAGGGGGGAGGAAGATGGGGTCAGGAACACGCACTCACACACGTGTATACACGCACCAGTAATAGCTCACACAGGCTGCCGGGGGGCTTGGGGATCCATGATCCCATAAGCTTAAGGACCTCAGTTCTTCCTGAGCACTTCTCCAATGAAGGCCAGAAATATCTTTGTCACTCCTGGCTTTATGTTTCAGTAGCATCCCAGTGTGCCCAAATTTCCCTGCACGCCCAGTGCTCCTGCCTCTCACCCACTGTCCTTCCCAAGTTCTGCTTGAGTCTCTAAGCTCTTCCACCAGGAGCTCAGATGCGGAGCGAGGTGGTGGCGAGAGTTTCCCAAAGCACAAAATGGTCATCATACCTGCTTTCGTGCCCGGGGCAAAGTGGCCACTGCTTCTGCCAGCATTTGGATCCTTTTGTTGCCTGCTTGTGGGCTACCTGTGGGCACAGAGTACGAGCTATAAGCTGGGCCTGTGCTGTAGTCCACCGAATTGTTGTTGTGCAGGATAGGCCTTTGGAAAGACATTGTGCATAAAGGTCACTCTAGCTCACACATGGCTTAGCCTTGCCGGCCAGAGAGAACTAAAATATAACCTCCTTGACAAGCAATCAAAAGTCGCAAAGCGGAAAGAGTCCCATGTGACTTCTGTGGTCGGAGGTGCTTGTTACACAAATCCCTTTTTGCAGATCACTCACATTGCTCAGTGCCTTTTTTTAAGCCCATGGGAGAGCTGAGAGGTAGTTTTTGCAATTAAAGAAAATCAGCTTATTTTTTTCACTCTTGGCAACGGCCAGAACTCTTATGCTTTCATGTGCTGTGACAGTTTGTGTTCAAAATACCATCTGCTTTTTTTTTTTTAGTGGGGGTGGGGAGGAAATCTTTCCCAAGTTTAATTTGCTAAATGCTGTCCTATTTTTTTTCTCAACCCATTCCCCAGACCTCTCCTCACACGTAGACACGTACTTCATATTAGCAAAAGTCAAGATGTGTGGTCATGAAGCCCTTGAGACTATTAGGGAGAATCGCAAGTACTGGTCATAATGTTCTCTCTCTCTCTCTTCCCACATAGTACACTCTAGGCCATCCATGCCCATCAGAGACTCATTATACCTTCCACTTAGACTGTAACCATTCATCAGTCTTTTTGTTATGCTTCTCCTTTACCTGAACAGAAATATTTATCTTAATACAGGGCAGTGAACAAGAAAGGCCTAATTTGATAGCAGGGTCAACTCCCATCAGCAGACTTTTCTATTCCCCAGAGTCAGCAGGTATCCAGGGCCAAGGGCCTGGGTAGTGGACAAATAAGATGGCAGGAGTGTATGATCAATTAGTCTAGGGATAGACAGAATGACAGAAGACTCAATCCAGGAAAGAGAGCTTGACTATGAGGTTTGTTGTTTTGTTTTTTAATCCTTAGAGGATGTAGAGTGGAGTAATTTGGTTGAGTGGCAGAGGGAAGTAAAGGGGTCTTCAGTCAATGGTTAAATAATCACTTGTTGGGAATGTAATCTAAAATTAGGTACGTATGTAAAGTGCTTTCTAAACCTAAAGGGAGACATAAATGTGAGTTACTACCAATTCAGGGACTTCCTGACAAGGATGGGTTGAAATACA
>CM053588.1:256031811-256045244 GCA_028646515.1 Pseudochirops corinnae | reverse complement strand
ATAATCCTGGTTTCTTGAAGTCTATGCCAATAGAGTATCAACTTCAGTAGGTTCTATATTGCTGGAGGGGCAGCTCAGAAGTGCAGTGGATAGGGCACCAGACTGGAAGTCAGGAAAGATGTGACTTTAAATCTAGCCTCAGACACTGGGTGCATGACTCTAAGCAAGTCACTTAACTCCATTTGCCTCAGTTTATTCATCTGTAAAATGAGCTAGAGAAGGAAATGGCAAACTACGCTAGTACCTTTGCCAAGAAAACCCCAAATGGGGTCAAAAAGAGTCAGATATGTTTGAAACCTCTGAACAATAACAAAATAATAACATATAATGCTGGAGAGGCTTTAAGTATGGCACCCACAACAGTCTCACTCTGCTTTTTGAGAACTAGCCCAGCTAAGTATAGAGAGTCTGATCACTAGATGATGATTTTTTTTTGGACATGGTAACAGTGAAACATAAAAAATATAAAATTATCCTCATTTCCATGTAGTCCCTTATGTGTTTGCAGTATCCATGGCATAATGGTAGATAAGGGGACAGAGGATGCTAAAAATCACACTGACTTCAAATTGTCTATAAACTTTACATTGGCTTTTGGTACTCTAAACATGAGATCCTTGTCTACTGGCCAATGGACATACTGCTAGGGGAATCATACCAATCTTGATATTTTTGCTATAAAACACAAATGCAGAGAAAAAGAAGTTGAAACAAAATGGTAAGGTGAGTCCCCGTTATTCCTTGGAAAGGTAAAGACGAGAGTTGACAGAGTTTGTTTGAGCATATATCCAAAATCAATAAGAAACATCATATCATAGTACATCATAGTTATCTTATATTGCATAACCAATTACATTTGTAAAAAAAAATACTATATCACCACAAAAATAATTGCAGCTTGTGCATCTATTTCAGTTACTGAGGAGGAAGAAGCAGAGAAATTCTACAAAGGATTTGATAAAGCCGTCCAAATAAAATCAGCTCTCTGATATTCAGGGACTTCAATTTAATGATTGAAAAACAGGATGCTAAGAAATATAGGAGAAAGCATGGTTTAAGAAAGGAATGATGATGCTAAAGGCTTATAGAATAAACAGAAGCTTCATAACTTTATTTCATGAACACTTTCGGAAAAAAATGAGTAAATAGTAGACATGGCAATTGCCAAAAAAATTTTTTGAAAAATGAAATCAATTATATACTAACAGGAAAACACATTATTGTTATATAGAAGGTTATTCTAGAATCAGCCATATATGTCCAGACCACTGACTTGTTAAAGACTATAATTAACAAAAAGCAAACAGAATGAATAATGTGAGAAAAAGATATGGTGTACAGTTGAAACAATTCAGTCCTGAACAATTTTAATAAATAATTGGCAGTGATAATTAGGACATTGATGTCAGAGATTATGACAATATCTATTATGATAATTGTATATAGAAGTTTAACCAGTGCAAATGTATTGCCACAAGAAGAAAACCAAAAGAGGCCAGAAAGCACTGCAGTCAGCAAACATTTGATTTTCTTACGAAGTGAAAAGAGGTGGCAGCCAAATGCAATACTAGTTTAGAATATAAAATTGTTTATAAAATATTAGAAATGAGGATGATGGATGTTTATGGGCACTGTTATTTCATAAAGCAACAATAAGTGAGGGAAATGTAAACCAATTTTAATAAAAAAAATTAAAAAATTAAAAAATTAAAAAATTTTTTATTTAAAAAAATTAACCAAAAATAAAATAAAATATTAAATTTTAATAAATTTAATAAAGCTTGGCTCTTGAGAGATCCAATTAAATAAAGTAATCCCAAGGGCATTTAAGGATGAAAATTAAATGAGAAAACAAACAGAAGGAAAAAGAGAAAAGAAATATAGAGATTACCACATCAAATTGTTTTCACCATCCAGAACAATGAAACTATCCCACTTGGGCACAAATAACATAGTCCCAGTTGTACTTGTTAAAGAAGTAGAAAAAAAGATCAATGAAACAAAGCTAGTAAATGTAAACTGGACCATGTGTACATAAAGAAGTTTCATGTTGGAAGAAGCACAATTGAGAAAGCACTAAGGGATCAATGTGCAAAATATTTGAAGAAGTGGATGACACCAAAGTGTCATTAAAAGAAAATTTAATTTTAAATTAAAATTAAAGATTAAAAAATTAAAAGAAAACATCAACAAGAACAGAAGAAGGAGATTATGCTAAGTTTCCTTTGGGAAAATACAAAGCTCTTTAATGACCATTAGCTTCAACAAAGGCCTATCTCTTTCATTCCAGGGTTTCCGTAAAACATGGGACAGTCTCCAAAAATTAAAAACGAATACCATAGAGACAGTTACGGAGAAGTACATGATGGGTGCGAATAGGCTGCAACAAATAAGCAATGTAGAACTTCAAAAAAGAACAAGAGCAAATAAAATACACCAAGGAAGTGTATGATGGGATGAAAAATCAGGCTCGTCATGTGGTGAGGGTGCCCACCAGAGCATCTCCTGTTATTCTCAGCGTCAAGAGAAACTAAGCACACTGAGTGGAACTTCCACGATGAACTTATGAAAATACTTGGACGAGAGTCATGTATCAAAATAAGATCAAAATCTGCATCAGTGCCACAAAGTTCCATATCAATGAGATCACAGATCCATTTGAGTAAATATAAAATGCCCAAAAGTTACATGTGGAAACTTAAAAAAAAAAAAAAAGATGTTTTTGTTAAATAACTCATGAGTGAAAGAGGAAATGATAAAAACAATGACAGATTACCTAAAAGAAGGCAGCCAAAGCAGTGTTCAGGTAAATTTATAACACTGATTGCTTATAATAACCGTAGAAAAACAAAAACTCAAAGCTGAGTTGGCATTTCAAGAAGAAAGTAACACACAAGGGAAAGCAGGAAAATGAAATATTTTCAAGATCAGAGAAAGAATTAATGAGATGGGGAAATAAAAGCAAATGGAATGATGAATAAAACCAAGAACATGTTTAAAAGAAAACCGAGAAACAAGTGATTTGCTTCATTTTTTTTAAAGGGGAGATAAAATCATCATTTCTTTAAAATAAAGGGGGGGAGGGGATCACAAGGAGTACCAATGAAACTAAGAAACTTCTCAGCAACGATTAATTATTAGTATATGCCAGAGACAGTGAGGTACTGCAGAATCTAGAGGACCAGTCCTGGAGTCATAAAGCACTGAGTTCAATTCTAACCACAAACACTTATCATTTGCATAACCCTGGGAAAGTAATTTAATTTCTGTTTGCTTCCATTTCTCCAGCTGCAAAATGGTTGGGTATATTATTCCCTCTTTGAGACAATACTAATGAGAGTAAGGTTCAAGCAATGCTTATCTCCCACCCTTCCATCTTCCCCTCTACTTTAGTAACAGGTCTTTTGTTCCTCTTCATGTGAAGTTATTTACCCCATTCTATCTCACCCTTCCTTCTGCACCCAGTGTCCTCTTCTTTCTCATCTCTATATTATTTCTATGTCATTCCTTCAAATTGACCTACTACTCTGTATCCTCTATCTGTGTTCCCTTCCAGTTAGACTTATTATTGGTACAATTTTTAAGAATTAGAAATATGATCTTCCCATGTAGGGATGTAAACAATTCAGTTCTACTGCATCCCTTATGTTTTCTTTTCCCTTTTTACCTTTTTAGGCTTCTCTTGGGTCTTGATATTAGAGATTTTTTTTTTTAATTTTGGTCTTTTCATGAAAGTTTGAAATCCTTCTATTTCATTGAATGACTATTTTTGCTCTTGATGTATTATGCTTAATTTTGTTGGGAAGGTGATTCTTGGTTGTAATACTAGCTTGTTTGTCTTCTGGAATATCATGTTCCATGACCTCTGATCTTTTAATGTTGTAGTTGCTAAGTCTTGTGCAATCCTGATGGTGGCTCCCCAGTACTTGAATGGCTTCTTTCTGGCCACTTGCAATATTTTTTTCCTTGACCTGATAGCTCTGTAATTTTCTATAATGTTCCTTGGAGTTTTTATTTTCATATGTCTTTCCTGAGGTGATTGGTGGGTTCTTTCAAGGCCGATTTTGCCCTCTGGTTCCAGGATATCAGGGCAATTTTCCTTGACAATTTCTTGAAAGATGTTCTCCAGGTCTTCCTTTTGATCATGGCTTTCAGGTTGCCCAATGATTCTGACATTGTCTCTCCTGGATCTATTTTCTAGGTCAGTTGTTTTCCCAATGAGGCATTTTGCATTTTCTTCTATTTTTCATCCTTTCAAACTTGTTTGATTGCTTCTTAATGTCTCATAGAGTTCTTAACTTCCACTTGCCCAATTCTAGCTTTTAAACAGTTGTTTTCCCCAGTTAGTTTTTGTACTTCTTTTCCATTTGGCCAATTGTACTTTTTTAGGGAGTTGTTTTCCCTAGTTAGCTTTTGTATTTTTTTTCCCCATTTGGCCAGGTCTGCTTCTTTAAGGAGTTGTTTTCTTTTTACAAGCTGTTAACTCTTCTTTCATAATTCTCTTGCATCACTCTCATTTGTTTTCCCAATTTTTCTTTTGTACCCCTTAAATGAGTTTAAGCTCCTTTTTGAGCTCTTCCATTAGTTCTTTCTGGGCTTGAGACCACTTCCCATTTTTCTTTGGAGTTTTGCCCATAGGTCTTTTGATATTGCTAACCTCTTCTGAGTTTGTGTCTTGGTCTTCCCTGTCTCCATAACTTTCTATTTTTTTGTTGTTTTTGCTCTTTGTTTTTAAACCTTTTTCCTTTCTTGTAAATTTGAGCTCTGTGCCCTGGGTAGAAGGGGCACTGTCGTAGGTTTCTTGTGCCAGAGGCTGCAGACCCTGACTATTTACCTGGTGCTATACTGATGTTTCTGTGAGGTTCAAAGGGGGCCCTCACGTCTGGTGCTGTGCTGAGGAGGTGGGGTTGGGGGTGACTGGAGCTGCTCAGGAGGCCATAGGGGTCCAGCAGCTTACCTTATGCTGAACTGGGGTCCTCATGGTAGTGTCTGGCATGTCCTGAGGCTGGTGGACTGTTTCTGTATTTCCCCAGAGCCAAAATGAAGGAGATGGAGTGGGGCATGGGATCTGTCCTCTGGAGGCTAACTGTCTGGGGCTATGCTGAGCGCATGGAGGTCTGGCTGCTTGAGGATGCCTGTTTTCCCTGGGCTACACTGAAGCATGTGGCAGTTCTTGAAGCTGGAACCTGCCAGTTCCTCCTGCTATGACAAGGTTCGTGGGGGAGTCATGGTATTGGCATTTGTCTGCTCCATCCCACTGGGGCTCAGCATCTCCTGCAGGTTTGCTGAGGTGGAGCTTGTTACTGGTTTGCTGGGATACTTCCTGTCCTGTGCTGCACTTCTCCTTTACCTGTGTGAAATAGACCTTTCGTGTAGATCTTCCAAGTTTCTTGAGCTAAAAGATTATTTCACCCTGTCTTTTTGCTGGTTCTATTGTTCCAGGACTTGTTTGGGGGCACTGTTTTATGGTTGTTTGAAAGTGAATATGGGAGCGTTACAGCAATTTACTGCTTACTCCACCATCTTGGCTCCTGGGAATCCCCTCATCTGGGAATATTTTGAATGCTTTTTATTCTTGACTGTAGGCATACCATCAAGGAAATCTATAAAAATATATGTCTCTCTTTCTTCCCAACATACTGAAACAAACTCTCCATTTGAAGGGACATAGTGCATAATATTACAAAGATTTTATTAATAAAAGGAGTGGAAAAAAGAAAGCTTTTCTTTCAGTTATTACTCCCTAAAATATAATAAAATCACAAGCCACTTATTTATAGTAGTCACTGCTACCACTAGTTTCTGTGGCAAAGGAAGATGTACATGGAGTGTTCTCCAATTTTCTGTGCCCTCTCCCCATGTAAGGGGAGCGTGCAGCCACTTTTTCTTGATTTCCACCACTTTCCTCTCTCTAGCTCTCCTCCTTCCTTTTCTTCCCATTTCACTTTTTAAGCCTCACTCATGGCCATACAAACCTTCTGCTATTACCATTTATTCTTCTCTACTGATAACATAGAAAAAGTAACAAGGGAAAACAATCCCAGAACCCATACCTACAGATAATATGAATAGATTCAGAAAATACTAAATAATACATGTATGTGTGTGTATGTATTACATATATGCATATATTTACATTTTAAACATAAAGTATAGGAATAAAATAATTTCCATCACATAATTTTACTTCCCAACCATCTCCATGTCATGTCACTAAATTTCAGACTTCTCTTTCTCCTTCTTCTATAGCTACTTGAAAATCCAACTTCCATTCCTAGAAAACTGGGCTCTAACTGGTGAACTTACACTTTATCTTTCTAAGACTTAAGCCCACCATGCCTTTTTTCTTGCCATCTCCATGTGTTCCTTTTCCTTCATTAGGATGTAAGTTTCTTGAAGCCAGAGAATAAGTCTTGTTTACGTAGATTTGTATTCCTAGTGCTTAGCAAAATGACTGACACGTTGTGTTTTATCAACACTTTTCATTCATTCATTAATATGTTAAATAAATCTGTTTAAAATCAAAAGTCAGTGTTATATATAATGAAGGAATATATTAAAGTTACTACCATTATCCTCACCCTTCATAGCCATCACCCAGAGTAGTAATTCCTACAGGGAATATGGTCCAGCTTTCCCCACCAACTGTCAACCAACTGCCACACACAGAGCAAGGAAGCCTGCTGAACTAAGCCAGGGATGGGGAGGTGGGAGGCAGCATGTGTAGACACATCAAGCCAACACCATCACCTTCAAGACTCCTTCCCTACAGACCCGGATATAAGAGCCCTGGACACTAAGAATCTTGGGGGATCATCAGTGTCCCCAAACCACCAGACATGCTTTTAACCTGTTGTGGAAAGGGGGCTCACCTTCCTCATCACCACCATCAGCAACTGCTGACCAACTGCCACCAACATACAGATTGGCACAGGAGCTTTGGGAATGTCAGTCCCCACCTCCCCTGACTCCCACCAGGCCACAGGTCCTTCTGTGTAGAGAGCTTGATAGTGCAGTAGATAGAAGGCTAGATCTGGAATCAGGAAAACTTGAGTTCAAATCCAGCCTCAGAAACTGACTAGCTGTGTTACCCTGGACAAGTCACTTAAGCTCTGTCTACCCCAATTTTGTCAACTGGAAAATGGAAACACTAATAGCTGTCAGGGATGTTGTGAGAATCAAATGATATAACACTGTGCTTAGCACAATGCCTGGTTCATAGTAGGGGCTTAATAAATGTTTGCTCCCTCTTTTCCTCCCTCTTCTTCTAGCCCAAATCTCACAAGGGCTAAATCATCCCTCATCCAGGGAAGCAATTCTTTTGGAGAAAGGTCTAGTTATCCTAGAGGTGTGATAAGGCTCAAATGAGATGACTTATATAAAGCACTTTGCAAAACTTGAAGTACTGTATAAATGTCAGTCATCTTCTTCATCATTATCAGCAGTCTACAGGCACTGGTCTTCCAGCCTTGTAGTGATTTCACTCCCTGAACCTTCTGCAGTGTTTTTGCTGAACCCAAGCAATGTTTATAGAGCAACTTGGGAAGTGTGTTGTTAAATGTTTAACAACAGGGCTCTCAAAAAAAATGTCCACATTTAAGATTAATCTGCATCATTAACACCTTCTTAATTCTAAAAATTCAACAAAAAAATCAATCAATTCTTAGTCTGTAGTGACTGCTTTTTTTCTGAGGGGTACATGCTCACAAAGAAAATTTAAAATTGGCTAGCAAGCTGCCATCCCCACCAATTGTCACCCAGCTGCCACAGACAGGGAAGAAAAGCAAGCCCAGCTGAAGCAACAAGTCATTCTAGGGGAGACACTGACATAAGCATGTCCAAGTAATTCAAACTACCACCAGCACCTCAACTACTTTCTCCGTGAGACCTTGATGGAGACATCCATCACTGAACCTGGTCACTGAACCTGGAAGCCCTGAGACTAGCAATGCTTCCAGCAATGTGACCCTGAGCGTGACACTGGGCCTCAGTTTCCCAATCTATAAAATATTGAAAATATACCACCTACTTAATAGGATTGATGAGGGGAGAAAATGAGTTAATATATATATATATGTAAATGCTAGCAATTAGTATTATTAACAAATATTTCTTCACCACCAGCAGCTTTTGTTGAAGAAATCTAAGACCAGAGAAATTCATTTATTTGAATAAGAACATGTAAGTAGATAGTAGGGTAGCTAGAATTTGGAAGCAGATCTTCTGACTGACAATTAAATTCTCTTTCTTCTACAATAAGCAATTGTACACTTGATTACCAGCATTAGATCACTCCCTTTGTTTTTTCTCCAAACCAAAACAAACAAAAACTATTTAACATTTTTGTTTATTTCATTGGTGTCTTTTTTTTTGAATGTTCCTTTCATTTTCCCTATGTCAAGAAGAGAAACATCTTATTAAACTAACTAGCAAACTGATTATATCTAACAAAGAATGAAATTTAAACACCTGTATTTCCCTACCTTGGCATCAAGAGGAAGGAGTATTTTCAGCCGTCAGTACTCCAGACCAGGACTGGTCATGGCAATCAATCTGAAGTCAGCTGTCTTTAGTGTTGTTTTCATTAATTTTATTGTGGTCACTTTGTATGTTATTCTACTGCTTCTGTTTGATTTTCTTAGCATCATCAGTCATTTGTCTTCCCATGTTTTTTTCTGGATTCCCCATGTTAATCATTTCACATATTAGCATTATATTTTTGTATATGTAATTCAATTAGTTTAGTGTTTCCCAAACCAATGGTTATCAACTTTGTTTCCATTTGCTTTGTTTCCAGGTTTATTGAAATCACACAAAATACTAATATCACTATTTCAACATATACAAAGCCATTTTGTTTTTGTCCTCTTCGTGTTATATAACAACATGTGTGACCTCTGGGCCAAAGTCTATTAAGAATTTGGTGATTTTTCTCATATATCTCTAGTCTTTTTAACTTTTCCTCATGAATTCAGTCTTCCAGCATTTTAATTAATCCATTTAAGTTGTACCCCCTATTTTCTATGCTCCATAAAACATACATATGGATATTCACTAACATTAATTTAAATTCATTTGTTGATGCTATTGACATTCTCAGTCATCTAACCCAACTTCATATGTCTTCTAGTAAAAAAAAAAAAAACACTTTCCTGCTGCTTTAGGGTTTTAAATTAATTGCTTGAATATATTTCCTTTTCTACTTTCTTCAGCATTTTACAGATCAGATCACCAAGACTTTGGGAGTTTGACACATCAATTAATTTAGCACTCAATCCTGCTGCCTACTGCCTGCCATCCAGCCATCAGCCAGGGGATGAATATGTAGGAACCCCTCTTACTAGCTTTGGCAATAAAGTAATCTCAAAGAACTTTGATTAGTTTCATGTTTCTCTCAATTTCTAGAAATCTAATCCATTTAATAAAAGTTAATACTAAATCTTAATTATAAGAAAGCAAGAAAACATTTTATCCTTTTAAAAATCATTCCATGGTTACTTGGAAGGCATCCTAAGAAAAATAGAACTGATGGGAATGCTGGCATTTCTTCACAAGTTATTTGAAATTAAATTTTTTGAGATAAAATTTTAGGCAGTTTTTGAGACAGTCATAGAATCTGAAAGCTAGAATCTTAGAGCTTAGAGATTATTTAACCCAGTAGTTCTTAAACTCCTCCTGAGTTAAAAGCACTATAGAAATGCCAGTTATGATTATGGTTATGATTTTTAGCCTATAACACCAGAACCCATGATGCTTCCATTTCCTGAGCCCTCTACTGCATACCTGATGAGCTCAAGTGATGTTTATAGAGCATACTGGAGTGTGCTGGTAAATATTTAATAACCAGGATGCCCAGAAAAAAATGAATGCACACACTTTTAAATTTAATCTACATTATTAATACTTTCTTAAGTCTGGACAATCAACAAAATGGTAAATCAAGTCCTGATTTGTCAATGGTGATTTCTAAGATGAAAAACAAGCCAGTTAGAGCTGGCTCCAGCATATGCTGCTCCATCCTACTTCTACCACTGTCACTACTGGCAGGTCTCCAGACCTCTACTTCCTTATTTGTAAAATGAGGGATCCCTAAGATCTCTCCAAGTTCTAAATCTCTGACCCTCTGGAGCAGTTTGTAAGGGAAGATTGTTGACTCTCTGTCTCAGAAAGCAAGTAGACCAGAAAAATATCTGTCCAGAAAGCTTTAAGTGAAGTCCTGTCGAAGACAAGCACAATGAGTTATTTTTAGTAGCTGCTTTTCCTGCTGCCCTTTAAATCTAGTGCCTTCTTTCTGTTGCTCATCTCTAACTCAACCTGATATGTGTCGTTCGTATATATTAGATTGCAACCAGTCTACCTCATTAGGTTGTGACCTTCTTGAGAGCAGGAATTGGTTTGGGGGGTGTTGGCCTTTCTTTGTGACCCCAGTGCTTAGCACAATGCCTAACATGTAGTAGGTGGGTAATTAATGAATGCTAGCTGACTGACTATCAAGAACTTTTTTCTAGGCCTAGCAGCTTTGAAAATCTGAGGAGTGGACAACCTCATTTTAATCTCTCAGAAGAAGAGAAAGGAAACTTGGTTAGTTATACATCTACTCCATGATTAGGGGAATGAATATAGTCATCTAGGGCAGTGGTTCTCAACCTTCCTAATGCCGCGACCCTTTAATACAGTTCCTCATGTTGTGGTGACCCCCAACCATAAAATTATTTTTGTTGCGACTTCATAACTGTAATTTTGCTACTGTTATGAATCGTAGCGTAAATATCTGATATGCAGGATGTATTTTCATTGCTACAAATTGAACATAACCCACAGGTTGAAAACCACTGATCTAGGACATTAGTATCAATCCAGGATCCCTAGGAGGGACAGCAACACTCCTTAGTACAGCCTGAACAAGATTAAAAGGTAATTGGGAAATATTTAACAAAATAAATAAAAATACAATAAAACATTTATAATGTTAATATGTGGTTTTCTTTATATGGCACACAGGGATCTTTATGTAGGAAGGGCTTAGTGGCTGCCATTTCTATTTGAGTTTGACACCATTGATCCAGGAGACTGGAGCATGCTAATAACTTTTCTTTATAGATTTGTGAGGGTCAGCTCGTGCCAAGCTAAACAGGTTACCTTTAACTCATTTTTAATCTGGGTGGATGTGGTAACTTTGGCTTATGTCAGTTAACAACATTTAGTCTAGGAGTTATATATAGAAAATTTACTAAAAAAAAAAAAAAGATTCTTATCGACAAAGAAATGGAAAACACTGTTACACAGTCATTTGAGAGTGGAGGGAGGGGGAGGAAGAAATGGTTTCGACATCTCCTTCCCCCTCCATCTCATCTCTGCAAGGAGCTCTCACTTGCTTCAAAGGAAGGTCTGCCACAAGAAGAAACAAGTAAGAGTACGGAGAAGCTTGAGAAGCAGGCACATTATGAATAGCAATACTTTAAAAAATTACAGCATCTGATGGTGCTGATGGAAAAATTTCAGGCTATACAAAATTGAAAACAGAATACAAAAAAACTGATATAAGGCACAGAGAGAACTAATTATGAGAATTAATTTAAAAGAATGAGGTTTTTGAGTAGCAAATCACTACAAGCAGCTTTCCACATCAAATGTACCAGATTTCAAGATTTTTTTCATAAGCATTTTAATGAGCTACTGTTTAATGTTAAGTCTGGCTTACATACCAGTTTGTTCTTGTTGGCACAAATGTGGACAGAAGAAATATCAGGTGTCCTTAGTTCTACAACTAATCCATAGAAATAGCACTTTATAATTCATGGCCTCCATTCAGGTCCCAGCAAACCAAATAAAGAAAAATCCCAAATAATTAAGAATAACAATAACATCATAAAATTAGATCTGGAAGGGACCTTGGAGGACATCCAGACCAACCTGCTTATTTTACAGAGGCCTAGAGCAAGGAAGTGACTTGCTTAGCGTCACATAGCAGTAAGTGGCAAAGCCAGTATTCAAACCCAGGTCCTTAGGTTCCTAATGAGGTAGGTGATTACTAGATTATAGAAATTATTCTTTAAAACCATATAGGAACTGGTTTTAACTCTAATATTAAATTTAAAGATCTTGGAAGAAAAAATAAAAAGGAAAAAGCACTCATCTGAATTGACATAAGATGCTCTCATAGGGTAGTCTGACAAATATCAAAGGAAACAGACAGAAACAGACAATCCCATGGTTTTTAACCTTTTCTGTTCTTAATCTTTTTTTTTCGGCAATCTGGTGGAACCTATGGCCCCATTCTCAGGATGTTTTCAAATTTACAAAATAAAATGTATAAGATTGCAAAGGAAACCAATTATATGAAAATATAGCTATCAAATTTAAAAAAAAAATTAATGGATGCTATGAAATTCATTAGAAACTCTGGTTAAGGTTAAGAAACTCTGCCCAAATCCAATAAGCTAGTTGACCAAAAGCTGATCCATTGTGACTTTACAAACCTTTTACATTAGAGGAAATTAGCCTAGGCTTTCAGGTTCAGGATAAACAGGTTAAGAATCCATTCACACCACACCTACACCCCAGCCTCTCAATAATATACACTTCTAAGACTGGCCCAAAGGATTTTTTTTCCTAAACTATTATGTTATAAGGATTTTCTTTTTCTTTTTTTTAGTTGTTTAGTTTGGAGGGAAGAAGTAGAAATAGAAGATAAGCAATGTTTGTAAAAAAAAATAGTTTTATTAAAAATATAAATGATTACAAAGGAAAGTAAAATTAGCGAAAATAAAAGTATAATCTTTTCCCATTTAAAAGAATCCTCAGAAGCAAATTGAAGGAAGTATACTGACAAGTTTGGAATTTGATCTTAATTAATGGAATTTGATCTTGATCAATGATCTTTTGTCTATGCTAGTGCCTTGCACAATGCTTTTCACCTAATTTTATTACAGAAACCAAGACAGAAAACAAGGTTTTGGAGGAAGGGATAGTCAACAGTATTGATAGATAAAGATTAATGGAAGAAAAGTAAGGGCAGAGAAAAGACTATCACATCTTTGTTGACCTTTCAGAGAACAGTTTCAGCAGAAGGGTTGCAGAATACAGATTGTAACAGTTTGAGAAGTGGGTTGGTGGTAAGGAAGCCTAAGCAATAAGCAGATAATTAATACCTCCTAGAAGCTGGGCAGTGAAAAGTGAGAGAGAAATAGGTTAACAGTTTGAGATGACAGATTCAAATGAAAAGTTTATTAATTTTTTTAAGAATGGAAGAGATATAGGAATGATTTGTAGGCATATAGGAAAGGAACCAATATATAGAGAATGATTGAAGATGAGAGAGAAGAGATACGAAGCAATAGGATCAAGGCCACAAGTACAGAAGTCCTTGTCAAAGAGAAGAGCCCAGGAAGGGGAGAGAGGGAGGAAAGAAGAAAGGAAGTGAGGGAGGGAGC
>CM053588.1:255997964-256031311 GCA_028646515.1 Pseudochirops corinnae | reverse complement strand
AATCTTGTGGAAATGAATGATGCAAACTATAATAAAATTTAAAAAAAGAAAGAAAGAAAATCTAAGTGAAGTCTGGGTGAGATCTAGGACTGTCTCTCTTGGTTGAGCTGAGTTACCTCACTCCCAATGGGAGAGTTCCTTCGATGTGTAATATCTGGTGCATATTTTCATCTATTTTCTCTTATTTCTATTTGACTATCAATATAGATATATGAGTTTGGAAAAAAAAAAAAAAAAGGACTGCCATCCCTGACCCCTCAACTCTCACCTGGGGCTCCAAGAAGCGCAGTGGCCACACTCCATTAAGCCATCTCGGTAGATAGGTTAAACCAGGTTGAGAGTAACCAATGGGTCACAAACTAGAAAGTGAGTAAGTGGAGTGTCTACCCAAGCATGTGAAAACTTCCTCCAGTGGAATGAGCAGCTGAGAACAATTTGGTCCAACCACCATGAATGCAACTGAAGCAGGCACTGAAATATCCAGAGATACCAAGGTCATCCATTGCATCTTGGGCATTGCAAGTTGTCTTGACTTTTGTCTTGCCACTGGACTTCAATGACTCTGGAAGAAAAATTTGATCGACAACTTTGAACAACTCTGCCTCACTTAAATCCAATTCATGCACCAGTTAAGACATCACCCCATGTTGGTCCTCTTTGAAAATGAAGGACAAACAAATAATAGGACAACGACAAGAATCCATCAAGAACCTACTATGTGCCAGGCACTGTGCTAAGGTCTAGACATATGAAGAAAGGCAAATGATAGTCTCTGCTTTCAAGGAGTTCACAGTCTAAAGGAGAAAATATACAGACAACTATGTATAAACAAGATCCTGAAAGATGAGAAGGGAAGTAATTCCAGGAATGGAGGACAGCCAATAAAAATGCCCACACAGTCATTGATGATGCGGGGAAGCAGGAGATGGAGTGTTTGTTAAAAAAACAGTTATGAGGTTAGTCACTAGATTAAAGAATATGAAAAGAGTGAAAAGGCAGGAGTGGGGTGGGGGTGGGGCAAGTTATGAAGGGCTTTGAATGCTAAACAGAGGATTTTATATTGAATCTTCGAGGTGAGAGGGTGCCACTAGAGTTTATTGAGTAGGGAGTGACATGTTCAGACTTGTGCTTAAGGAAGATTAATTTGACAGCTGAATGTTGGATGTGCTATAGTGGGGAGAGACTAGTATAGTGCATGGTGGTATTGTTAATTGCTTAATTGTTAAGACTTCTGTCTTTCTTCAGATTAAAAACCTTCCCCAAGTCCTCACTGCTCCTCCAAGAATAATTTTTAAAATATATTTTATTTTTAAATTAACAATTAAAAATGTTCTACTCTGTAAAATGAAACTCAGAGTTCTGTAAATAGAATTCACTAATTACACACTTAAAAAAAAAACAACCACCAAAAATTTTTTGAACCTTACAACTTGAAGAAAAGAATGCGTTCTTCATCTTATTCTCATGAAATCTTATTTTATACATGATCCTTGAATAATAGCAGCCTGACTCCTGGCATATTTTCAAGTATTCTGCATATATTCACTGGAAAACTATTTACTATGCAAGAGCTTTAAATAAAAAAATTTCTTGCATAATACACAGTGTTTTTCTATTGCATACCTGAAAATCTGGCAAACAAAATTCAGTCATAGTTGAAAGAATGTATTTCATAACAAAAATGCCTTCTGATTTTTTTAGAGACAAATACTTCCTTTTCATCTGAAGTAAAAACCTTGAATCTAGCTTCAGCCATTAAGTAGACAATGCAGAATGTACCTTTCACCTTTGATCCACAAGGGGGCAGACTGCTCTCACCAACAGCCAGCCTGCCAGACAAGATTTGCTAGAAGTTAATGTTCCTAGGATACAAATGCTTGATGCTTATGTGATATCAAACTGGCACCAGGATTTTAAAGTAGAATAATGGGGACTATGGGTGGGGAATATCTATGCCTCTCCAGACATCAGTTTTCTCATTCTCAAAATGAGAGAGTTGGACCACAGTTTAAATCCCACATATGATGGTTTTTAATAGCATCAAAAAGCCTGAGAAGGCACAAAGTTTCATTAGAGGGTGATAATCCCTTTTCCTCTTAAATTTATTACTTCTACCTTAGAATGCCCAGGAAATAAAGGACTCCATTTGTTTATTTCACTAAAGAAGTCAAACAAAACAACTAATTTACAAAGCAAAGCATCCATTTTTACTACTGTTTTTAAGCCCTTAACATCTGTTAACTAGGTTAGACTTCCAGCCTCCTACGTGGTCTCCTGCCTTAAACCTATTATGTATTTGTATCAGGACCAGCTTTTTACCAAATCCCCTTCCCTGCTCAAACAATTGACATGGCTCCCCATTATCTATAGCTCAAATTCCTTAATCCAACATTCAAAGACATGGTATAGTCCCACTTCACATTTCTGTCTTCCTTGGCCTGCTCTTTTCTGCATCATCCAAATGGATCTATTCAATGTTGCCAGAACATGCCTTTTTTTAACCTGGAATGAACTTCCCCTGTCCTCTTGGCCTATCAAAGCTTCCATGCAAGACCTAGTAAAAGTCCCAGGTTTCAATCCTTTCCTGACCAATCTAACTTGCAGACGCCGTCATTGTTAGCCCTGCCAATAAACATCTATTAAGCATCTACTGTATGTGAATGGGGGACGCTGTGGCAGGCCCTGGGGATGCAAAGATTTGTATTAGACTAATTTTCTGCTCTGAAGGAGCTGAAAAGGGCAATGTGATGTAGAGAAAGAACCAAATACAGAGCTGTAAGGGCGTGAGTTCTGACCCTGTCTCCTTTACTTATCAGCTCTGGGACTTTACCATGTCACTAAATATCCGTGTCTCAGTTGCCTCTCCTTTGAAATGGGATAATAGTGCTTGTAGTCCCTCACAGTCCTGCTGTGGGGAAAGCAGTTTGTAAAATAAAACATGTTATAAATATGAGTGTTACTATAATTCAGTTAGGGATACTGCACACATAGGGGAAAAGATTAAACAAAGTGACATAAACTGAGACCCAAATGAATGATTCAAATGATAGGTGCTATAGGAAATCCAAGAAGGATCATATCCCTTAAGTCTACAACATTCAGGGACAGCCTTGGGACTTGAGTGAGGTTTTAAAGGAAAGGTAAGACTAAGTAGTAGAAAAGAGAGAGGAGGATTAAACCTTTCTGATTGGCAAAGATGACAATAAAGGGGAAACCACTTATGTTCAAAGGACTACAGGAAAAAAGGAACATGAATGCCCTGTTGGGGCAGCTGCGAATTGATCTAGTAGTCATTCTGGAAAACCATTTGGGATGATCCCCTTAAAGTCACTAATCTCTGCATCTTCTTTGATCCATCCATACTGCTAGTAGGCATATTTGAGGCAGCTATTTTTGGTAGTGTTTAAGAACTAGAAACTGAATGCTCATCAACCAGGGAATAACTGGACAAATTACTGTATATGAATGTAAGGAAATAGTATTGAACCATGATGAATAAAGGCACAGTGTCAGAGAAACCTGGGAAGAATTATAGAGCAAATAGATTACAGTGGCTCTCAACCTTCCTAATGCGGCGACCCTTTAACACTTGTATGTGGGCGTATCTGCATGTGGACGGACCCATCTGGAGAAGTATAGAAGAGTGGTGTCTCGGTTCCTAAGACCACTGGAAATATGTGTTTTCTGATGGTCTTAGGCGATCCCGTTCGACCCCCAAAGTGGTCGCAACCCACAGGTTGAGAACCACTGAATAGAACCAGAACAATTGTTATATAATGACCATAACACAAAGAAAGATAAGCTTTGAAAGACTTAAAAGCCTGGATCAATAACCGAGGTTTCAGAATTCTGTTAAGGAAGGAGACTATCTACCTTCTCATGGAAAAAAGACGAACTCAAGATGCAGAATGAGACACCCATTTTTGATCAGCGTGGGAATTGACTTTGCTTGATGATGTGAACTTGTTACAAGTTTTTGTTTTTCTTTTTTTCAATGGGAGGAGATGTTAGGAAGAGGGAGGGTACGGATAAGTTTATTTCACCAAAAAAAAAAAAGAAAGAAAAAAGAAAAGAGAAAAGAGAACAGAAGGAAGGCCAGAAGGAATTACAAACAAGACAGCTTTGAAAGTTACATGTTGAAATGCATTATATATTTTAAAAAGAAAAGCAAGCTGTATATAAGAGACTTGCAATTTCATGTAAAATCGTCTCCTGTTCTACAATATATGTATATATATACATATATACATATGTATATACACACATATGCACATATGGAAACACTCATTTTATTTGTTTGCTAAGTTTAGAATTTAAAAAAAAAAGCAGAGAGAGAGAAAGTGAGAGGGGGCAGGGGAATGAGACTATACCAGGTAGAATGCGCCAGAAAAATTCAATTCAACAATTATTTGTTAAGTGCCTATTATGTGGCTGGCACTGAGAATGAGACAGCTATGTTTGCAGTACGAGTAGGCTTTGTTAGCAAAAAGACAGTGTCCTTAGAGGAATAGTTGAAGATAATCTTAAAAGGTAGATAAGGCCTGGATTGTGGAGGCTCTTGAAAGCAAGGTAAAGGAGACTGGACTTTAGCCAGAGGGTAATTAGGGCACTGTAAAAAAAGAGCAGGGACATGGGCTGAAAAAGTAATATGACTCAACAGGATTGAGTAACAGCCACAAAACCTAAATCAATCTTAATATACATTGAGATGTGCCCAGCACCAGGGAGGTGATAGTTATGTGTGTTGTACTTGACCCTAGTAAAAGGACATCTGGAATGTTGTGTTCAGTTCTGATCAGGACATCTTCAGAAGGAATTTAACCATCTGAATAGAGTGCTAAAGAAGGTGACCAAGATCCAGGCAACCTTGAGGCCATGCAATAAGAGGACTGGGTAAAGGAAATTGGTATCTTTTCCCTGGAGAAGAAAAGGTTTCTGGGAGGTGATGGCTATCATTAAGTTTTCAATAGGCTGTCTTATGGAAGAAAGTTACAAAGAGGAAAATATAGACTGGACAGCTAAAAAAATAAAAACACCTTCGTAATAATTAGGAATATCAAAAAATAGAATGAGCTGTCTTGAAAGAATGTGTGTTTTCCCCTCAGTAGAAATGTCATGGAGAGCTTTCCTATAAAGGTGAGGGCTAGAATGGTTTTTTGCAGCCTCAGTTTCCTCATCTGCAAGATGAGTAGGTTGGATTAGATGGTCTCTGTGATCTGTTCCAGATGTAGATCTGCGGTGCTCTGGGATGACCTTAGAGATCCCATGTAATTTTAAAATCTGTGAATCTCTAATTTCACTGATAACATGATAAAATGAGTCTTTTGAACAAGTTTCTTTTTATAGCTTTTTCCTTCATGTGACTGTATAGCACAGATGTCATAATTGCCTTGTTCTGAATCCAGAGTCTTTAAATCATTGCTCTATTCGGCCCCCACCAGAAGCCACTAATACCGAAATCAATTCATGGTCATTCAGGATTCCTACTCTATTAAAGGAATCAAGAGGGAATACTGATGATTGTAATTAATTAGAACATTTAAAACCAGTCTTTCACCTAATTGCTTAACAACCTTAACATGAAAAGGCTTCGGTTTTATAACAGTAGCTAAATGAACAAGCTAGTCTAAGTCTACCTGAGGGAACCAGGATTTCACCAAGATTGTTACCTTCCCAAATGCCCTCAACTCTCCACTATAATTTCTATCACACGCTAAGGCAAGAAAGAGTATAAAGGAAAGTGAGGAAGAGAAGAAGATGAGAACAGAAAATATGAGAGAGGAAGAAGGGAAAGAGGGACCATGTGAGACAGTGAATGAATAGCAGGCCTCTGGTCAGGAAAACCTAGGTTCAAGTCTTGCCTGTGGCACAAACCATCACTAATTGTGATGAAGAGAGAAAGAAAGAAAAGAGGAAGAGAGTTTGAAAGGAGAAGGTAAAAAGCACACTTTGGAGAGGTTTACATCTTCTCAAAATTAAAGGATAAGATTAAAGCTGTTACACATAAAACTCCCTCTCTTGCTGCCTTCAGCAATCACTATATATGACCAAAAGATGGAGACATCCAACACAGCATTAGTTGTGAAGATCCTGTATTGGGGAGTCATAGGACCTGCATTCAAATCCCACCTCTGACTTTTATTTTCTATGTGACCTTCATCAAGTCACTTAACTTCCCTGATCAGTTTCTTCATCTGTAAAATAAGGGGAATGGGTTCCGTGACCTCCGCGCTTTCTCCCAGCTTCAGTTCTATGATTCTGCGATACCCTTGAACAGTAGTGTTTAGACAATTAAAATCTTAGATTGCATACCATTCTTCTGTATTATTCAGATACAACTTCCAAAATGAAGAGGCAGCATGAAATCATATATACAGAATGGGTTTTGGAAGCAGGAAGACCTTGGTTCAAATGGTGCCTCAGAAACTTATTAGCTATGTGATCCTCGCCAAACCACCTCTTTAGATTTCATTTTCCTTATATATAAAATGAAGAGTTTGGACAAAATGACCCCTAACTTCACTTCTAACTCTAAATCTATGGCCCCATGACCAGGAGTTCTTTTCTTGACAGATATTTGTAACAATGAACAAAAACGGCACTAAAGAAATAATTCGTAGAACATCATACATTGAACTATGAACACTAATTCCACAAAATTTCTCTCTAATATAAAACACGTTCTATTTTCGGTCACAGACAGATAATAAATAAAGCATTTAATTAGCTCTTATAATTAAATACCAGGCAAAGGTGCTAGGGAAACAGGTGACAAACAAACAAGCAAGGGAGAAGCTTACATTATAATGCCAGAAAATGAAAACATAAACAAATGGTCAAAAAGGAGAGTGGTATTGAAGTAATGAAGTCGATTGTTTCTCATTGCCATAAATATAGAAATATTAGAGTTCAGGTTGGAGACTGACCTCTGATTCCTACATTCAGGTCTCAATTTAGAGCTCTCCATCTGAATGCTGAACAATTATAGGTCTCAAGGAAACTATAAAAAAGGGTTTTCATTCTTTGTTGAAGGGAAAGATTTCAACTTCAATACATTTCATGTGCCCAGTGGGGATGCTTATATGAAAACAATACTGCCTTCTTCTACAGAAATTGTACTTTCTCCAGGAATATATCTGTGAAAGTATACATGAGATAGGGCTTAGGAAAGTGGAGCTGACTCATACCTGCTGCTCAAATGCAAGAGAGATGCTAAGATTTGACTGCCTCCGACAAAAATGTTTAAGCTGGGGTCTGTGGACAAATTTCAGAGAGTGCATGACCTGATTTTTAAAATATTTAACAGCTATGTTTCAAAGTAATTGGTTTCTTTTGTAATCCTGTGTGTTTTGTTCTATGCATTTAAAAAATTATTCTGAGAAAGGGTCCATAGGTTTCACCAGATTGCCAAAGGGGACCATGATACATGACAAAGATAAGAATCCCTGGAGAGTATTAATCCCATGAAATTTGTAGGCAGAGTAGATCAAGGACTTCTCTAGATTGAAACCTCTTTCATATTAGCAAAGTTGCCCCAGGTCCCTAATAGATCAAATACAAAATTCCTATTTAAGAACTTCAATGCATATTCACTACTTCTTGATTTAATCCTTCCTAACCCTGTTTATCTCTTACCACATTTCACTTGCACTCTCATAATGCTACCGAATACCTATTTCCATATTCCTATCCCCCACACGTGGTATTTTCTCACTCATTTCTCATTTTTTGCCTTGTTTCTCCCTCCAACCTTTCCTGCTCTACATGACATCATACCTCTCCGGGCAACCCTGCTGAACTCAAATCCACTTATTTCACTCATTATCCCATGTCTTCCAATCTTCTCTGCTTTGGGGATACCTCTCTTTGTGTTTATCTTATTTTTTCCACATCATTAGAATGTAACCCTAACCCTGGGGTTACAGAGATATTACGAGACTAAAGGGCTTAGTGATTTGGTGCATTGGAGTATATGTGGGCACGTTACCCAGATTCTTGGGATTTCCAGTTCCCTTGACCACAAAAGTACTTTTGCTTGGTCTTTTAACGATGCCCACAAGGAGATAAAGTAAAAGAGGAGGAGTAAGACCTACCTAGGGTGTATATTTTCCATGCCACTCCTCAAGGGATATATTGTCCCAGGGGGCAGTTGGGAGTGGGGTGGGGTAGAGAACAGAGTCAAATCTATAGAAGGCGCTATCAGGACTAGGATTATTCTGGAAATAGTTCAAGTAGAGACACAGCTTCTCAGCTCAAGATTACAGTTGAGACTAGATGCAGGCAAACCTGAAGCAGCAGTTGGTGAGTGCCAACAGTCTAAACCACAGCTTCTTTCCTCCTCTGTTTCTTCAGAGTGATATGTTGGGGAAATTTCTACCAGTGTTTTAAAAACCTCAATCACTTTCCTTTTTATGCCCTTACAACCCTTGTGGAGGTGAAATCAAGAAAGAGATCTAGCAGAAGGATTTGGAAGCACTGTTTCTTTTTAATGTATACTTAAGTTTTATGTTATTTTATTTATTGTTAAATCACACGGCCATTACCAATGAAATAAAGAATCCTATGAGATTAGAGGATCAAGATTGGTAGGGGAAGAAGCCAGTCCATGGGAATGGAAATTTGAGCTAATATTGATTCATTTTATTTTGGTAATATCTGAGTATATCTACTAAACTGAACCTAGAGAAAGTAGATGAACCTGAGAGAGTGGTGTGGTTGTTTCCAAGTGAATTTTTTTGGCACTGCATATGGTACCACTCCCCAATATCCCATTACATGCCAAATGTCTATGTCTTTTGTTCTACCAGAGTAACTGGGGTAAGTTACAGGGATTTCTTCCTGTAGCAAAAGAGTATCTTCCCAAGCTATGGGAACCTTAGCATCTAATTCAGAGTCATACATGATGAGAATTTAATGATAAAGAGAATATTGTTGATCATCCTATAAACTTTGTATTTAAAAAAAATTAGTAAGAGATGCAAATTAAAACAACTCTGAGGTACCACCTCACAACCATCACATTGAATAATAAAACAAAAAAGGAAATGACAAATGTTGGAGAAGATGTTGGAAAATTGGGACATTAATGCATTGTTGGTGGAGTTGTGAACTGATCCAAGCATTCTGGAGAGCAATTTGGAACTATGCCCAAAGGGTTGTGCATATCCTTTGATCCAACAACACCACTACTAGGTCTGTATCCTAAAGAGATCATAAAAAACGGGAAAGGGCCTAAATGTCCAAAAATTTTTATAGCAGCCTTCTTCATAGTGGCAAAGAATTGGAATTTGAGGGGATGCCCATCAATTAGGGAATGCCCGAACAAGCTGTGGTATATGAATATAATGTAATATTATTGTGCTATAAGAAATGATGAGCAGGCCAATTTCAGAAAAACCTGGAAAGACTGACATGAAGTGACACTAAGTCAGCGGTTCTCAACCTGTGGGTTATGTTCAATTTGTAACAATGAAAATACATCCTGCATATCAGATATTTGCATTACAATTCATAACAGTAGCAAAATTACAGTTATGAAGTAGCAACGAAAATAATTTTGTGGTTGGGGGTCACCACAACATGAGGAACTGTATTAAAGGGTCACGGCATTAGGAAGGTTGAGAACCACCACGCTAAGTGAAGTGAGCAGAAGCAGGAGAACACAGTACGCGATAGCAGCAACATTGTACAATGATCAGCTTTGATAGATCTAGCTCTTCTCTACAATATAATGACCTATGACAATTCAAAAAGACTCATGACAGAAAAGCTATCCAGAGCCAAAGAAAGAACTATGGAGTCTGAATGCAGATCACAAGCATGCTATTTGTTCCTTTTTTTTGTCTTTTCTTCCTTGAGGTTTTTCCCTTTTGTTCTGATTCTTCTTTAACAACATGACTAATGTGGAAATATGACTGTACATCCATAGCCTGTATCAGATTGCTTGCTGTCTTGGGGATGGGGGGAGGGGGAGAAAGGCAAGGATGAAAAAGTTAGGAACTCAAAATCATATAAAAATGAATGTTGAATATTATCTTTACATGTAATAAGAAAAAAATAAATACTATTAAGTGGATAAAAATCAGTAAGATAAAATTCTGTATCTCAGGCACTGTCATAGCTAATATATCAGCAAAATGGTAATCAATCAACATTTATTAATACCTACTGTGTGCCAGACAATGTATGAAGCTCTGAGGATACTAAAAGAAGCAAAAGAAAGCCCCTGCCCTCAAAGAGCTTACAATCTAATGAGGGAAGCAATATGCAATGAGAGAGAGAGAGAGAGACAGAGAGACAGAGAGAGACAGAGAGACAGGGAGAGCATATGAAAGGAGAGCTATATAAAAAAGCTATATAAAGGAGAAATAAGAAATAATTAACAGAGGGGAGGCACTGGAATTGAGAGGGATTGGGGAAGGCTACCTGTAGAAGGTAGAATTTATAGGAAGCCAGGGAGGTCTGTTGTCAGAGCAGAGGAGGAAGAACATTCCACTTGGGGGATAAACAGAGGGAATGCCCAGAGCAGAGAGATAGTGTCTTGTTCATAGAATGGCCAGGAGATCAGTGTCACTGAATCCAAGAATATCTGTTGGGGAATAAGGTAGGGGGAAAGCAAAGAGTGCTGGGTTATGAAGGATTTTGAACACCAGACAGAGCCTTTTGTGTTTGTTCCTGGAGTCAATAGAAAGCCATTGAGTATATTGAATAGGAGGAGGGTGACATGAGAAATAGAAATTAACGAGACAATAACAATAATTCACAACTTAGTGAATTTAGCCCTATCAGTCTAAAATGTTTTCCTCACAACAGCTATGTGCGGTGGGGAGTAATTAATAATAATAGTAAATCCTTCTTTGTTTCACAGATGAGGAAACCAAGATTCAGAAAAGAGCAATCCCCAAGGACATAATTGGTAGGGATGATAATAACTATCAATGCTAAGATCTGAAATCCGATATTCGATCCCATTCACTTCTCTTTCCATTCCACCTTGGTGCCTCCCTGTGAGAGTTAGGTGGACATGCTTTCTAACTCTAGCTCTGCCATTAGCGAGTTGCCCACTAACAATGTTTAGGGCTCCATTTCTTCCTTACATAAAGTGATATCATTGGCCTTGATGTCTTAGGCCCCTCCCCACTAAAACAGACCAGGACTCTATTCTCTGTAGAGATGTCACTAGAGAATGTAAGAAGACTCTGGTTTTTCCCTCTGTAGAAAGCTTAGCCATATTCTCCTTGCTTCTGCTCACTTGTTTATGTTGAAAGTGATTCTGCGTCATTCCGTATACCTACATAAAAGTGAACAGTTCAGCAGCGTGCTTCTTAGTCTACTTGCTTCAATCATCTTTCAATAGCTTTAATAACCTTCAATAGCTACCATGAGTAAATCTTTACCAAGAAGTTCATAAAAAAAAAAATCCCTGCTGTAGGGAAAGCACACACGTTCTGAAAAGCTCTCCTGCAGAGTTCCACAGTCAAATAAAAACAGAGAAAGGAGGGAAGATAAAAAGAAGGGAGGAGGCACAGAGTGTTTTATACTCACTTCTAGAGAGCCCTGGTCAGTCGTACCACAGTCCATCACCTGTCCCTTTGTTGGAAAGGGACAAATGACCAATTTTAAACACGATTGAGTAACACTCAAAAGAAAATCCAGTGTAATTTCAAAGTCAGATGTAAACTATAGGCCCATGGTGTTACAAAACCATCATTAACGTTGCCAGACCTAATGATTGCATTTAAAACTCAAGGTACCTAGTTCAGAGTACAGAGCAGCATCCATGTTTAGAGAACAGATGCCTAACCACAACTTTCTGAATAACTTCTTCCTTTAAACCTTTTGTTTTCTGAACCAAATAATATTTTTTAAAAAACTATCTTATTAAACATAAGGTGACAATATTCTCTTTTTCACCATACCAAATGACTGGCTCTTCCTTTGCTTAAGAGGCTAAGTAAATAATTGAGAGACTAAGTAAATAAATATTCACCAGTATCAAACAACTTAATACATTTCTAAATTCTATATCCACTTACTAGCTCCAAATCTTTCTCAAAGGATGAGAGAGAAGAGATGATAGCTTCTGTTGCTGTAGTTTCAGATGTGTCCAACTCTTTGGGACCCTATTTGGGGGTTTTCTTGGTGAAGATAGTGGAGTGCTTTGCCTTTTCCTTACCCAGTTCATTTTTACAGATGAGGAACCAAGGCAAACAGGATTAAATGACTTCCCCGGGGTCTTATAGCTAGTAATTGTCTGAGACCAGATTTGAACTCATGAGGGTGTCTTCTTGATTCAAAGCCCAGTGCTCTATCCACTGAGCCCCTCTACCTACCCAATGAAGTAGCACCCTTGCTTAATAAATGTTGGCATCATTAAATTAGGTTGAGTGATTGGTGGTAGATCCCAGAATCAATTTTAGAGCTGAAGGAGGCCTTAGAGATCATCTACAACTGCTCCCCCATTTTCTCCTGCTGCTACCACCCTACTGATGAAATCAGAGCAGGAGTCCTAGTGCTAGCTCAATTTCAAGTCATCTAACATCTAAAATCTTACCTAGATTTTGAATTTAAAAATCTTTACCCTGCCATTCAACGTCTTTCATAAACTCATCCTAATCAACTTTTTAAACCTTATTTTCTGCTATTCAGATATATAGATACAAACATAGATACACACACACACACAGACACACACATACACACACACATTCTGCTCTATGCAACTGGTCTCCTCAATGTCATGTGCATACTCTGTATCTGCCTTTGCTCCCTCCATGTCTTCTATCAAGCAGGGCCTTCTCTCTCTCCTCCATTTATCCAAATGACATCCTTGATGGAAAGTAAAGCTCAAATTCCACTTCCACCATGATTTTCCCTCCTGATTATTCTAACACACACTGATCTTTCCTTTCTCTGAATTCCTATGTCTATAGCATTCATTTAACACTCACTGGATCCTACCTGTATACATCTCTTTTATCATGTATGTTTTATCTCTCCACATAGATTATAACTTATTAAAGGAAAGAGATTATGTATTTCTTTATGTCCCCCTTACTGAGAGTAGTGTAGTTGAAAATATAATACTTGATTTTAGATTTCAGTCTAAATTTATTATGGAAATGACTATATTTAGAACTTCCGTAATTATTTAGTTCACATATCGAATCCCAAAGGTGAATGACTTCTAATTAAATGGAATTAAAAAACAAAACCTTCCCAATATCCAAAAGGAATGCAAGACAACTGAATGTTGCTTAAAATTATTAAAGTTCCAATAGATATGCCATTTTAAACAAACAGAAAAGACATAAATCTGAGTTGTAATCACATTTCTAATTCACGGATTTGATGAGAATTCCTGGTGTAGGGCCCATTATAGCAATACTTTGAGGTCATATGAGAATATGCTACTGTTATTATTCTTCCAGAGTTTGACTTAGGAATTCATTCTTTGCTTCTGGCTGGAGAAATAACAAAGGATCTCTTAACAATTTACAAGCACAGTTCTGAAGGCCTTTCCTGAAATTCTCAGTCCTGAAATACATGTTTAAAAGACACTTATTTCCCAGAAATTTTGCACAATTTTTTTGTGTGGCTCCAAGACTTTAATGACTGGTGAGGCAATTGGAACCTAATGAATTCGCAATCTCCAGAAATTTGTTCTGATAAGACCTAATTAAAAGTTGGAAGAAGGAAATATGTACTACCATTTGGTTTAATTTAAGTGTGATATATTATTTAACAAATTAAGACACCATTTTTTTTGAAAGCAGAGCACAAATATTTTCAACAGCTTTTTTCCCATACTTACTCTTATTATAGCAATGAGTCATCTGATGTCAGGGCACAAATTTTTCCCTGAAACAAACAAGACTGCTTGAGCATGGTGAAAACTTTTGTTAGATTAAATTTAGAAAATAATTCCAAAGTCTCTTCTCCTTACAAGCCTCTGTGCTAGGAGCTAGAATATAATAACAATAAACAGCTTATGTCCTCAAGAAGCTTCTAATCAAATCACTAAATTAAGGTTGAAGACAGAGAAGACATTCTTTGCTCGCACTGACTGATAAAATGCAAATGCTCTTTTCGTTTTTTCCCAAATCATAGGGTGGAATTTTGTATTGCTCCGGTGTCTAAGAAAAAGGAACCGAAGGCAAAGAAACTGCCTTTTAAATGACAGCTGGTCAAAGAGCTGAATTAGCACTTGGAAAGGCAATGAGAAGACTTTGGTTAGGAAAAGTATTCCTGGTGGAAAGGGAGAAAAAAGCAAGTTTCCAGTACCTAAGTCTTCCTGCCAAATATAAACTGCAATTTTAAAAAATCTTCCCCATAAAAATATACCAGTATGTATGATTTCAAGAAGTCATGAGATAACAAATGATAGGACGCAAAAACTGTTTTATTTTTTTATTTAAAATAGAGCTTTATGCTTCACAGAAACAAGTGCAGGGAGTACTTAATTTATTATCTTCGACACTTTACAAAACAATACATTTTCAGAAAACGTATACATATAAAATATAACATTTAGGCAGATAATTATTTACATCTAGAGGCAGTTGAAATGTTAAGCAATAAAATTAAATGGTCTAAAATAAATATTTTTATGACTTGCTGTATGTTTAAACATTTTAAATGTGTCACTGAGCTGTTACTGAGTTCTAAAATACTGTTATTTCTAAGTAAAAAGATTAGCATTATATAACTGTATAAAACTGCAAAGCTTTTACACAAACTCATAAATCAATGAAACATTTAAACATCATTCACTTATCTTCAAAATTTGTGTCGCCTTTCAATTAAACAATTAAAAAGTTAGCAACTACTAAAAGTCCCATCTGTGCAGAAAATATATACAGCTCTCTTGGATGTAATTTATTACACATTTATCATTTAAAAACATATTGTACATTTTTAAATTCCTCTTATGCATTTTCTCTGACTTATCTGTTAAAATATAGTCTCTTCTGTGTTACTAAAAATTTTTAAATGAATAATCTTCTTTAAATTGTCTAAAGCAATGATCAGTTTCACAGTAGGTGAAGACATTTTTCAACATCAAAATAAAATTATTTTTATATCTTAATAGTGTAACTGTTATATAGTCATGCTAAAGCTGCATAAGAAATTAGTCTAGGAAAAGAAAAAATGTCATTTGTATTAGTGCCTTAGAATTCATTCCAGAACTCTTCATTAAATCTAAAATTAATTTTCATGATTGGTTTTAGGACACTTTTGAAACCTGAAATACAACTGAAGAAAATCCATTTGGACGGTCTTCTCCAGTATAGGATTAGAATAGTGCATGAATGGACTGTTGTTGGTCAGTCTGGCAATGGAATGTTATCTGGAGTTCATGCTCACAGATAATAATTACATGAAAAAAATAAGCTTTAAAATATATAATAACTACTAATAAGGTTAGACCACCATAAAGACTTAAGATCATTTATCTGGGCAATGTTTCTAGCTAAGGTCTGCACTGGTCACATAAACTTTGTAATAAATAATGTACCCTTTCCAGGCATAACAAATAATTGTGTCCACACAATAAATGAAAGCTATATGAACATTACAAAATGTGGATCCATCTAATTTGCTACACTGTCTTCCACGTTAACAAAAGTGATAAAAACTGAAGGACTGCAGATATAGGTCTAATTCTCAAATATCTTTTTGCTCCTTTTTTTCCAGTTTTGAAATACACAGCACTAATTTCTTACTACAGTTGTATTCTTAGTAGTTGCATTGTCTAGTATGGAAGTTTCAAAGCAGTATTTGACTCTAATACTGTTAGAGCTATAAAAAGACATTTTATATAAAATAGCACATCCTACTGGTCAGATTAGGTAGATAATTCCTCAACATAAATAAGTATACTACAGAAAAAATTTAATTTTCCTCCAAATTTCTTGTTAGTTTAAAATGTATATGCATTCTACTTGAAGTTTTTTCTTAAAGATGAGATTCAAATATTGGGGATCTTTAAATTTTTTGTAAGGTCTGAACAACATGGCATAATGGCTGAAAATGAGGTCTTGGCTAAATTTTAAAAAAAGTGCAAGTATGGAACATACACATAATATGTATGTATAATATACATATCATATATATGGATATATATATGTATATGCATATACACACACACACACACACTGTACACATCACAATTCAGGTAATTACTTCCACTTTTTTATACCAAGAATTGACGTATAATGGGATTTAGGGAACAAAGGGTAGACTTTTCTCAGACAACAAAACCTAAAATTACTTCATGTGTACTTAAATATCAAAATAAAATTACCGACAAATGTGTGCATTTTATGTGAAATGTAATGTCTAGTTGAAAAATTAGCCATCCATGGAAAGTCAAAGTCTTATCCAGAAAAAAACAAAAGCAGGTGTAGAGATGTTTTCAATAGATAGAATCAAACAGAAAGAAGAAGAGACAGGAATGAAGGAATGAGGTAGGCTGAGCAGAACATTAGGAATGGAGAATTTCTTTAGCAAAGAACTTTTATCTATATTTTTTAGTGGCTTGTGATCACAAGCCAAGAGGGGAGGAGGGCGGGGGATGAAAGAACTAAGACGTGGACTTAGACTTATATACGAGAAAGATATTGTTAAATACTGTTAAGTGCTGCATTCACTATGCCAGCAAATTTGGAAAACACGACAGTGGCCACTGGATTGGAAAAGATCAGTTTATGTCCCAATCCTAAAAAAGGGCAACACCAAGGAATGTCCAAATTACCCCAAAATTGTGCTCATTTCACACATCAGTAAGGTTATGCCGACCATTCTGCAAGCTATGCTTCAGCAATATGTGAACCAAAAGCAGGTTGATTTCTAAGAGGCAGAGGAACTAGAAACTAAATTGCTAACATTCACTAGATTGCCACAAAAGCAAGGGAGTTCCAGGGGGGGAAAAATCTACTTCTGCTCTATTGACTATACTAAAGCCTTTGAGTATGTGGACCACAATAAAATGTGGCAAGTCCTCAAAAATGGGAGGACCAGATCATCTTACTTGTCTTCTGAGGAACCTATATGTGGGTCAAGAAACAACAGTTAGAATCAAACATGGAACAACTGATTGGCTTAAGATTGGGAAAGGAGTACCACGAGGTTGTATATTGTCACTTTACTTATTTAACTTATATGCAGAGTACATCATGCAAAGTCCAGGCTAGATGAATGAAAAGCTGGAATTAAGGTTGCCAGGAGAAATACAAACAGTCTTAGATATGCAGGTGATACCCCTCTAATGACAGAAAGTGAAGACTTAATTAAGAAGCCTCTTGTTGAGGGTGAAAAAGGAAAATGTAAAAGCTGGTTAGAAGTTTAACATCAAAAAACTAAGATCTTGGCAACTGGTCCCATCACTTACTGGCAAATAGAAGGAAAAGAAATGGAAGTGGTGTCAGTTTTTACAGTCTTGGGCCCAAAGATCACTGTTGACCAGCGGTTCTCAACCTGTGGGTCGCAACCCCTTTGGAGTCGAACAACCCTTTCACAGGGGTCACCAGGGTCACCTAAGACCATCGGAAAATAGATATTTCCAATCGTCTTAGGAACCTCCTCTATCCATCTCCAGGTGGGTCCACCCACATGGAGACACACACACATACAACTATTGAAGAGTCCTGGCATTAGGAAGGTTGAGAACCACTGCTGTAGACAGTGACTGCAGCCATGAAATCAAAAGATGCTTCATGCTTGGTAGGAAAGCTATGGAAAACCCGGACAATATACTAAAAAGCAGAGACATCACTTTGCTGACAAAGGTCCATATAGTCAAAGCTATGGCTTTTTCATTACAATGAATGAGCATGTGAGTAGCTCTAAAGGAAAGCTGAGCACCGCAAAATTGACACTTTCAAATTGTGGTGCTGGAGAAGACTTTTGAGAGTCCCTTGGACAGCAAAGAGAGCAAATCAGTCAATATTAAATTAATTCAGGCTATTCACTGGAAATTCAAATGGTGAACTTGAAACTTAAATACTTTGGTCACATAATGAGAAAATAGGACTTAGTGGAAAATACCCTGATGTGAAAGATTGAAGGCAAAAGGAAAAGGGGAGGGTAGGTGAAGAGATGGATAGAGAGTGCCAAAGAAACAATAAACATGAACACGGATAGTCCGGTGGAGATAATGAAGGATGGAAGCACCTACAGTGCCTGAAGGTCCATGGGGTCACTAAGAGTCATCCATAACTGAATGACTAAACAGCAACAAAAGGCTTGTACTGGCAAATTTGCCATGGGGCATTATGATTTCCCAAATAGTTAAAGTCACTTAAAATTCTATTCTAGCAAGAGAGGAAAAATGGCTTAGTTTTCTCTTTTATCCCAAATATAGAGTTCAGACCAGAAATTAAAAAAAAAAAAGATTCATTCTGGAAGCAACATGACATGGTTGACAGAGCACTGGCATCAGAATGGGAAAGACCTGAATTCAAATCCCATCTCTGTCACTTACTAAGTATCACAGGCAAGTCACTTAACATTTTTGAGGTTGAGTTTGCTAATCTCCACTTGTGGGACAACAGTACCTGTAGAATCTATCTCACCAGCTTGAGTGATGAAACGAGATGATGTATGTAAAATATTTTGCAGAGCTTACGTACTATGTAAATGTCACTTATGACTACTCTAGTAAATCAATGAAAGTGGAAAGAGAAGCCAAGTTTGTATGTGTCAAGGGAAGGAAAAAGTAATTAAAGAAAAAATTAAAGAAAAAAATAAAAAGAAAAAAGAAGTCAATTTTTCTACTACTTTAATAAAAGAAAAGTTGCTTCTCCTAGCTGCATCCTATCTAATCTTCATAATGAAAGGATGATGTTATCTGCCAGTTTACTTTGTTTCTATTCTGAAGATCTAAATCTCAAAACTAGCACTACAGAATAAATGCACAATGGAGCTGTTTTGGATAACGTATTGGATTGTGCCTCCTTTTCTAGAACATTAACAATGATCAAAATATTGAATGGGGTCATCTCAAAATAGGACAGCCATATAGGACTATCTTAAGCAAAATAACATTTATGCCACTTTAGACACCTGGCACACAGATATTTTAATACAATAATGATGATGAATTTCTATATATAGTTTGATGTCAACTGTCAATTTTAATTCATTACTTGTTCTTACTTCCTGCCAATGTCAGAGATGCTATATTTAAGAACTAAAGTTTAAGCAACTTAGTTAACAATTTCAGTTTTATACTCTGAAATCTTGATTTAAAGCCAGGTTTAGAGGCTTGTGCTTCAATCAATCAACAAATAAATAGACACCAATTAAGTGCTTACTATGTACCAAGTGGGCAGCTAAGTGGCACAGTATATAGAACACAGGGCCTGAAATCAAGGAGACCTGAGTTTGAATCTGGCCTCAGACACTTGCTAGTTTTATGACTCTGGGCAAGTCACTTAACCCTGTTTGCCTCAGTTTCCTTATCTGTAAGCAAAATGAGCTACAGAAGGAAATGGCAAATCGCTCCAGTATCTTTGCCAATAAAACCCCAAATGGGGTCACAAAGAACCAGACGCAACGGAAATGAATGAACATAAACAACAAATATACCAAGTCCTGTTCTAAGGGATACAAATAAAAAGCAAAAATAGTGCCTACCTTCAAGAAGCTTACATTCTAATAGGAGAGATAAAATATACATAAGTAAGATATATGTAGAGTAGAAGAAAGGCAACTAGAGGTAAAGGCACAAAATTGGGGAGAACAGGAAAGGTCTGCTAAAGAAGGTAGCATGTGAGCTGAGCCCTTAAGGAAAACAGTAATTCTGAGAGCTGAAAGTGAGAAGGAAGAACATTCCAGACACAAAGGACAGACAATGCCAAGGTATAGAAATAGAAGATGGAGTCTTTTGTATAGAGAACAGCAAGCAAACCAGTAAAGTTGGATGGCAGAGAATGTATTGAGCAATAATATATAAGAAAAATGGAAGGAAATAAGGTTAGGTCATTTAGAGTTTTAAATGCCTAACAAAGAGTAGATATCTGATACTGGAGGTAATATGGAGCCACTGGGGTCTACCAAGTAAGCTGTGACACAGTCAGACTTAGGCTTTAGAAAAGTCACTTAGGCTGCTTCTGGAGGATGGACTGAAGAGAGAAACTTGAGACAGAAATACCATTTAGAAGACTGTTGGTGGAGAATACAATAAGAAAACTATTAGAAGTCTAGGTGAAAAATGGTAAAGGAAAATTAGGGAGGTAGCTATATGAGAAGAGAGGAAAGATATTATCCGGGGGGTGACAAGATTTATCAGTTAATTGTATATGCGTGGTGAGTTGAATAAGAAGTTAAGGATAATGACACAGGTTGTTTCAGGATTGTGTTATAGATAAACTCTTATTAAATAATAATATTCCCATGTTCCCCTGGGTAGGATCATAGTTTTACAGATGGAAGAAACGTTGGAGTCCACCAAGGCTGGGCTTCTCCTTGTACAGATAAGAAAAGTAAGTGACTCCCCAAGATCAGGGTAGGATTTGAACTCAGGAACAAGATCTATTGCTAAGGTATTTTAGGTAACTAAATTCTCTTGGACAGGACTCAAGAGAGATCTGAGCCATAGAGCATTATGGTCAAAGTATGCTATGATATTAATCATAATGATAGTAAAAGTTATAAAAAAAAAAAAAAGAATTTGAGTTTTCATAGACCCTTCAACCTCACAAATCTGTTGATATGTGCAAGTAAAACCTGGTTCTAAATTCTACTTTAGAGACAAAAAATAAAGCTAGAAATGTATTTTCACACAATCATTCAATTTTTAAATATAAGTTGATTTTAAAGTATTATACAGAAAAGTATCAAAGCAAATTCCATCACTAAAATAGCAATGAAGCACTGTGCTCCAATTTACTTTCAAGTCAGGGTAGAAATGACAAATTCTGACTCTGCCGTGCCAAGTAGAAGATTGTGAACACAGAAAAATGGGGATCAAATCGACTATGAAGCAACTACAAACCAATTACTGCTCATAAGTAAAAAGAGGCTGCTGCTGAAATATTGACAAGAAATGATGTTTTTCAGCAATGTTCTAGCGTAAATGCCATAAACATTTATACTGCGCTTCACTCAAGAGCATTTTCCTTCAGTTCTTCATTGTATGGAAGAGAAAAAAAAAATCGGAAATAAGCAAGGTACCCTGATGCTTTAAATTTGCAAAGGAATTGAAAGAGGTACAAATTTCTCTCACACACAGGAGCTCTATTAAAAGAAAGTTAGAGGTGTACATGGCACGGAAAGGATGCGGAGCAGATATGACAAATGCTCTCAGTGTTATCCTATTCCCTTCAGAGAGCACTTGTCATACATAAGTACATCAGGAGGTACAGAGAACTTTATAACCTTTAACTCTGCTTTTCATCACCATTTTTCCTTTAAATGACTCCCTTTTTATTTCTTTTGTGAATTTTTTTTCCATAAAATTTGAGGCTACTTCCTAGGTGAGAATAGCATACTGAAACAAATCTCTGAAGGAAACAACAAAGTAGAAAACATTCAAATACTTTTCCAGAAATAGCGTATGTATTACATCTGAAGATGCCTACAGGTAAAACATTCAACAGTCTGATATAGAATATCTGCATGTGCTTTTAAAACTTAAATAAAGCATCTATATAGCCACTGTGCTTTAAATAAACTAAGTAGCACATTTAACCAATGTGAGGGTATCTGTCTTAATAACAAGTAATATTCCCTAGCATAAGCCAAATAATGCTACATTTCCAAATCTGTTGAATTGCCATATATTCACATTACGAATATGCATGGTATATAATCTTACAATAATCTACCTTTTAAATAAAGTGGGAGATGAAAATAAATGTAACTGTATTGTTAAAAGCTGGTATAGAACAGCTTTAAATGCTATTAGAGATATAGCTTTAAGTTTCTTAGACAGGGAGTGCTTATTTCTGTGTTTTTAGTATAGATTATACCACATTTTGTTTTGGTTTTCCCTCCTAAAGCTAGTTTTAGAAAAATCACTTAAGCAACTTCTATTATTTGGGCCCATTATGAAAAGAGTGTGAAAGATTAGGTAGGTTTTATCTTTCCTTCACCTCGTCCCAATAATATCAACACAGGCATGGTGAGAAAACTGAGTAAAGTAACATAACTGCATTAGGAGACTGGGAGCAATTTCCAAATAGTGTTTCAATGGTAGATTGGATAGAGTTATTTTTAGATTTTTCAGGGTAATATTAAAATAGCTTTATAAATCTGTACCAAATAAAGCCCAAGTAATTAGTTTTTTGTTTTTTGTTTTTTTTAATCTAGCCTTACTTGCCCTTCTGGACTAGAAGACATGTCATTACCCAAAGGAGTTTGACCTGTCTATCCACCCAAGAAAGACTAAATGGATAAAGGATGTTTATGGACTAGATTTCAATATGCATTTGAATGGACACCCTATAAGCTTGTCCAATTGTATGTGTAACTAGGACGGACAGCATAGATGTACAATGCACTAGGCCCAGAGTTGGAAGGGAAGAGGAGAATGAACTGGATTGATTTCAGGAAATTATAGAGTGCCTTTATTGAACTCAAGCTTCCCATGAAAGCAAAAACTTACCAGTATAATACTAGCATTTTACCAGTGTCGTTACAAGACAGCAAGACAAAGGATACCACTGCCTCTGAAGAACTAAAGATGAATCTCACATCAAGTGCAACGGAACGGGTTGTGATCATGGAACCAACAAACATTCTCTGAAGAAAAAACAAGAACAAAGGACATTATCCAAGAAATTGTATGACAGAAAGAAAAGATGGACAGGCCAAATGACAAGAGTGAAGGATGACAGGGGGACAGCCAGAGTGTTCCCCTAGTGCCAACCCACTGTCAGGATACATGTTGGGTGGATCCCTTGTGGCAATCTTTTGTGAGTACATGAACAAGTGGTGCACAGAACTGAGTGGCATGGATAATATCCATTCTGCATGGTCAGAGGTAACTACCAAATGAGTGACATCAGAGGTCCGTTTGAGTATATGACTTCCCCAATGGAGGTAGACTGAAAGCAAAAATCAGTAAAATCAGAATTATATTCTCCCTACTCATGAGAGACTGATATTTGTTCTGAACAAGAAGGTGAGTATATATTTACAACTGTTATTAAACAAAGATGTTTCTTAAGTTACCCTGTACAATCATAAAATTAGCTTCCATATGGTTTGCCCCAAAACAGCCATCATTTTCCCTCTTCCTCCTTCTACTTCTTCTTTCATTTCATTTCTAACTGGATTAAAAAAGATAAAAAGAGGAGTCCATTCACATTTTGGAAATTCCTACTGATGGCAAATTTATGACTGACTAAAGGCAGAGAGAGAGAGATCGAGAGAGAGAGAGAGAGAGAGAGAGAGAGAGAGAGAGAGAGAGCAGAGAATAATTGAAAGCTAAAACAGCAGGATGGTACAGTGAATACAGCACTGGCCCTGGAGTCAGCAGGACCTGAGTTCAAATCTAGCCTCAGACACTTAACACTTACTCACTGTGTGACCTTGGGCAAGTCACTTAACCCCAATTGCCCTGCCTTCCCCGCTCCAAAAAGCGAAAACTAAAAAATAAGAAAATAAAAGCTAAGAGTAATATTGCTAAGACAATAAATGGAGTGATTGATGTTTTATGAAGAAAATGTCAAATGGATGAATCTGAAGGTTCACCTAAGCCTGTTACCACTTCTGTGAAAGATCTCATTCTTCCTTGTTTTATAATTATGCTGTAAATACTGTAATTAGACAAATTTATTCTGCTTATGGGGGAAACCATGGAGAAGTGAAGGAAAATTACTTAGCATTCTCAATTAATTTGGTCCTTCATATATTTTGCCTTAGAATAAAAAGCCTATTTGAAATGTTTTGATTCGTCTGTCTTTGTTTCAAGTACAAAAAATTTAATAAAACATACTTTATTCATATTTCTTCTTAGCTCATTATTTTTACTATTTTAAAAATAACTTTCTTTAAGGAAAAAAAAGTTAGGTGATGAGTTATTATTCAAAATAAAAGACAACATGAAGACAAGATCAGTCAAAAGTTGCCCTTCCAGCACTCAGTTTTAAAATAGGGTTTCAGTGTTGTGCTTTGGGCACTTAAATACTGTACTGTATAACTCTGAGGTAGAGCAAAGGAAAAACAACAAAGCAAAAAATATTTACAGTTCTTAAAAAGATTCCTTTTTAACGCCAAATATCACTTATACTTTGGAGTCTTCTTTTACACAAAGTTGAGAAATGGTCTTCTTAATACGCAGAGCGGTCAAGCGAGCTGCTCCATTTGCATACCAACACTCCCTCATTATTCTACCCATTACTCGGAGTGCCTTGAAAAGAATAGATTTTTATATTATTATTATTTTGACTAGCAGTAGAAAATGAAAAAAAGCTGAGTAGTAAAACCAATGAACTGGAATCAAGCTGTGATGAACAAACAGTAAACACGAGACTACAATTAGAGCTAAATTAAAATTAAATCATGTACCCAAATGCAAAAAAATAATTCCACCTACATACATAGCTTTTATCTACAGAAAAACGAACTTCTCATTTAAAATTCAAACTGCTGGACTGGAAACTCATGGAGTTCCACTTTTCAACAATGTGATGAGCAAGTCAGGTAGAGTTCACATAGAGCAATTCAAGTAAAAATGTTTAAAATTAAGAGATAAGAGAAACATAAAGAAGGGGAAAAGGTGAGCTTTAAAAAAAAAAAAGACTCAAACATTGAGCCGCGTAAAATAATTGCTATAAAATAAGCCATTATGGAGATGTATTGTAGCCATAGTAGCAGTTGTAGTAGGTAGGGTAGATGATACAATGATGGGCTTAAAGGCAGCAAGACCCAAGTTGAAATCTTCCCTCAGACACTTAGTAGCTATATGGTCCTGAGAAAAATCACTAATTCTCTCTGGGGCTTCATTTTCCTCATCTGTAAAATAAAGGTATTGAACTCAGTGACTTTTAAGGTCTCTTTCCATTCAAAATCCATTGTTCCAAACGGGGGTAGTTCCAAAACCAGAAAGAAATAATTAGCTCTGAATTATTAAAGGACTGATGAGCAGTTTGTGGATTATCCCGTTCCACAAAGGAGTTACTAAGAATACTTGCTATCTTTGCTGAAAGTAGAACCAGAGAAAATAAGTCGCAGCAGAAGAGATTCAGGTTAGATATAAAGGGAAGAAATAGATCAAATATGAGTAGTTAAAAAGAAACTACAATAGGAGAGACACCAATGATTCTGAGTGGTGATTCCAGCCATGAGTCAGAGATATTGAAAATCCCTCCTAGACCAACTACGATTTTAATATTTGCAAATCAAAGTAGGAATAGATAATGATAATAATAATGAAAGACTTACCTCACAACTTTGCCACTGGTTTGGTATATTTGGTCTATATTTCTGTTCACAAACAACTTTCCTCATATCCTCTATTGAGGGATCTGAAGGCACCATGTCGTAGAAAGGCAATTGGTACTCTTCAGTAATTCCTTAATTTGAAGAATAAATTGGTGGTTCTCTTGTGAATGACATATAATGGTAGATTTTTTAGATTATCTAATTGTATTTTCTTAACTTTTATGCCATTGTAGTAAACTAGGGAAGGCTTGATAAATTGTGAATCAAGACAAAACAAAGAAAACTGTTTTTAACATAGTTGAAAACAAAATCTTTATTTCAGTACAATGCATTTCAGAAATGATTAATAATCTCTCAATTATAGAATTTGTTATAATTATATTCATCTTTCAGTGAATTATGCATATACTGTAATAAAAGAACTCTTTTGCCTAAAGAAATTTTGGACTATCTGATTGTTTCTGTTGTCTAGATTATAGAAGACAACTATACCATCCCATCAAACTAAATATATTCTTTTAGTGATTATTTTCTAAATTAACTTTTTTATCCTGAACTTAAACATCAGAAAAGAGCACTTCCAGTGACACAGTAGAACACTGGAAATAGATTGTATATTAAGTTGCAAGCCTTCACTTTGTACTCTTTGCTGTTCTTAAAAAGTATATAATAAATTCAAAATATTACTTTGAAACTGTCTTACTTGCCTGTGTTTCCTCCTGTGCATTAAAAAAATGCTTCAACGGTCATTTCTTTTTGACATCACTATTGCTAACCCCATTTCCAACCCTCTCCCTCAATTAAAAGATGGAAAGGAAATGAAAAACTGTAACAAATAAGTGTAGTCAAGCAAAAAAAAAAAATCCACCTACTAAGGACATCCAAAACCGTATGTCTCTTTCTGTACCATCACCTCTCTATAACGAGAGGGGTAATAACACTTCATCACTGGTTGGTCATTACATTGAACACAGAGTTCTTAAGTCTTTAGTAGTTGTCCTTTTATTAATTGTTCTCCTGGGTCTGCTCACTTTACTCTGCATCAGTTCATTCGACCCAGGATTCTTTGAAATTGTCTTTTTTATCATTTCTTACTGCATAATAATATTCCACTACATCCCCAAAACACAATTTATTCAGCAATTCAACAAATGATAGACAATCTCTTTTTTTCTGCTTTTTCCTATCTCCACTTGTTTTCCTATTGAGTTTCATGTTTTTCTATACCAAACTCTTGATTGTGTATGTTCAATTCTCCTTTGCCTTGTTCTGATAAGAATAAGGATCACTGAATGAGCATTCTTCCCTACCTCTTCCTTCATATTTGTATAGTAGTCTTCTCACTAATTCTAATTATGAAATAAGTTCCACCCACTTTCAATATATATATACCTTCTTGTTCCTTTATGTTCTGCTGTGTTTGTTTTACAATCACTTCTCTTTCCCCTCCAAAAACCTTCAGATTATAACCAATCCACCCTCAGGTCCTCTATTTAAAAAAAAAAAATTAAATGCCTCAAACAACATTTAAAAACATTAAGGTTCTAAAAAGACATTTGTTTCTTATTTCCCTATTAGAATGTAAGTACTGCATCACCTTCACATGCTCCCAATTATTCAAATAAATTTACCTTTCTAGGTTTCTTTTAATTCATGCATTTCCATTTGAAGTTTATTACACTATCTTCTTCTATTGAGTTCCTAGCACCGCTTACAATTTCACTGATTGTTTCCTGCCAAGCCTCAGCCTTGGATTACTCCCACTATTCAATGCCTTTACTCCTACACACATGCTGCTGAATGAAGGTGGAGAAAATCACAAACATTCTGATTGGGTCCACTACAAATTAATGTTACACAGCCCTGATTGTGCTCTTACAGCTGCTATGTAATCCTCAATAATCCCTCAGCAACTCACTATCTCACTCTACAATGGCTCTTCCAAACCTTTTCAGCCCTCCTCAAATCTGTAACGACTCTCCCTACCCCACCCATTCAACTGAGAACTGCATATTTTATGGGAAAAAAAAAAGATACCATTTGCCAAGACCCTTTTCCTCATCTCATATCACTCATATGCCTTCTACCACTCCTCTTTCAATCTACCTTATACATGAAGTGCCCTTACTCCTTACCAAGGAAAATCCCTCTACCCACTCAAATGATTTCATTCCATCCCATCTCCTCCAACAAATTGCCGCCTCTGTCATCTCCACTCTATCACTTCAAATCTCTCCCTGTCTACTGGTTGCCTTTCTAGTGATGACAAATGTCAGATGTTCCCTCATCCTAAAAAAAACAAAAAAACAAAAAAAACAAAAAAAAAACATCACTTGTTCCTTCCATCTTCACTGTCATCTTAAATCTCTTTGGACCTTTGTGACTAAACTTCTCAAAAAGGCTGTCTACGAGAGATGCTTCTACTTTCTTTCCTTTCACTATCCTTTTATTCCTAACAATTTGGTTCACCTCTTCATTCCACTGAAATGACTCTTTCTCTAAAGTTATCCATGATTTCTTAATTAGCAAATCGAATGTCCTCTTTTTTCCATCTTCATTCTCTTCAGCGTTTCTGTGATCTTTGACACTGCTGATCATCCTCTCCTTGATACTCTCTTCTCTCTATCTTTGTGGGACACCACTCTCTCCTGGTTTTCCTTCTACCTAGCTGATCACTTTTTAGCCTTTTTTGCTGGATCTTCATCCAAATCACGCCCATTAATTATAGGTGTCACACATGGTTCTGTCCTGGGACCTCTTCTCTTCTTCTTCTATAGTATTTCACTTGGTGATTTAATTATCATCTCTATGCTGATGACTTTAAATTCTACCTTTCCTTCCCTAATCTCTTTGCTGACCTTTAATCTCACAGTTCCAAGTGTTTCTCGGACATTTTAACTATCTAGTAGACATCCTAAATTGAACAGGCTGAAAACAGAACTCATTATCTTTCCTCCTAAATTCCCCCTTCTCCCTTCCTTTTTATTGTATAGAGCAACATCCTCTTCCTATTCCCTCAGACTCATTACCTAGGTGTCATCCTCAACTCCTCACTCTCACCCCCATATCCAATCTGTTTCCAAGACCTGTTGATTTCACCTCTACAACATCTCTAAAATATGCATCCCTTTACTCCTCTGACACTTCTACTATTCTGGTGCATGCCAGAAGTACCTTACGCTTGGATTTCTGTAATAGCTTACTGTTGGGTCTGCCTGCCTCAAGTTTCTCCCCACTCTAGTCCATCTTCCATTCAGCCACCAAAGTGATATTTCTAAAGCACAGGTTTGATCATATCACCCTCCTACTTGGTAAACTTTGGTGACTCCCTAGCACCTCTAGGATCAATTACAAAATCCTCTGTCTGTCATTTCAAACCCCTTTATAACCTAGTCTTCTCCTAACTTTTCAGTTTTCTCATACCTTACTCTCCAACACATATTCTTTATCCCACTGACACTAGCTTCCTTGCTGTTCCATGAATAATACACTCCATATCTTAGATCCGGGTACTTCTTCTGACTGTCCTCCATGCCTGCAATTCTCTCCGTCTTCATCTCTGCATACTAGTTTTCCTAGCTTCCTTCTCAACTATAATTCTATCTTCTATAGAAAGCCTTTCCCAATCCTTCTTCTTCCCTTCCTTCTCTCATCTTCTCTTTCTTATTTATTTCCTATGTTTCCTATATACAGTTTATACATATTTATTTACTTGTGTTCTCCCTTATTAGATTGTAAGCTCCTTGAGGACAGGGATTGTCGTTTGTCTTTTTTTTGTATCCTAGCACTTAGCACAAGGCCTGCCATATAGTAGGTGCTTAAAAAATATTGAATGTTCATTTCTGGTCTTTTCATCAGAAATGCATGAAAGTCATTTCGTCCATTAATAATCTTTCTCCCCCGCCTTATAGTAGTATTTCAGCTTTGAAACATAAATAATTTTTGGTTGTCAGCCTATGTCTTTTGCCTTTGGGAATATTAAAAGGAAGATCTCTCATTTATAGTAGAAGTTTCCAGGTCTCATATGATCCTAACTTGATACTTAAACTTCTTTCGGAATGGTTGCAGACTTTTGTTTTGTTTTTTTACTAGGCAAAGAAACTCTGGATTTTGGAAAAGACATTCCTCAGACTATTGCCTTTGGCTAAGACATTGCTGAGACTATTTGGGGTCTCTTTTGAAAGAGGTGATCAGTAGATTCTTTCTATCTTCATTTTGCCCTTTGGTTCTAAAAGATTTAGACAGTTTTCATTTATGATTTCCTAAAACATAGTACTTAGGATTACCTTGTTTCTATTAATCATGGTTTTCAGGGTATTAAATGATTCTTAAATGATACCTGCTTGGCTGTTTTTAGTTGTTGTTGCTTTTTTATATTAAGTATAAACTACATTTTCTTCCTTTTTTATTCTTTAGATACCATACTGATTTTTTAATGTCACACAGAATCTGTTTCAAAGAGTTCCTTACTTGGGTAAACTTTACCATCATCTGCTGCAAGTTATTTATTTTCCTTCTAATACTATTGATGATCAGTTTTAAGTTTACAATGTTTTAAAAATGATCATTTTTATTCTTTTTTAAAAATGTGTTTCCTTACTGACTTTACTTCTATGTAAGTGAACAAAGCAATGGAAGTGGATTGGGTAGAGAACAGCATGGCACTGTCCAGGAAGGGTTATCAAGCTAATGTTTCCTTTATGTATAGAAATAAACAAAAACCTTCAAGATATATTTCTGTATTATTGTACACTGTAGTTATCGGCACATGTTACATTCCCTTGCTTGTAATCTCTATAATAGTGGCAGCTACTATGTCAACACTTATCAAGTATATAGTATGTTATTCTGCAAAACAACAGGTGCTTATTGTTTCTTGAATTGTACTGAATTAGCAATATGTTATCAATGGACATTTTGTTGAATGTGTAGCAACAGTTCAATGTGCTAGAGGAAAATTTTTTTTTTAATTACAAAACCCTCTCAACTTTTTGTTGTTGTCCAGTCATTTCAGTCATGTCCAATTCTCTGTGATTCCATTTGGGGTTTTCCTGACAAAGATACTAGAGTGGTTTACCATTTCTTTCTCCAAGTCATTTTACAGATGAGGAAACTGAAGCACACAGGGTTAAGTGACTTGCGTAGGGTCACACAGTTAGTAGGTGTCTGAGGCCAGATTCGAACTCAGGAAAATGAGTTTTCCTGATTCCAAGACCAATGCTCTATCCAGTGTACCACCTAGATGCCCTAGCTTATATATATTTTAAAAGCACTTATAAAATAATATTTTGTAAGACCTAAGAAGTAAAACATAATTACCTCCAACTGAACATCTCCGTGCTATTTCCCAATACACCAGACCAAGGGAATATATATCAGCACGTTTGAAGGATTCAAAAATATTCATATTCATTGTATCATCAAGCACCTCAGGAGCCATATACCTTTAAAAAAGAATAAATATTTTAGATGGTACATATGGACTTTCTAGAAGTTCAGTAAAATGCTGATGTAGCTGTGAGCTAGTATAAGGTTTTCAAAAATCAAAATGGAAATATTGCATTAAATTACTCAGAATCCACAAAAGGTAAGGGCAGTGCCCATTAATTAAAACTAGTATTTGCTAGTTAAGCACCATGATTCATCTCAGACTCTCCCAATCAGGTAGAGGGTCAGAGGGGACCAGTGAAAGTAATTATTATTAGCAGAACAGAATAGCTTTACTGTTACTGACATTCTACAAATTCTCCCAATCCTAGAGATTAGAATTGGAGCTTTTGATTCAAGGGGAAGTGTAATTCCTCATGGTTTTAATCCCAAAATCCAGAAGACTTCACTGGAGTTGGCAATAAGGGCTAGGGGACTTCTTGGATTCTACATATTTTTATATATCTTCAAGCTTTTAGGTCAAGTTCTGAGTTAGATAAATCACAATCACATTGTCAAATTTAATTCCAGGAAAAAACTGGATCATGGAAATACTAGCGGCAGAGACTGGGTTTCTAGCATAATGATCTCACTACAAGAATTATTCAAATACTTTTTAAGATTCTTTATAATAAAGTATTAATAATTGTTTTATTTTAAATAGTAAGAAAAGAAATAGAAACATTTCATACCACCAATGACTGGGGAATGGGTGAACAAACTGTGGCATATGCACATATATACATATGGTATGCCACAAAAATGACAAAAATGAAGAACACAAGAATGCATGGGAAAAAACAGATACTAAGCAATGCAGAGTGAAGAGAGGATAGAATTTAAGCATATCATGTCATTATTTAATAAAAAAAAATTATAACTATAGTAACAGCAACACAATAAGAAAAAAAATTGGAAAAAAACATCAGAAGGAAATATGGAAATAACATTATTTTTGGTTAAAGTTACGACATTTGTTTGTTTTTTAACCAACTTCCAATATCTTAGAGATAGTGGTTAATGTAATGAACCATTTTAATTTTGCTAGGTTTTGTTGATGATTATTAAGGATGGAAAACCTTTCTCTTAAATTAACTTTATTTTATTCTTTCTCTTTGATTGAAGGTTTCTTACTGATCTTGTTTGTATGTGAGTGCCAGTATTGGGCAGAAAGTAAAGAATCAAGGACGAGTCATTACCACAATATTCCATTTACACATAGAACTAAACAAACAAGCACAAAGCCACTCTTGAATTTTAAAGGCTGGCAGCACCAGATGGAATAATTACAGACTGACAGAAATGAGGAGTTTGAATAAGGACAAAGATTAGTATATACCTAAGTTGGATCTAAGAGAGTTGTGTAAAAGCTAAAACGTGTTACTGACTCAACATTAGTAGTACAAGTTACAGCTGGGTGGACTAGAGTGTACTCAATGTTTCTGTATATAAAACAATGATCCAATAAATACATGACAGAAAAAAATTATGCAGACCTCATCCAAATCCTCATCCACAAACACAAACTCACTACAAACCTTACTATACCACCAACATACACCATCCAGAAGCTGCAAGAAGATGAAAATCTTGGCAGCCAAGAAAACTTGCAACATCCTTGGGGAATTATGAACTTCTAGCCCAGGAGAGCTCACCTGGGAAAGTTGCTTGGTTTTGAAGACACCCCAAAAGATTCAATCAAAAGTCCAGCTATTATATTTAGTTGAAGGGCCTTTAACAACCCATGGGAATGTTTTATTAGAATGCTTGTAATTTCAAAATATTAAATAGAATACCTTAAAGTAATGCCAATAGTTGAACAGAACTTAAAAGTGGAAAGGATGGGAAAAGGAGCTAGTTGGTAATCTAGGATGACTTTATCTTTTGAATATTGTCATCAAAGATAGTCCAGAATACTAAATATGTCTTCAGAAAGAGGGAATAGCCAGATAAATGTGCACATGTGATTTGTTTGTAGTTCCGTGACTACCTTTACTGTCAATGAGATTATGCACGTCCAAAGATATATTACTAAAACATAGACAATTTAGAGTGCTTATATATACAAATGGACTTAATTATACCATGGAGAGGAACTGTGGCATAGGCATTGGAGAACTAACCTTGAAGCCAGGAAGGCATGGATTTTGTCTCCACCTCAGACCCATAGGAACTGGATGACCCTAGGCAAGTCACTTAACCTCTATGTGCCTTAGGCAAGTCACTAAAGATAATAAATTGCAGAGAAGATGCTGAACTGAATCAGTAAGTGAAATTTCCTCCCCAGGAGTTCCCTATACTAATGAAATCACAGACCCAGTCTCTATACTATCCTACGGTGGTAGCCACATCTAGTCAGGAGGAAATATAGTAGCTTAAAGTAAATGTCTTTCTCTCCAGGGCTTTGGGCAATCCCTGTCCCAGCTCTTACAAAGCATTGCACTGGCCTGCCATTCATATATATATATATATATATATATATATATATATATATATATATATATATATATATATATATATATATATAT
>CM053588.1:255971394-255997864 GCA_028646515.1 Pseudochirops corinnae | reverse complement strand
ATGGTGTTCAGTACTGAATCATGCTTCACAGCTAGTCCTAAGTCTGCAATGGCACAAGTTTCACATTTTTTCACTAAAATATTCTTTGATTTTAGATCTCGGTGAGCAATTGCAGGTTTGCCTATGAAGCACAAAGAAAAAAAATGAATGTATTTTCCCACATGAGAAAAGGATAATCAATTCAGATTTATCTACAGAATATCCTCTGAACAAAATAATTACCTTCTTTATTTCCACATGAGAAAATAGCAAATATTTTAATACAAAAGAAAGTCACAAATTCTATTCAGTCTTCAGCAGGAACTAAGCAAAAGGTTAACAGTAAAGGATCAATAAAGACTTTTCAACTCATACAACTTCTTTCCCTCAGACTCTAGCTTTTCCATGTGCATAAAACTTTTATATATTTGTGTTAGGGGGTGAAGAGACAGTAAGAATTATTTAGCTTTGTAATATACTATCTTTTCAGCATCATAAATTACACTCTTAGTTACATTTTTCTTCAGTATGTTAAAATTATTTGTATACTCTATGGACAGAACAATTGACTACAAAGGGAAATGTATACAAAACATACAGAAGGAACCAACTAGGAATTAATGACTTGCTATGGATATTATAAAAGGTGGAGAAACCTCGAGAACTGACTTAGGAGTTAACTTCATCATGGAAAAAAATGGATTTCAGGCTCATTTAACAGCCTTAAACAATGCTTAATTCAATGGTGTTAGATGAGTCAAGACAGCTTTTTAAAGTGTCACTTATTTCATTCATATTTTTCAGTAAGAAAAAAAATGCAAAGAGCAAAATATACCTTGTGTTCCAACTATCTCCATGTGTAGGTGGGCCAGACCACTGGCTACTGAGAGTGCCAATCGAACCATACCATCCACTGTCACCGTGTTTCTATTTAAATAGTCATATAAAGAGCCCTGTTCATGGTATTCAGATACAAGCCACAATTGAGTCCAAGTTCCGTTATCTAAAAAGAAAAAAATAAACAAGATCCTTATTGGAATAAAAAGGTAAGTGGAAAAACCCAAAGCACAACAAAATTAAACTGAATTATGAGCAAAGCCAGGATAATTCTTTCTTTGAAGGTGACATGTAAAGCTGTTCATGGACATTCTCTGAACACTTCACTATCACATTATGCAGTAGTGATCTGGTATAAATCCAAACTATAGAACATTCCCTTCTGCCTTCACTGTGCATCATTTCTAGTCTACCAATGATTGCTGATAGTAACAACCAAGTTATAGAGTGAAGAAAAACGCTGGCTCAGTTTATTAGTAGAAGTTTATTCTGCTACCTCAAGTCTATAAATTCTGCCCTGAAGTACTTTCAACTTTCAAGAAGAAAGGCAATACCAATACGTATAGAAATATACAGCATATGCTTATACAAAATATTACTGGAGCCAAAACTTAAGTCATTCCTAGTTTCGCAGTATTTTCTCATTATGTGGTTACCAACTGAACTGGTAACTTTTTTATGATCCTGGTCTCAGATACTGGTATAAATTCAATCTGTGAATTCATAGACTATAATATGCATCTTTTTTTCTTTCTCTCTAAAAAGATGAATGCCTAAAATTGTTGTGGCTTCTACAAAGTCTATCTGTGTTCTTAAGGAAGCCAGTTCATCCATGGGATCTAAATCCTGGGCCATTATGGCCTGCTCCATTCTGGAAACTGGTCAGCTAAATGGCAACCATCCATAATGTTAGTGAAGATAATTAGATTATGTCTCATCCATTAGGGAGTTCTTTCCAAGCTATCCTTTCCAATAGACTACATGCATATTCACTGTAAGACAGAGAAATATGGTCTGCCTTCTCTGGCCCCTACCCAAGATTCACTAATATTTTTCAAGGAGGTGTTTAGGAAAATCATTTGTGACTTGAAACTTTGCCATTTACAATGGTTTCTAGACTTAATAAGCATGGTAAATGATATTAACTTCCCTAAGATTATCCACACATTTTCTTATTGCTACATTGATAGGTTTGCTAAATAAATTTTATCAATGATGCATGTAAAGTGCTTTGGAAATCTTAACACATGATTTAAGTTAGAGTTAGCATTATTACTATTATTTATACTACGACTACTCGGATTCGAGCATGTGGACATCAATGTTTGAATCTAAGGTTGGGAGATGAAGGAGGTGACACAATAACAGGATCTTAGCTGAAAGTCATTTATTGTACAAAACCCCCCCCACTTTGAAGAGTTTGGATCAGTTTTTCAAGTACAGAGGTTTCTTTAGAAAAGACATGTTTCAAGCACGATCTAAATTGCCAAATTAGTCCCAAAACTAAATCATCCTCAGTTTTCCTTGACTCCTACTTACCCCAAATCATAATTTAGGAGGCACAGAAGGCAGAAACACATAGAAATCATGATGAAATAAACACAAATGTAGCCACAGCTTAAAACACGACTAAAGTCCTTTTGAAAATCTAGCTCTGAATCATTATTTCACAATGAAATCAATGGGGGGAGGGGGAGGACTGTCAATTATCAATTATCAAGGATAATGGAGGACAGAGAAAGAAGAGATGATTAAAGGCAGAGAAAAATTGTAACGGTCCCATTAGTTAAAAACCAACCCTACCTGTCCAATCTTTTTCAAAAGTACTATTTTCTTTCTTTCTTTTTTCAAGTAGGAAAAGGGAGGAAGTGTGAACCTATGATTTCATCAGTGTGAGAAACTCTCTCCCCAATACAGTTTGGTTATTCTTTCTAGTCCTTGAGAGTTGCCTGTGCATTGAGAAGATGATTTGTTTCGGGGCAGGAGGTGAACTCAGATCTACTTGACTCCAAGGCCAGTTCTCCATATACTATAGCCCTTGGCCCCCTTAAACACTAATTATATGGCTAGATGTAATTATATAGTTAAAATAAGTATATTCACTTTTCCCCTCTATTTTTCCTTCCCTGGCTCCTAAGGGTGATAGATGCTAAGAAGCTATGAAATAAGGTAAAAATGGAATGGCTGTTGAATTTGAATCAGAGGACCTGGGTTCTAATCCTGCTTCAGATGCTTACTACCTATCTGCCCCTGGGTAAGGCACAATTTCTCTGGGCCCTAATTTACTTCTTTATAAAATGAGAAAGTTCAACTAGATAGACTCTGAGGTATCTTCCAGCTCTACATATAAGATCCTATAAACTAAAAAGCACAAAAGACAAAGAAATAAGACATGACTAATATACCAATATATCACTTTTGAATAATCAGGAATAGATTGATAATTCTATGAACACTGTAATTAAGAACCATAAGGACTTTTATTTTTCCTTGCAATTTAGTATGTAGTTTCAAAGTAGAAATAGATATTAAATGGATTCTAAAACTTTAACCAGCTGAAAACTATGTATTTATACATGCAAAAAAAATCAAGACAATGCTAATTTGAAATGGCGCCATCTTAAATTTTGAAACCTCCCCCAGCAAAGGTTTGGTGTATTAAAGAGTTAATTTTCATTAAATTCTCCAGGTTCACTAGATAAAAGATGTTCTCCAAGTACAAAGTGTGATACTATTGCTGTCAAAATGAATTTACTACATTTGATTTGAGTTTATCATATAGCTATCAAATATTACCTCTTGGCTATAGGAAATAAATGTGATTTTTCTTTCATCACACCTATATGAAAAAAAAATTGGAAGTTTTCATTTCATTAAGAATGTACTTGCCTCCACCTGAAAATATATTAAAGAGGTTTACACAAAATACTAAACTTGGCTGGAAATACCTTTGTTATCAGCAGCAATGAAGCCAAGGATGTTTTCATGTCGCAGCATAACTGTTTGGTAGATTTCTGCCTCACGAAACCACGACCTTTCATCTCTTGAAGAAAATATTTTCACAGCCACATCTTCCCCACACCACCTGCCATGCCAGACTTCACCAAATCTACCTTTTCCTACTATTTCCTGAAGCACAATTGTCCTTGCAATTGTTCTCTGGACCAATAGAGGTAAACCTAAACAAGAAAGAGTTGAAATTTTTGGTGAAAATAAATATACATTAGAACATCGAAAACAAACATCAAAATTACTGTCTTTTTAGTATAAAAATCAAATCATAGCAATAATCTTTAGCTTAGAATAATTATAATTGTTGTACCTAATGTTAAATACATTATTTTAATTCAATATGAAAATGTACTTGAAAACCATCCCAAAGCATCAAATACAAACTGCTTTTTATGTACTCAAAATTGAGTATTTCTCTTACATGGAACTTAGATTCAACTGTTCTTCCCCAGCCTTTTAAGCCAAAGAGTCTTTTTGCTGGCCTGTTTAAAATGATGTACATTTCTCCTCTTTTACATATCAGAGAAGCAATCAAATAAGTGAAAATGAGTTACTTTTTTAATCACAAAATTTTCGAGTTGGAAGGAAAGTCAGAAGGCATCTTGAGTTGGCAGCCTCAAGGCAACATGTGCCCTTCTAGGTCCTTGGGTGTGGCCTTTTCACTGAGTCCAAGTTTTACAGAACTTTTATTAAGGGGATCTGTTCTGTGAAGTTTGGATTCAATCAAAGGGCCACCTTTGAGAACCTAGAGGGCCACATGTGGACTTTAGGCCACAGGTTCCCCCCTCCTGGAACCCATACGCAAAAAAAATGTCCACTACAGCATACTGAACAAGTTCATCTAGTCTCTGCTTGAAAGTGTCCAGGAGAAACTCACTACTTTCCAAAGGAGCACGTTCAACTTTTAAGAGAGGTCTAGTTGACAACAAGCCTCTGTGTAATGTCTACCCATTGTTCTTAGCTCTGCCTTCTGGTGTCAAGTAGAACAAGTTTAATCCTTTTCATGTGACAGTTCTTTTAATACTTGAGGACAGCTATAGTGTTCCCTGAGCCTTCTTTTCTCCAAACTAAACACATCTAATTCATTTAGACTATCCTTATATAACATGGATTGATGATTAGTCACCATCCTGTTAAATCTTCTCTTTTAAAAAGCCATCCTTAAGTGCATCACAGAGTAAGAGTTCTTGAAAGAGTACATTATGAGGTCCTTAGAAACCCAAAGAATATTATTATAAATCTTAGAAAATGCAGGGCAAAATGCAATGTTCAAATTAGCTTACCTCTTCAAACTAAAAGCAGTATACAACATGGAAAGAGTCCAGGGGAATTTCTTCTATGATGAAGGTATATAAAACCTATTTATTCTTAGAAATTTTACATATTGGGGTAGCTAGGTGACACAACAAATAGAGCACTGACTCTGGAGTCAGGAGGACCTGAGTTCAAATTTGGCCTCAGACACTTGACACACACTTACTCGATGTGTGACCTTGGGCAAATCACTTAACCCCAATTGCCTTCCTCTCTCCAAAAAAAAAAAAAAAGAAAAGAAATTTTACATATTTAGTTAATATCAATTTTGATGGTAAGATAGGGAGAGCACTAGACAATTATAGCCTCACATCTCCACCAGGTATAAAAGATCCCTGGCCCTTGCTACTCTGACTCAAATATTTCCCTGTATCTGGTCTCTATATTACAGATCTCACACCAATGTCTGTGTCTATCCAAAGTAAACACAATCCATAAAGTCATCTACTGTGGTTCTAAATGATTAACATAGCTCATTGGAGAGGGAACATCTTTAAAATGACTAAATCAATAAGAACTATTCCCAGTAGTGAATCAAAATTATTTTTAAAATTACATCCTAGCCCTCTCTAACAAACCTTCCTCACATCCTCACCCTTGCAGACCCAGTCAAATACAAGAAGAAATCATTAACCATAGTAATAGCATGCATATAGTACTTCAAGATTTGCAAAATACTTTACAAATGTTATCTTCTTTTATTCTCCCAGTAATCCTAGAAATTTATCACTCTCAGTTTATGGATGAAGAACTATGGTACAAAGAAGGTAAGTGACTTGCCCAAGGTTACAAGGTAAGTGCCTGAGACCGGAACTGAACAACCATCACCTCTTGTAGAAAGTCTTTCCTGATGCCCCCTAGTTGTTTGCACTCTGTCCCCCTCAAAATGTCTTGTACACACCTCTATACATATTTTATCCTTCAAGTAAGATCTTTGAGGGAAAGTTTCCTTTTTGTCTTTGTATGAACAGTGCCTTATATGTAGTGGGCACTTAATAAATTCATATTATATAAGATTTCATTAATAAATAATACATAATTTCCCATTTAGATAACTGGGGGAAAATCAACATCAAAATGACTAATGTGGTTGAATAACCTATATTTTTATTTTATGGCTCACTAAGACATATAAGGCTTATAGGAAATAACCTTAAAAATTAGTCACAAATGGAGCAGCGAGGTGGTGCAGTGAGTAGAGCGCCGGCCCTGGAATCAGGAGGACCTGAGTTCAAAATCTGGCCTCAGATACTTAACACTTACTAGCCATACAACCTTAGGCAAGTCACTTAATCCCAAATGCCCTGCTCTCCCCCTTCCAAAAAAAAAAAATCAAAAAAAATAATTAGTCACAAACTTCAGGTGCAATGCCCTAATTTACTAAGACAGGTAGCTTCCTGTCTTCTTCCTCCCATTTCCACCCCCATAAGTTTAAGAAAGTATGTATAACTACCAAAAAAATTTGCAGGACAATATTACCCAGTATTGTCAGCAAGTAAGCAGAGATAATAATGCTTAGTAAAGAGATCAAGTTTTTTATTTTTTAAAGAGCTACTACAAAAATAAACTAAACAAATAGTTCTTCTATTAAAAAAAAAAACTTTGGAGATTGTGTTACTAAAAACAAATGGACTTTGCTTCTAGTTTTTGGACCATAAGATTTCTGTAGAGGTACTTTCTATGGATGACTATAGAAGCTGATTGATTTTTGCCTGATAATAAAAAAAAAATCTCCACCTGACATTTCTGCATCATAGTGTCATTAGCTGGAAAAGCTGTCACCACTTCTAGATCATTTAGAAGCCTTTAGAAAGACAAAGCAACTCTCAGAGAAAAGAAGCAGGAAATTCTTAGGAAACAGTTGCTTATAAGCCTCTCAGAAGCACTGAGATTGCAGGAATGCTTAAACTGGGGTCTAAGAACTTTTTCAAATAATTTTTGACAACTATTTCAATATAAATTGTTTCCTTTGTAATCATAAGTATTTTATGCGTTTAAAAACATTAACCTAAGTTAAGGTCCAAAGGAGTGACGCAAAAAAAGGATAAGAACTCCTGCTCTAAAAAGACATTCCCATGGCAGCAGGTAAGAAGAGGCAAATCCTCTTTCCTTCTACTGGAACAGCTTTTCTCTCTGAAGTCTTCTCCCAAGAGCAGGTGGAACAAAGGGGTGAGGACAAGCCTTAGTATATTCACTATCAACAGCATAAGGAAGCAAAATTAAGTTCAAGACTACAATTATAAATGAGAGAGGTTACCCACTTTTGCTTTTCTGCTCTTAGGTGTTTTTGTTAGTGAATGACTTGGTACTCACTAACATATTCCCTCTCATCTTTCACCACCAATGTTAGTCTATTTGTCAAGTCCATAGCCACTAAACCACCATCCTTACTATTGTAATAAAAAATTATTTGAAATTATACCAAAAAGGTTTTAAAGGTTTGATATAATTACTAGTTTCTTTTTTAAGAAAATGTCCTGGAATAAATCAAAATGCAAGAGACTATACCATAGCATAAAGGAGTCTAGGTAAAGAGACACAGAATAGCTGTTTTCAGATATTTGAAGGCTATCATGTGGGAAAGAGATTAAATATTCAGTGTAGCAATGGCGAGATGCAAACTTGGTTCCTGACTCTACAATCAATGCTATGGCAGAAATCCTGGAAACAAAGGAGAGAAATAGATATTCGCTAGCTTAAGAGGGAAGCATTTTGCTTCTGAGTTTTACTTAGAAATGAGTAATAAGTACATACCAGATCCAGACCCAGATGTAGTCATATCATAAATAAGATCTTTAAGAGTTTTGCCAGCATTTACTAAGTTGCATTCATTCAGTGGTTCTTCCACATTTTGCCTCTTTTTCTTTTTATAAGTGCATTGACGTCGTTGACAGGTACATATAGTCAACATGGCAGCTATAGACAAAAGGCAAACTGGTATGGTAATAGTTATTGTCAGCTCCACTGGTCCTAGTTTTTGCAATTTTGGAGATGCTGCAGCTTAAAAAGAAAACAACAGTGAATCAATCTATTTTAAATATTCTTGTAAGAGCAACATAGTTTAAAAAAAAAAATACTTTCAGGTCTATACCTTGTAAATTAGTCATTACCAAGTTGTGGTTCATGAACTCCTATGGGATACAGAGTTATGACAAGAAGTCCAGCACCTTAAATAACTTGGTAGTGACTCATTAAATGATTCACTAAATGTCTTTAGATAACACTGCAATCATATTATAAAAAGAAAACAAAAACAAAGAAAGAAATATTTAAACAGACCTGGAAAAAAAGATATAGAATAAGAATATTTTTGGCTTGTCTGCTGTTTACTAATTCACTTGGTTCTACTGTAAATACTAAGAATTTGTATAAGTTTTTAATTCCTTATTTTGTAGGTTTATTTAGTTATTTGTTTTGTTTAATGGTTATTTTATTTACTTCTTGCTAATATTTTTTTTACAAATAATTTCAGTATATCTACTCTCTTAAAATAGAACAATTTCTATTTTTCAATTGTACATACTTGTCATGATTAACAAACAAATTACTTTACAGGTGTTACTGAATTTGTTTTAGTTTTTGTCATTATATACTCTCTTAAACATACATTTAGAGCTGGAAGAGATGTTAGAAGTCATCTAATCCAGTCCCTTCATTTTACAGATAAGGAAATGGAGGCCCGGAGAACTTAAGTTTTTTTATTAACTATGTGCCCAAAGTCACACAGGTAATAAATATTAGAGGAGAAAGTAAACCCATATTCAGTGACTCCAAATTCAAAATATTTTTTCTTTCTACTATATTGGATGGTAATAGTGTAAATGCTGTGGTATGGGAGTTCATTATAGTTCAAATAAGGACTTCCTCTTAGAAAAGGACAGTAAGCTCTGCTATAAACTATGCATCTTTAAAATTATCTTTACCAAGTGTTAGTGGTTCTCTGTAGGTGCATAGTTTTTGTAGGCAATTGAAAAGATAAATCATGGGAGAAACAAAGTGTAAAAATAGTTATGGAGGTCAGATTAAGGAAGTGGTGAGAAGAGGAACAAATTATTTGCTAACCTCCTAAAAGCATCAGGTGTAGTAGACTGAAGAGAGGACATTTTCTACCTGTTAAGAAATGCTTAATTCCCTTCTTTCACCATTCCTTCTTCCAGCAGGTGATACCCATGATATTATCTATGGAATAAATGCACCACTTTGTATTTTAGGTGCCCAGTCTTCCTTCAAAACCCAATTCACATATGGAACTATTCTATGGCATTCTCTGCGCACCCCATACACACATGTACCCTATTCCAGGTGAGTGTTTTCTCTCCTTTCCCCCTCATATTATCATAGCTTTTTGACTGACTCTCTTCACTGCATATACCACATTCTCCCTTTATAGTAGTTCAGCTGCCCCCTCACTCCCACCTCCACCTACATCACTATGGAAATAGAGCTGGTTTTAGTCTGAAGAACTGGGTTTGAATCCTAGCTCTGCCATTGACAACCTGTTTGGCAATAGCAAAATCATCTCACCCCATGTAGCCTTAGCTTCCTCATATACAAAATGCATTAGCTGGACATAATGACCTCCTATAGGTTAAAAACAACAGTCTAATCACACCTGTCTTTTGAACCCCTGTGCCTTATACATAGTAAGTGTGCAAAAAAAGTTTATTTTGTTTAATTATTAGACCAAAAGCTCATAAGTCTTACTTCTCTTTTCTATTTTGCTTCTCACAAAACAGGCTTGTTCAGAAATTAAACTCAATTCCTAACTCTGTCCTGAGTGAACTAGAAATTTCAATATGCAAATCACATCCCCACCTCTTTTCTCTGGGGTTTTGAAATCCCATTGCTGCGGAAAATGAGAAAAGGGCTATGGAGGCTACTTATGGATGGATACACAATATAATATGTAACAGAAAACATCAACTGTTAAAAATATTCCTTTGTTTCTTTAAGAAACAAACAAAAACCTAAATAATCCATGATTGTCGATCCATTCCTTTGGAATCTTTTGTGTATTATTTCTACTCGGGGTAAGGATGAGGAACACTTAAATATCACTTGAATGTTTCTGCCGGCTTTTAGATAAAGCAACTCTTTAATTGAAACAGCAAAATGGCAGTTTAAATAATCCTTACACAATTGGAAAGAATGCAAGCTGTTCTAAACCTAGAGCACTCTTCTGCTGCATATTCATCAGGATTGGATGACTTTAAACAGTGCAATAAGCTCTGACAAAAGCCTCCTCAGGTAGGATGCCTAACTAAAATGACACGAATGAGAGACCTAGAAGGATAGTGGAAAAGGCACTGGATTTAGAATCTGAGGACCTGGGTTCAAATCGTTTCTGTTATCTACTATTTCTGGGACTTTGGAGAACTCTCTGGACCTCAGTTTTCTCATATGTAAAAGGAGGGGGTTGAATTCAATGGCCATTAAAGTCTCTTCCAGCTGTAAATCTGTGATCCTGTGTAAAGGAATTAACACTGATGGCACACTTTCCTACTAATATGCATCCTGTTTTATACAGCTATTTTTAGAGTTGATATTAATACTCATTTTATAGGTTTCAGATAGACTTATCTATGAATTATATTTTTTTTCACTTCCAAGAAAAGGACAGAAAATGGCAAATAATTGGCAAGCAAAAGAGTATTTTATTAAAGGATTACTTAATTGAGAAGTATCACCTTTCCACTACACAGGTTTCACGATAGCCAATCTAATGCCAAGAAAGCTTTGTCTGAAGGTCACAGGATGATATCACAAAGGAGCTGAAAAAGCTGATCATCTATTATCACTTGTTCATGAAAAGCTTTTCATTCACTTTTTGTCATCCAAATATATAACCAAGAATCTATGCTGCCTTGTTTAGTATAGAAAAATGTAAGCATTAAAGTGTCAGCTACTCTGCTTTTTAAAACAGGCATTACCCAGCCAGATTTTCTTATAGCAACAGAGTAATAAATCTGATGAACAGATTTTTTAAAGAATTTAACATTTTTGATGTTAATTGAATGTGAAGATAACTGTAGCTTGTTCACCAGTATCTACTGCAGAATATGAAGGAAAATATTCTCACAAGAACACATCTTGCTTTCTCTTTGAAGCCATACCTTCTCTTCCTATCACTGAAACCTTGGACTCTGCCCCTTGATACCCTGGGTCTTACAGGTCAGCTTTTACTTTACTTCACCTTGTGAGGGTCCAAAATTTTAGCTCACTTCTCTTCCAACTCCTGATACTACCTAAATTTATGTTAAAATCATACAAAAAATTGACAGATGTAACCATAAAGATGACTTTGTTCGAAAATCTGAAAACTGACAATAAACATACATTTTTGAAAGGAAGACAAGTTCAATAAGGTGTCTAATGGTGTTACAAAGGATATCCTAAACAAGGTCTAAGCAGAAGATTTCCTTATGAAATCAATCACTCCAAATGTTCTTTTCACAAGTAATGTTAACTAATTATATTATAAAATCCAGGATATTATAAAACTCTTCAGTGAAAACCATCATTTCTAAATAACCAATTTAACAATCCACACTGAAAAATAAAGTGGACATAAAATGCACCTTGCTCAGATTATGACAAGCACTTAGATGATTAGAGTCAACTACATCTGTATAAAAGGCAGGCTAGATAGATAGATAGATAGACAGTGAAAGAGAGAGAAAGGGAGAGACTGATAGTGAAAGAGAAGAGAGGAGGAAAGGAAGAAGAAAAAAGAAAGGGAAAGGAACAGAAAGAAATAGAAGGCAATGGAAGGGAATGGAAATACTATAAATGGACTATGAGGGGGGGCCAGATTTAAAAGAGTTTTGGGATGGCTCACATTTAGGAAATAATTCAGTGTTCTCAATGTTCCTAAGAAATTTAACGTCATTAAAAATCTAACAAAAACAAATGTTCTTCATTGATACTACATGATTAGAGATCATGGAATAGCATGATCTCAGAAGAATTAAATTTCTGATGACCCCCCCCCCAAAAATGGAAAGATACTAGAAGTAACTAAGCTGCAGAAAATTATTAATAGTAAATTGTGCACAAGAAATATATATGACTGGAAAAAAGATGTGGGTTGATCACGTAGCAAAAATAAGAGGAAATAGGACAGCATGAATGCTACCTTCATATTAAAATAATAAAGATTCATAGGAAGATACTGCATTGGGTAGGTACATCTATTGACAATGACATGGACAACTATAAACACACACACACATACACACAGAAAAATTATGAGCAATACTGTCTCATGAAAGAGAACCAGTTTAAAGAAAGTTTACAGGGGGATCTCTTAAGAAAATTCATCCCAAAAGCTGCAAAGGATTAAGCTAGGAGAATAACAAATAGATAAAATATTTTTTTAAAACCTACAATGATTTTTACAACAAATTCTTTTCAACATATTGTACAGTGGAGCCATCATACCTGAATTCTAACATCATGAGCATTGATGTGTTTATAGGGGAGGTAGAAACTGAACAGAAGAGAGCAAAAATTGGGCAAGCAGCTCTACTAGACCAAGTGTTTAAAACCATATCATTGTGAAGACGTGAAGGGACAGATATCCAAGATATAAACCAAAGACATCAAGGAGTGGGAATAAAGCCTGTACCGTATTACCACCCCCAAACAATGACTGATAAAGCATTACTAACTGCCAACCTTCTTTTCTATATATATAAACACAGTATAAGAATAATCAACACACATATTTAAGAAATCCTGATTGAGCAAATTAGGGGGACAATGGTACGCTTTCTCAAACGACATTTCCACAATAAACCACGTCTTCGCCATCATACATTCAATTGAAGATATAAGACTCCACTGTGCTTTTTTGTTTGTGCTTGTGTTTGCTGACTATAAAAAAGCTTTTTATTCAGCTGAGCAAAATAACACCTTAAAGGCTCTCTTCTAACAAGAGTCTGCCATGTATATTTTAAATTATACAATGTGTCCTGAAATATACAACACAGAAAGCCTCATCTGACAATTTGATTATCACTAATATCGGACCAAGCACAAATTAGATATACATTCAGAGGTGTTTAGCAAAATTATGGAGAAGACACAATATAATCAACCAAAGAAAAAGCATTGTGATTACTGAGTATGGGGCACTATGTTAATTTCTGCAGACAGAAGGATAAAAATAATCGCTGCCCCGATGAGCTCATAAAAAAGGGGAGACACGTGTAAATAGTCAGGTGAATATAATATAGAGAGAGACTAGATAGAAGGTAATCTCAGAAGCACCAGCATCTGAGGAGACCAGAAAAGGTCTCCTGCAGAAGATGGGATTTGAGTTAAAATTAAAGGGAGCCAGAAAATCTAACAGTTGGAGCTTCTACGTGTGAGATAGCCAGTGCAAAGGCATGAATGGAAAGTCATGGAGTCAGAACCGTATGTGTAAGAGAAAGCAAATGGGAAGGGGTTGGCTCATAGATTTCATGGAAGAGAGTAAAGTGTAAAAGACTGGAAAAGCAGGAAGGGACCAAGTTACAAAGAACTTTAAATATAAAGAATACTTCATATTTGATCCTACAGGTAATAGGGAGCTACTGGAATTTATTGAGTAGGGGGATGACATGAACAGAACTACACTTTAGGAAAATGTCTTTGGCTTCTGAGTGGAGAATAGGTTATAATGAAATCAAATCTAAAGAACAAGTGTTCTAAAACATTTCTATTTGTCATCAACCCCTCTGGTAGTCTGATAAAGCCTATAGATCTCTTCTTTGAGTGTTTTGTTGCTTACATTCATAATTGAAGGAAATACTAAATATCAGTAAGAGGTCAATAAAGATAAAGATATATAATTTTCCCATCCAAGTATATTAATGGAGCCTGGGAGCTCTGTCCATGGTTATCCCAGGCTCCACTAGTCTATTCTTTGTATCAAGAGGACAAAAAGAAAGCTTCCAGCATGCTTAGTGGATTTCCTTATTAGGGAACATGGTCAAGAGTCGCACAGGAAGATTAAGCATTGTGAGAGTTTTAGTTTCCTTCTTGAGAGGGGACAACCATATTAATAAGATCAACAACAATTTGAGTATTTGAGAATGTAAATAAGAAGCACACAGGATTAAAAAGGTGTGGAGAGTGGGATCTACCCAGGGAAAGGAATAGACACATGATAAGATTGTAGATACAGCTAAATATCTAATTAACATAATCAAATTGACTGTTCTAATTCAGGAAAATATTGATTTTAGGCTATATTTTAACCGGACTGATGCAATTTACATTTAATAAGTCTTTTTTTTAAAATAATTCTAATCAAATTTAGTGAGATAAGTTAGAGGTAAAAACCCACTCTAATAAATGCTATTACTTCTATATTTTTGTTAAAGTTATGTTTGAGCCAAGGTATAATTTATCTGATTGTTACAAATTCTCTAAACCCTTTAATTTGGAACAGAAAAAAATATTCCCCTGCTTCCCCCCCCCCCCAAAGACTGTTCTTGATTGCCTGTTGCATTTATTACAGGATGAAGGAGGGTGGGGTGAGGTGGAGATAGGGAGATTACAGCTGTGCTGAGCTGTAGCTAAATTCTTTAGAATTGTTTTGTCCTGGTATTAAGTACCAATTACCTCTCTATTCTTTCTAACATCAAATCAATCAAATCCATCCTCCCAGCCCCTAGAACACCTAACCAGCAAAATAACCTCACAAGGAAAGAAAAGAAAGGTGGGAAAGGTTGCATTGGTGATATTTGTTTGACACCTTTCCCTAAGATGAAAGCATTATTTTTTAATTATTAAAGGACTACAAAAGGTTTTAAATCAATTCCATTTTATCTCCCACCTGAAAATGTCATTTATTGTAACATGAATTATATTATATTGGAATGAACATATGATTAGGATCAAAGGACTTCAATTCTAATCACTTCCACTATTTATTTAACCTCTCTCAGTTTTTTTTTTAATAAAATAGGGAGAATAAAATATTTCAAATTAAATGAGAAAATGGGCAAGAAAATTATTTTAAAAGCATAAAGTTTCACATTACTATCATAACAGAATTCTACTATATCAAAAACAACTTAGCAATTCCTTAGAGTTCATTATAATGAATTTTTTGTGTTCCTCAAAATATAATTATGAATATAAAATCTGTTAACTAAATGTTATCTAATTCTAATGTCTGAAAAGAAGCATCCATCTCAAAAAAAAAAAAAAGAATACTAAGAAAGAAATTTATAAATTACAGGAATAATAGTTTCACAACTGAAAACCACAAAATGATGAAGGGGATGGTTTTCTGAAACCTGAGAAGGCTTATGTGAGCTAATGCAAAGTGAAGTTAGCAGAACTAGAGAACTGTACACTGTAGCAACAATGATCAACTGTGAAAGATTTAGCTATCCCAATCAATAAAATGATCCCAAACAATTCCAAAGGACTCATGATGAAAAATTCTGTCTACCTCTAGAAAGAATTGATGAACTCTACAGGCTGAAACATATTTTTTCACTTTCTTTTTCTTGTTCCTCCCCACCCCATTCCACCCCCCACAAAATGGCCAATGTGGAAATATGTTTTGCATGATTTCATATGTATAATGGATATCATATTTCTTGCCTCCTTCTCAATGGACAGGGGAGGAGAAGGAGAGAGGGAGAGAATTTGAAATGGAAAACACTTATTTTAAAAAGAGCTAAAAAAATAAATTTAATCCTCTCCCTCCCACCCCTCAAATTGTTGCTTTTCTATTTCTGCCAGTTATTTTTTGGCATAGGACCAATGGTTGCCTCTGAATATTTAAGGATTCCTTTCAAATGAATAGGAATGGGGCTGATTTTAAGCTTCAGTGTTCCTTAAGAGGTGTCAAGAGCTCCCTAATCTTACTCTGCTCTAGCAATCATTAACCTTGGGCCTTTGTAGTTCTGAGAGATGGAAGCTATAACAGTGTTCTTTTATCCATTTCACAACAGTCTTTTCAACTTGCTTTTGAGAGTTTCCAGTAATATAATCTCCCATCTCACATAAATCCAATTCTGTTTCCTTAATGAAGAGTTACTTGCAAAGAAACATCTAATATGAGTATATATAAATGTATATATGTACACACATGTACATATATACATATATACATATATATACACACATATATACGTATATACACACTGTGTATATATAAAATCCAAATCCAGTAGTTTGTGTAATATAGCTACATGTGTTTTATTTTCTTTTAGCATATGATTTTCAGGCCATTTTAAAATTATCAGAAATAATAAGTGTTTTGATCTACTGAGGTGCTTCCCCAGGCAACATAAAGACAAAGAAAGTTAACTCCACTGATACCTACCGATCTAAATAAGGTACTGCATAAGAAAAGTTGGCAACATTTATGCTTTTGTGGACAAATCTGCACAACAGTTAGTAAGAAAAATGATTACTCAGTGAAATCAGGTTGACAACTAAAAAGTCACAGTATCAGAGAAGATTAGATTAGGAAGGAATGAAGTCATCAGCACCCTCATTTTACACATAAGGAAAGAAAGGCCAGAGAATCATGACTTGCCCCAAATCACAGTAAAGTGGCAGAGTAAGGATTACCAGGACATACTGATTCAATGCCATGCTTGCTCTTAATCATGAACCATTTTAAAGGGAAGTAAGACTTATTACTTTTTAAAAACAAAGTGTTGACTTGGATTTATACAGATGAATTCAATCACCCCGTCAGCTCTAAATGATTTGTGCTCATAGAAAGCAGCATAGAACAGATAATTCACATTTCATTCTTATGCTACGACAGGTGGTATAGTGGGTACAGAGCTGGATCTGAAGTCGGCAAGATCTGAGTTTAAATCTAGCTTCAGACACTTACTAGCTATAACCAAGTAACTTAACCTTTGTCTGCCTCAGTTTCCTCTTTTGTGAAAAGGAAATAATAATAAATAGCACTTCTGGGGTTATTGTTAGGATTAAATGTGATGATATTTTAAAGTGCTTTTCAAACCTGTAAGCTCTATACAAATGCTATAATTATTTAACATTTCTATTTGGAAAGAGTGTGTGTGTGTGTGTGTGTGTGTGTGTGTGTGTATGCATGTACATATTTGAACAGTTTCACTTTCCTACTCTGGTCAGTGTAATGTAGTAGACAGAGTCCATCTGGAAGTTAGAAAGGTCTGTGTTCAAGTCTTGCCTCTGATATACACTATATTTGACCCTGACAAGGCGTTTAATCTCTCATTGCTGTAGGCAACTTTAAGAGATGATGATGTTGATCTGGATTGGTAGAGGGAGTTTCCTCATCTGAGAATCACTCTATAATAAAATCACAGGAACAGCCTCTATTCCCATCCCTTACTTTCCTAATCACAGGAAGGTCTCTTCTCTCCTGAACTTACCATGTAGGGCTTCAGATATTCTAATATTCACAGTGTTAAAACCTCTGATGATCTCTGGCTGGTCTCAGACCTTGACTCTTTGCTTTTATTGAGTTTCATAACACCAAAGAGTTGCATCCCAAAGGTGAATGCCTACAACAATTTAGTCCATCTATTTCATTCCCTGGTAGTCAAAAGGTGTGTGTGGAACTGATTTTAGGAGAAGTAGAGACAATTCAGAAAAGGCCTGGTGTAATAAGAAGACACCTCCAATCCTTCCTCTGCCTACTATGCTTCTTTTACCAAAACAAATGTAATCAGGAGAATTAAACTCCATTCTCCCTTTACTATGAATTATCACAATCAGATAATCAGATTTAGCTGAGGACATTTGGAGTAAGAGTAAGGGAGATGCATGATTATACTGGGACAGGAAAGAGTGGGGAGGAATTTTGGATCGGGGAGTCAAAGGTAAAGCTGAGAACTCCAGACAGATATGGCACCATGGGAACCTGGATTCTGGAAACAGGAGTCAGTGGCTGAACTGAGGTTCAGAAGATGAGGCAGGATGCTCTGGCTCTAGTTGTGCCATCTACAGTGGCTGGTATGGGTTGCCAAAGCCTCAGTAAAAGTGAAAAACTAGTTTGAAAGTTTGAAAGTTTGAAACTTGGATGCCTCCATCCATCCAGTCCACTAACAGTCCAATAGCCCTTTATAGAGTTCCCCATCCTTCTAGTTCTAAGAAGAGAAATAAAACGGGGTGGGGGATGAGGAGGAAAAGAAATTCCTATGCCTAATGTCTCCCCATTCTCCATTGTCATCTCTATCATCAGCATGATTTAATACAATATTCTTGAGATTTCTACCCTGCTGTGAATACTGGGAGTCCATGATAGGAATCTAAGACAAGTAATAAAATTGGTTTGGATTCCCTAACCATATAATGATTGCTGGTAAAAGAAAAGTCCAGCACATGCTGAGTATTGAAAGGAAGTCACTTTGCGTTAATAATTTACTTCATATAAATCATGCAGAGAGATATAATTGAGAATTGGCAATAATAACTGAAAGTAACCAAAAGTATAGAGGTACAATACAAGCATTCAATTTCCATGCCCATAATTTCTAATCTTTATTACTTTTGGATAGCTTCTCATAAAAATAAATACCTTAAGAAATCTTATTCATTCCCACAAAAATAAGGATTGTTAGATTTATGGTGGTCTTTCAGCTAGCATCCACCATGATCATCAGGCAGCTAGGTGATGCAGTAGATAGAATGCTGGGCCTATTGTCAGGGAGACATAGATTCAAATCCAGCCTCAGGCACTTATTTGCTCTGTGGCTGAGCAAGTCACTTAAACCCTCTTTGCCTCAGTTTCTTCATCTGTAAAATGAACTGGAGAAGAAAATGCAAACCATTCCAGGATCTTTGCCAAGAAAACCTCAAATAGGATCATGAACAGTCTGACATGACTGCAAAACAACTAAACAACAATGATGAGCACTACAGGGTAAAGTGACTAAGTCTCGCAGTGTTATAATCATGATCTAACTAATGTTTCTGGTTGACTTTGGTCATGGGACAAAGCAAATTCCTTTAGCCATCTAGTTCAACTTCCTCCCCTTTTCCATTTAGTGGATGAGGAAAGTGAGGGTCAGAGAGGTCCTTGGCCTCTCTAATCTATCCCCTTCTCTGAGCTCTCACCACAACTGCCTTCATCATAGCTCTTCATCATTTCTCACTGGTCTCTTCGCCTCCAATCTCCTCCTTTTCTAATCCACTTTCCACACAGCTGGCAAACTGATATTCCTAAAACATAGGTCTGGCAACTCTGCTCAAGCTTCAGTGGCTTCCCATTGCCTTGAGTTTGGCATTTAAAGTACTGCACAAATGTAATTGTAATGGGAATTTGAAGATTTTACCTGACCCTTAATAGACCTAAGGGAATTTGAAGATCTTTTCTGCTTTGACTATCTTCCCTATCCCCTAATAGGATGAATATAATTACATGGAGTCTGTGGTCAGAGGAGCCTGCTGAATAAGTGGAGCAGAACTGAGAGGAAGCTGGGAGTCCGAGCAGTTAGAGCTGGAGGGAGGAGAGAACACAGGCAAGGAGACAGCTAGGTATGATATGACTCCCTGCTGTGTTATGGTGTATTAACTTCTTTGTAGCTATGATGGATTCAGTTTTCTGGTGCTGAGATTTGGCTTTTGGGTTTGGGGATTCTGCTTTCTGGTATCTGAATAAATATTTTGCTTCTATCTTCTTTATGGAGAGTCTGTTATATTTTCTGACTCAGAACTATGCTGGTATATTCATAGTCACCATTGGTGCTGTGAATATTGTATTGGCACCACAACAATCTGGTTATAATTTATCTTTTCAGACTGATTCCACATTAATCCCTACATGTCCTCAAAGGTGCAGTCAAACTAGCCAACCTGATATTCACCATAAATGGCATTCCATTTATATATGTGCCTTTGCACAGGCAATCTCTCATGCCTGGAATACTCTTTTTTATAGTATTAATGTAGTCAACAAGGTTCTATGCCATTCTCTTTACTCTGAATTATTTTAATCAGAAAAAAAAAATCAGTTCTGCTTCTTAGAACTTTAATTTCCCTTCAAGGCTCAGCTTTAATGATATCTCCTTCAGATTAGACTGCCCTGATTGTTAGTATCTACTCCTTATCATAGTGCATTTTCCTGTATAGAGCCTACATTTATTTATCTATGTTGATATTATATTCCTCTCTTGAATATAAGCTCCATGAAGACAAGAACTATTTTGACTCTGTTTTTTTGTATTCTCAGTGCCTAGCACCATGCTAGGCACATAGTAATGGTTTAATAAATACTTTATGATAGATCAATTGCTCTCAGTCACACGGGAAATATCTAGAAAGCCCAGGTTTTAAATCGAAGACATCTATGCTTATGAATCACAAGGATGGTAAAACTTCTTTGCCTTCTAGTTTCACTTACAGTGACACTGTCAGTATCATAGTGGTTCAGGTCCACCAACACTGCATCAGCTCAGTTACTGGACGTATATTACATAACAAGACTGAGAACATTTAAATTAATATGTGTAGATAGACTAAGAACTGGATAATTCTGAGAGCTTCTCAAAGTGTGGTCCAAGATCTTCTTAATATGTCTCTGAGGTCAAAACTAAGTTCATAATCATGCTGATATTTTAATTTCTAATATAATACATATCATTTGATAAACTCAACACAAATATAATCACCATAACAACCTTATGGGATAGTTCATGCAAGTATTGCTACCTAATTTTATAAATATAGAAACTAGATATCAGAAAGGTTAAGTGACACCAAATAGATGCATTAGTAACCACTTTCTTGTAATCATTATAAAACCTGGTTTGCAAAGATAACATAGTCTAATGGGGAAAACTAGCCCGTGAGTATATGTGGAATAAAAAAAGTAAATAGAAGACCAAATAAAAATACATAATTAAATAGAAGCCAGTTAAAGTGAAAAGGCACTACTGGAGGGGGGGAAATCAGGAAAGGTTTCATGTAGAAAGTAGTCCTTGAAGGAAGAGAGGGATTCTATAATAGGGCAGTGGTAAGAAGGGATTCAATGGGAGACGTAATGTCAGGTGCCAGTAACAGAGAAAAAGTTAATTTGGCTGTTCAAAGAGAGTTGGAGGGGGAGTAATTTTGACTGACACCAGAAAAATGTTTGGGGCCAGGTTGTGAATGGTTTTAAAAGCTAAACAGAAGAACTGATATTTTATCTTAAGCGAAATAGGAAGCCACTGAAATTGATTGAAGGAACACAAGGTTAGATCTCAATTTAAGGAAAATCACATTGACAGCAGCATGTAGAATGGACTAAAGTGGGGTGAAACTTAAGATAGGGAGAAAAATTAACAGGCTTTTACTGTTATCTAGGTGAGAGGTGATGAAGGCATGAGCTAAAGTGGTAGCTTTATGAGTATAAAGGATTTAGACAGAAGTATTGTAGAAGCAGAAACAGAAAGGCTGAACAACTAATTGGATAACTGGGGTGAGGGAAAGTGATTGTCCAGGATAATGTGAGAACTATGAACCTGGGAGAGTGAAAGAATGATGGAGCCTTTGAGGATGATGTTGCTGCTGCTACTGCTACTGCTATTGCTACTACTACTACTACTACTGCTACTACTGCTACTACTACTACTACTATATACACACACACATGCAGACAGTATACTTTAAGGTTTGCAAAGCATTTTGCAAATATTACCTCATTTTATATTCACAACAGCCCTGGGAAGTAGGTGCTATTTTACATATGAGGAAACTGAGGTGGATTGAAGCTAAGTGATTTGCTCAGGGTCACACAGCTAGTAAGCATTTGAGGCTAGATTTGAATTTATTCTTCCTAATCCCAGGTCCCAACACTATCTGCAGAACCATTTATCTGTCTCTGGTTAGTTTTATAAAGGAAAATGCTGAAGAGGGGAAGATTTGAGGGAAAACATAACAATTTCAAGTTTAAAAGTCTTGAGTTCTATGGTAGACTAGATCACAAACAACCCTTCATTCACTCAATATGCATTTATTAGGTGCCTCTTATGGGCCAGACACTAATAACCAAATGGACAGATATAAGGTATTAATGAGGAATAGTGCTTTGATGCTTTCTTTCTTCCTGCTCTGTTAGCTAATTCCAGTGGATGTCACAGTTAGGGTTTGTCCTAATATCAGTGTCTTGGTACCCTGCTCACATAATATCTAAGAAGCTTCATGATCCATATATCCGAACTTGGGCATGTGCTTGAATATTGTTCAAAGGGAAATTTATGGGGAAATAAGCAACCAGCTGTCTGTATGAGTCACCCTATCAGGGAGAGGTGGTTTTGTTTTTACCTTTCGTTATATCCTTAGCACAATGCCTGGCACATAGTAAGGGTTTAATTAAATATTTATTGAGTGAGCGTATTTACTGTACCTAACAAACTTTTCTTTCTACTAACAACCAGAAGAATGACACACACACAGTAGCCACTTAATAAATGTATGCCTATTTGAATTGAATCACTGTATGCCCAACACCTAGTAACTTGAACATAACAGGCACTCGAAAAATGTGCTATTTATTATGATAAACATTGATAAATATCAGTCCTCTGTGTGATATTTTTGGTGGTCTAGAAATTGTAATGTGGCTTCCAAATATAGCTAATTTATTCTCAGAGATTCAATGAGACAAATTTGAATTTAACAAATGTGACTTGACCTAGTACAGTGCCTTGAACATAACAGATGTTCAATAAATATTTGCTGAATGAATATTCATGAATGAATGAATGGAAATGGTGACACAGTGCTAAGAGACTTTGGGATTTCAGTTTAATAAAAATTATTCACCTTGAGTTAGTTCTAAATTTTGCTTTAAACTTTCCAAAAGATCTTTAGTAGAATTTCATCAATTTTTTTTTTTTTGCCTCTAGAGATTAGAAAAAAGATCCTATATTAAGCTTAAATCTTAAAAGCTTGACTGTTCTGTGTATTTATACTTAATAGACACTTTCTAAAGTATAAAAAGCACAGTGTCTTTCTCTCATTCCATAACAATACATATCTGGCCTTCCTGTCAGGTGCATATTAAGTCCTTTCAGGGTGAGCTACAAATGGATTTTGTTCCTGTGTTAGCATTATAGTGTCACAAGTTTCCCTCCCATCAGTATCAGCCCCACACGTGTATGCCAGCTTGCAGTAACTACACCCCTGGCCTGGTGTTTCAAATCAGAACTTACCAGCAACAGTAAAAACACAAGACAACTACAGAAGGAAATAAGATATCAACGCAACTGCTTTAACTGAAATTCTGAAAGGGGACATCACATTCTGATTTTTCCTCACCCTTAGAATTGTAATCTGATATTCTTCATCATTATTCACTGTAGAAAAATCTGACTAATGGCCAAGCGAGTTTGTATCTCTGCAGGTTTTGATAACTGTGTATTTCAAAGAATACTTGGGTTAGAAACGCACTATCGTTATATGCTGGTCTACCTGGAATATATGAAGTCTTAGTAGGCAGCTATGGAGTGCAATGTATGGAGTGGTGCCCTGAAGTCAGGAAGACCTGACTTCAAGTTTGGCCTTAAACACTTACTATGTGATTCTGGGCAAGTCATTTAACTTGTGTTTGTCTGTTTCCTCATCTGTAAAATGGGAATAATAATATCTCTTAATCCACAGAGTTGTGAGAATCAAATAAGGCTGCCACCTTCAACAAGAGAAGCATGACTCTAAAAGTTTGCACAGAACAAAAAAATTATTTGAAGTGTCAGAGTAATCAGATACTTGTTCAGTAAGGATTATGCCCCTGGTATATTTTTTTTCCAATGGATCTAACACATAGAAATATAGTCACAGAGGTTGCATTACTAATTAGCAACAATAAATCTAAATTTCACTTCTACATTATCTAAGCTAGGCATTAAGCAGAAATGAACTGATAATTTTTTTATACTTAACAACCCAGGGAAGGGAAGGAACAAACCTTTTATGAAACACCTACTATGTGTCAGTTACTGTGCTAAGTATTTTACAAATATTATCTCATTTTATCCTTATAATGACCCTGGGGGGAAGGAATTATTATTATCTACATTTTACCATTGAAGAAACTGAGGCAAACAAAGATTAAGTAGTGATTTAGCTAGGGTCACATAGTATCTGAAGTGAGATCTGAACTAGGATCTTCCTGATTTTAGGCCTAGCACTCTATCTATTATGCCATTACTAGTTACTATCATCGTCTTTAAGAGTTCCTACCATAATAACATATCAATGGTTTCAAAGCTATCCTCTTAATTCAAGAAACCTTCAATTCTTATTAAAGCAACAGGGCATAAGTGGACATATTTCTGGGTGTAGTAGAATCCGGAAAACCTGGGTTCATCCTCAGACCAAGTCAAGTAATTTTCCCAAGGTCACAGAGCTGGTAAGTATTCCAGCTGAGACTCAAAACCGGGTCATAGGAGCACAAATCTAGAAGTAAAGCAGACTCCAGAGGTCATCTAGTCCAACCCACACATTTTATAGTTGAGAAAACTCAGGCCTAGCGAGGATAAGTGATTTGCTCAAGGTTGCAGAAGTACTAAGATCAGGGGTGATATTTGAAGTCAGGTCCTTTGAGCCTAGAATCAGTGCTCTTTGGGATAGGCCTCTGCATCCAAAGTTAGGTCTCTTTTGTTTCCAAGTCCAGTCCCTGTTCTATTTTGCCGCATTACTGGGTGAGAAAAAAAGCTATGAAAAGTAGAAACAGCTTAGAGGAACTGACCTAGTTTATTCAGTGGCTGATCCTCTTTTCCAAATATAGCTTCCCTCACAATGTTTGCATTTTTTCCGCCACATTGACTGAAATTCTACTATTTAGAGATTCACTTGGGTAAATAATTATCCTCTTTTAAGAAATATAAATATTTAGACGAGAGGTCCAGTGTTATCAGATATTCACATTTTAATGTGAAATCTTTTTGGCTTACTTTCCTCCTAAGATACTGGCAGTATCAGCTGCACTGAGAAAAGGGGAGTTATGATTAGAGATTAAGGATAGGTCGATACATTGAGTGGATAGAGTCTCTTCTGTCTTCTGTTATAATATCCCACTCTATTCTTCCAAGACCCCAGATTCAAGTTATTCCTAATTCTATCTACATAGATTTAAACTGAACTTTGTAGGTTCATTTAGGAACCTAACTATCACATACAACATTGTTATTAGAGAAAAAAATGCATTCCAAGTTCTAAATAAGTTTACAACAGTCTATATCCAACTTCCATGCTTTTGCAGAATTTCTTCTTTTTGTTTTCCTCACCAATGCCTCTTAGAACCCCTACCTCAAATGCCATCTCTCAAGAGCCCTTTCCTGATTCACCTCATTTCTAGTTTCTCCCATCCACACTGAGTGTTTATTTGTCCAAAATATCTTCTTGTCTATGAACACATCATACCAACCAGTAGAATGTAAACTCGTTAAGAAGAGGAAATGTTGTATTCTTTGTTCTTGTATCCCCAGAGCCCAGCACAATACCTGGCACCATGCACTTAATCAATGTTTGCTGATTGATTGAAATTACTGACATAAAAAGGCTTTAAAGATGCAATCTATTTGTCAATTTTGAGCTGCCTATATAATAGATTTCAGGGAATCAAGAATAATTTTAAAGATCTCACGCTAGTGAACTGACAAATGTCATTTTGGTACTCAGAATCATCAGAAATTATTCAAGTGACCTAGTTTGTAGAAGGAACTTCTTATATGCGTTGGACCTTTGGAGAACTAGGTTATCTATTGTCAATGATCTTATCACCTAGGATGACACATATGGAATTTTTTTTCCCTTAGATTAATCTATTATAAATTGGAAAATCTAAAGGAAAGCTATCTTTGTTTGCCAAGCTACAAATCAATAGAAGAAAGGTAATCCATTAATCAACAAATACTGATTTAAGTGTCTACTATGTGCCAGGTGCTTAGGACACAAATACAAAGACTGAAACAATTCCTACTTTTCAAGATGCTTGTGTTGGAAGGAGAGAAATAAATAGATGCATAAATAGGTGCAGAATGGATGTAAAGGGATGTAAAGGCAGGGACAAGGCAGTTAGGGAAGGAGGTGATTAACAGTGGAAGGGATTAAGAAAGGTTTTCTGTAGAAGATAGTGCTTGAACTGTGACCTGAAGGAAGGAAAGGAATTTCCTCAGATAGAGTTGAGGATGGAATGTATTAGCACCACAGGGTGGATGGCAGACACAAAGGAATGGAAGCAGTAGATGGAGGGCAGGGTGTTGTAACAGTAAGCACCCTAGCATGCCTAGGGCAGCTACTAGCACAGGTTCTTAGATCTGCTTTTCTAAAGGAAAGCAACTCAAAATGGGTTAACAATCTTACTTTAATCAAACATATCATTTACCTAGTTCAGGAG
>CM053588.1:255934766-255970894 GCA_028646515.1 Pseudochirops corinnae | reverse complement strand
TAGCCACTTCAGCAAAGGGCCTAGGGGCAGGGAAGATCTTTAGATTCCCATAACAGGTGTGTAAAGAAAAAATAGAGACAGGGCGAGTTGGGCTGTAGCACAGAGTAGAAGAAGAACTATCAAAGCTAAAGAGAAGAGATTCTATTTAATTCTGGAAAGGATAAAAAAAAAAAAAAGGAAGCCACTGAAGTTTATTATTAGGGTTCAGATATGGTCAGATGGATCTTGAACTGAATTGTCACTGTCAACACATATTTCAGGAAGCCTTGTGTGCTTTGACACATGTAGGGGAGGAAGGTTGTTAGAGGAGAATCTTTATGGCAATATTTTACCTTGTCTTACCAAATCAAAGGCTTTGGGAAAAAAAAAAACCACGAACACATACAATTTGGTCTTGTCATGCAGCCAGCTGTAAACTGTAAAGAGACCTTTGGCTATAGAATATCATTTGTCAGAACTTCTCTGTTGCCTTCTCATACCCTCATCAAGGATGTACTCAATGTATCTGTGAGTAATTCTCAGGAAAATTTTGTAGGAATAGGAAACTAAATATATGAGTTCATAGTTCTTAACGTCATTTCAATCACTTTTTTATAATAACAAATTCCAAGAGTTTGCCAAGCCTTTGATATTCCCTTCTTCCAGATACCTTGAGAATAAATCCCTCAGTATCCTCAAAACTGTGTTGCCTCCCATATGGACCTCCTCTGTGTAATTGGTCTAGTCTAGCTCTCCTTGCAATCTTTGTTTTCTTTAGTGCAATTCCAACTTCCGCTATACACACAATAAGGACTGTTCTTCTGAAGTCTGAGGATGGTGATTCCTCTGTCTCTGGTAGTGAAAGGTTTGTTATTAAAAAAAAAAAAAAAACTTTTCCATGCCCCCTCCGTTTTGAGTTTACTGTCACTCCAGTTTCTTTCTTAAACAATGTGAACAACCAGTGACACTGGACTCTTTGCCTTTCCTCATACAAGATTCTCCATCTCCTGACTCCACACATTTTCACTGACTGTCCTCCGTGTCTGAAATATTCTCCCTTCTCATCTCCATGTCTTGGCTTTCCTATCTCTCTTAAAGAGTCAGGTAAAGGTTTTCACGTGAAGCTTTTCTTTCCCATATTCCCTTAATGTCAGTGCTCTCCCTCTGTGATTATCCCCAATTTATCCTGTCTATATCAAATTTGTACGTAGTTGTTTGTATGTTGTCTTTTCCACAAGAATATGAACTCCCCAAGACTGGGGACCATTTTGCATTTTTCTTTGGTTCTTTTATTCCCATGGTCCCCAAAAATTCATCACCAAGTGACTACCCTGCAGGAATAAACTTGCCCATTTCTTTGCATCCCTAGACCTTAGTACAAGGTCTGGTACATAACAGGCACCCAACAAAATGCTTGACTTTACTTCTCCTTTCTAATGGTACAATAATATTCTATCATATTCATATAGCATAATTTGTTCAATTGATTGGTACTATTTTAATTCTTAGTTCTCTACACACACACACACACACACACACACACACACACACACCTGCTATGTGCTTGGTACATGGCACTGCTCCAAACCATCACTAGAATGACCAGACCGAATCACAGTTTCACCAATTGTGTATTAATGTGCCTGTTTTCCCAAAACCCTTTCTAACATTTTGCTATCTTTCCCAGTTTAACAGGTATGAGATGGAACTTCAGCACTGCTTAATTTGCATTTTTCTATTAGGAATTTGAAATTTTATTTTCATATGGCTACTGATAACTTCAATTTCTTCCTTTGGAGACTGCTTGTTCGTATCTTTTGAACATTTGTCAATTAGAGAATGGTTCTTATTCTTAGAAATTTTAACCAATTCCTTAACGTTTAATGCATCAGATCTTCCAGTAGTATGTTCACTCATTGGTGATTGGGGTGAGGATTCATTAGGTTCATGTTTAGAGATAGTCTAAAAAATGTAATTCGTAGAACTTTCTGCCCCTACACTCTACCTACCACAATTACTGCACAACCCCAAAGCAGACACACAAGACTGGGGGCCATTTTGCATTTTTCTTTGGTTCCTTTATTCCCATGGCCCCCAAAAATTCATCACCAAGTGACTACCCTGCAGGAATAAGCTTGCCCATAGTTAGCAAGATCAGTCTGTTGCTAGGACAATATCTTAAGATTTTATGGCCTAGTAGAGTTTGGGCCAGCAGAGTTATTAAGAAGACACTTCTTTAACTCAAGGAGACATTAGAGCAAGACTCTGTTGATACTCAGCAAACACTTTGTTATTTAATTTCCTTTTACATTTCTCCATAGGGCTTAGAATTTAAAAGTCTTTAAAAACTTAGAGGAGATAGAGGAGGACTATATGTAATTTTCAAGGAGCTAGGAAAAAGAGAGGGCCTGAATCCAGAACAAGATAAAAATGGATGATATGGCCTTCAAGGTCTTTGGCTCTACAATTATTATCCAATCAATGAAGGAGGAAAAATAAAAACAGCACGGGGAGCCAGAAAACCAGGTCCAAGCAAGCAAACATCTGAGTGGAAGAAAAGTGAGATCCTACTGGTACAACGAGAGAATAAAGGATCACATATTTTGATCTGGAAGAGATCTCAGAGGCCATTTAACTAACTCTTCATTTTATAAATGAGGATAGTAAAGCCCCAGGAGATTAAATGAATTGCTTATGGTCACAGAGGCAGTAAATATTTAAAATGGAATTTGAACTCAGGTCCTCTGACTTCTTAAGCACCAGTGGTCTCTTTCCACTGTTAACATGGTACTTCTTAACTATGCTGTTCTGGTGAATGAGGTAACTATTGTGTTCACTGGTATTGTTATCAGATACAGAAGTGTTTAACCAGTTAGTTTCCTCTGGTTTAGGAAAATTGGAAAGATATTCATAAATTTAAGAATGGCTTAACATAACAAGACAGAACTATGGCATAGTGATGAAGTAGAATATTATCATGCCATAAGAAATATTAGAATAGCAGATTTCAGAAAAACCTGGGTAGTAGGAACCAATAGAAAGTGAATTGGGCAGAAACAGGACAATAATTTATACAAGAACAGAGTAAAGAAAAGCATCTGAAAGATTTAACTCTGATCAACCATATTTCCAAAGGACTTAAAATAAGCACGTCCCTATCTCTTAACAGAGAAGTGGTAGATTTAATGTCTGCAGAGAGAGTGTAGAAAGAAACATATAAATTGGTTTGTATGGCCATTGTGTGAATTTAGTTTACTTGACCATGCTCCTCCATTTATCACAAGGATCTTTCTAAGTGTCTGTCTCTCTCTGTGTCTCTTTCTCTCTTTGTCTGTGTGTCTCTTTCTGTCTCTGTCTCTCTCTCTTTCCCTCTACTTCTCCCTCCTTCTTCTCCTTCCAAAAACAAAGGAACATTTCTATGTTATAATGACTATTCTAAAGTAGTAACACCATACATTTTTATATTTAAAAAGATTAAACTGTCAGAATTAAAATATAAAAAAATCAATATAATTTTATTTCATTCTGACCTGTCAGTAACAAAACATAAAAATAAACTGGGATAAGAAGGCAAAATAAGTCATAAGAAGGGAAAGAAATTTAAAATAGAATTCTAGAGATTTTAAAGCCACTACTTGGTAAATTAAGATAATAGATCATTACTGACATCTCTAACTTTTACTTAAAATCACCCAACTACAAATGACAGACATCAACAAAATAAGCAAATATTAAATTCTTGAAACTTTAAATATATATGGCATTCTATCCTCAGTTCAGTGAATATAATAGAAATATTCTAATCTTAAGCATACTGATCAATTTATGTTTAGAGAAAATAAAAAGTTATATTTCCTCAAAAGTAGTAATGGCTATCCAAATGCCAAGTGAAAATTCAGCCAAAGGAAAGGAGGTAAAGGATCAAGATTCTGGTCTTGGAACTACTTGGGGTTGGGGGGAAGAAGAGATCAAAATCTCAAGAGAATTATGATACCAGGCAGGGAAATTTAAGAGACATTCTATCACTCCAGCCAAAAAGAGCCTTAGTTATAAAGGATACAAGTGTGCATGGTCATAATGGAACCAGAAGTAAAACTAATAAAGTTGAATAACAATTTTCCTATTATTTTCCTTATCTTGGGGCAACATTGGTTTGAATCTAGAGTTAGACTCAATCAACAGATTAAGGTAAGGTGACCCAGCTGTTAGGATTAGAGGTATTGAAAGGAAGGATGCCAAGCAGATCATTGTAACCTTCACCTCTTATCCTGGAAGTGCAAAGAAATCCCCAAATAATTGCCTGCACTCTTTTCCTTTGCTCAAGTCTTAGCAAGGTGATCCTTCACCTTGTCAAAGCCAACCCACTCCATATGCCTTCCTTTCTCCTCTGGCATATGCCTCTTCCAGCATCCTGTCTCTCATTAATCATCAATCTCTCCTTATCCACCGACTCCTTCCCTGCTGCCAGCAAACATTTCTAAGTCAAAAACAGGCACATTAATGCACCGTTGGTGGAGCTATGAATTGGTGCTGCCATTCTATAGAGCAACCTGGAGCCATGCCCCCAAAGTGATTTAACTTTGACTAAACTTTTTAGCCTAGCAATCTTACTACCATACCTATATCCCAAAGAAATCAAAAAAAGAAGAAAAGAAACCAAATGTGCAAAAAATTTTATAGCAGTTTTTATAGCAAAGAACTGGAAACTAAAGTGCACCTATCAATTAGGGAATAGTTGAATAAATTATGACATATAAATGAGATAGAAATAACAAAATTGACAGTTTCAGAGAAATCTGGGAAGACATCTACAAACTGATGCAGATGAAGTGGGGATAACCTGGAGACCAATATTTATGACATTAACATTATAAAGGTAAACAACTTTGAAAGACTTAAGAACTCTGACCAGTATATTGACCAACTTTGATTCCAGAGGACTAATGATAAAGTATCTTACCGATCAACTGACAGAGAAGTAATGGCCCCAACAGAAAGAATAATACATGTTCTTGACAAAACCAAAATAGTAGTTTATTTTTCTTGACTATGCATATTTTGCAAGATAAGTGTTTTTCTTTTTTTCCCCCAGTGGTGGGGGAAGTGAATGAGAAAAGAATAAGAAGGATAGGGTAGCTTTAAAAAAAGTAAGAAAGAAAGAAAAAAAAGAAAGTAAAGGGTCACTATAGCATCTTTTTACTTTAAAAATGCTTAGAAGAGAACAGAAGGAAGTCCAGAAAAAAATCACAATTGACAGCTTTTAAAGTTACATGTTGAATTTATGACATATTTAAAAGAAAAAAAAGGTATACATAACAGAAACCTGCAGTTTAATGTAATCCTTTCCTTCTGTTATGCTATTTATAGGTAAATGCTCATTTTATCTGTTGTTTGTTAAGTTTAGAATTTTTTAAAAGTCCCCAAGACTACTCTATCCTTCAGATTTTGTTTGATCGTACAAACTTCTTGAGCTTCTTTTTTTATAGCTAACTTTCTTTTAAAAAGAATCCACAGTCATTGCCTCTACTTCCTTAACTCCCACTTACCAAACCCTTGCAATATTGTTTCTAAACCTATCATTTGACCAGAACTATTCTCTACAAGATTTCTGATGATTTCTTAAGAAATTTCTTAAAAGTCCAAGCCTTTTCTCAGTACATATTTTTTTGACTTCTGCAATATTTCAAACTGTTGACCCCTCTTTCCTCTCAGATAGATTCTTCTCCTGGAGTTTTCATGACACTGCTATTTGTTGGTTCTCTTCTTACCTATGGGACTGTTCTTTTACAATTTTCTTTGCTGGATCATCATCCGTATTTCATCTACTATGGGAAGTAGTGTCCCATGGTTCTGATCTCCCCTGGTGACTGAACGAGTTTGCATGGGTTCAGTTGTCATCTCTATGTAGTTTACTCCCATATCTACATGACTGTCCTACATGTCCATATATACCTGGATTATGTTAGGAATTTCCAGATCAACATGTCCAAAATAGAATTCATTATCCTTCTCCAAAATCCCAATCCTCCTCCTTCTTATCCTCTCAGTGCACAAACTAGTCATCCTTGATTTCTCTTTCTCCTTTGTCCCACATATCAATCACAAAGTTTTAGTGATTCTAACCACAATATCTTTCACATCAGCTCTCCATTCTCCACTCATGAAGGTATTGCCCCAATTCAGGTCTTCATCTCCTCTCACTTGGACTATAATATTTCCTAATTGCACTGCCCCCCCATCCAGTCTCTCCTCTCTACAATCCCTTCTTTATAAAGGTGCCATATTGCTATTACTAAAGCATAGGGTTAAGCATGCAATGTTCCAATTCAAGAAGCCTCAATAGCTCCCTGTTGCCTTTTCTTTAAATTTTTTTTATTTTTTGAAGAGGGAAGGTAGGCAATTGTGGTTAAGTGACTTGCCCAAGGTCACATAGCAAGTTTTATGAGCGTGTGTTTGTGTGTGTGTGTGTGTGTTATGTGTCTGAGGCCGGATTTGAACTCAGGTCCTCCAGGGCCGGTGCTCTATTCACTGCACCACCTAGCCGCCCCTCCCTGTTGCCTTTAAGATAAAATTCTAATTTTCCCTTTAACCTTTAAAGTCTTTTACAATTTGACTCCAACCAATCTTGCCAGACTGGTTAGCTATTATTCCTTGAAATGAGCTCCATGATAGGTTCAAATAAATCTGTCTATGTGGCAAAAAACTGGAAATTAAGGGGATGCCCATCAATTTGGGAATGGCTAAACAAGTTGTGGTATATGAATGTAATGGAATACTATCATGCTATAAGAAATGGGGAGGAGATGGACTTCATATTTACCTGGAAAGGCTACTACAAACTGATGCTAAGTGAGAACAGAACCAGGAAAAATTTGTATACACAGACATATCGTATGTGTGATGACCAACCTTGATAAACTGGACTCTTCTCAGCAACACACAGTTATAAGACAACTCTACAAGTCTCAGGATGGAAGGGGATATCTACATTCAGAGAAAGATCTAGAAAGAACAGAGTTTAAATGGAGACTGAAGCAGTCTCTATGCTATTGTGCTTTTCCATGTTTGGATTTGTTTCTTTTTTCCCATTGTTCACTCCATTGATTACAACCCTTCTATACAACCAGACTAATGTCCATTGTGAAAGTATTTACAGATCCTATACTTGATTGCATGGTGGGTGGGTGGGGGAAGAGGGAAGGGAGAAAATTTGAAACTCAAGGATTCTGGAACTGAATCTTACAAACTAAAAGTAAATAAACAAATCCATTAAAAAAGAAAAGAAAAGACAATTCCCTGATGCCTGGAATGCTTTCCTTCCTCATCTCCACCTTTTGGAATCCCTACTCCCCATTCAAGGCTCAGCTCAAAAGGGCCATTTCTAGTCATCCTGAACTATACCTCAACACTGGACCCAGAAGGCTCTGGAGGAGAAAGTGAGGCTGGTGACTTTGCACAGCTTCTTCACTTAAATCCAACTCACTTGCATGTCATGATGTCACCTCCCTGATTTCATGGCCTTCTTTGAGAATGAAGGACAAACAACAATAGCCTCCTATGTAAGATATTTCCTGATTCCCTTAATTATTTCTCTTTCCAATTACCCATAATTCTTTATTTGATTTTTATATACTCTATTTTCTTATCTATGTATATGTTCCTTCTCAAAAGAATAGATGCATTTTGTTTTGTTTTCCTCTGAATCCCTGGGAAAAAATGATGATGATGATGATGATGACGACAAAGATGATGATGATAGCATTTGTATAGTGATTTAAGGTTTAGACATTGTCTTACAAATATGATATGATTTTGTCCTCACAATAACCTTGGAAAGTAGGTGCTGTAATTATCGCTATTTTGCAGATAATGACAAGAAGGTAGAAAGATTAAGTTAAGTGACTTGCCTCCGGTTATATGGTTAGTAAGTATCTGAGGCAGAATTTAAACTCAGTTCTTCTAGACTCCAGGACCAATAGTCTATCCAATACATCACCTAGCTGTCTTTTGTATAGCGTCTAGCATACAGAAGGTAATTAATAAATACTAATTGAATTAAATTTCTAACAACCATCTCCCTCTTCTGACCTTTCTTTTGTTGAATTATATAAGAATGGTCAGCAATGCCATATGTTACAGATAGGTCAAGAGGGATTCAGGGACATAATTAACAACCCTAAATAAAGTGGTTTCACTTGAGTTATAATTTAAGAAATCAGACTGTAAGGGGACAAATAATAAACAAAAGCAAAGAAAGGAAGACCCAATGAACACAAATAGTCTTTCAAGGAACTTGGGTATAAACGGGAGAAGAGATACAATATGACATAGTCAGGTGCTGGAGGTCTTTAAAACATGGAGAGAATTGGGGCGTATTGTAGATATCAGGGAAGGAAATTACAGGGCGGAAAACTTGTCTGTATAAATCTATCTACTAATGAGGGTACATGTGGTCAGGAAACAGCTTCAGATCTTTTTATAGCATTCAGTTAATGGTCCTTATTCAGATGGCCAGATCAGTGAGTCAGTTTACACACTGATTTAGAGCAAACTTTTTTGTCGTTTTGGAGTGGGGGAGGCAGGGCAATTGGAGTTAACTGACTTGCCCAAAGTCACACAGCTAGTAAGTATTAAGTGTCTGAGTTCAGATTTCAACTCAGGTCCTCCTGACTCCAGGACCAGAGCTCTATTCACTTTAAAATCTTTTTTGTGTCATCATGGAGCCCTTTAGGAGTCTTGTAAAACCTATGGATCCCTCCTCAAAATGTTTGCAAATGCAAAAAATAAAATGAAAAGGATTACAAAGGAAATTAAGAGATATAAGCCAAGTATGGAGGTACATGACCCTATAGCTAGGGAAGCCTTTCCTAACCCCTCTTAATTCTTGTGCTTTCTCTCTTTTAGTTATTTCCTATTCATCCTCCATATAATTCACTTCGTATATATTTGTTTGCATTTTGTATCCCCCATTAGACTGTAAGCTCTTTGAAGGCAAAGACAGAAAATCACAAAGACCTAAATTCTGACTTTGGATGCATGGCTGTGTGATCTTGGGCAAGTCACCTAACTCCTCAGTATTCTAGGCAGCTCTTTAAGACTATAAATTTCTGGAGGAGGCTAGGTGGTACAGTGAATAGAACACTGGCCCTGGAGTCAGGAGGACCTGAGTTCAAATGTGACCTCAGATACATAACACAAAAACTAGCCATGTGACCTTGGGCAAGGCACTTAACCCCAAATGCCCTCCAAAAAGCAAAAAAAAAAAAAAAAAAAAACAAACTATTTAAAAAAAGACTATAAATTTCAGAGAAGGAAAACAATTTCAAATGGCAGAGGATGGAGTTCTTTATTCCAATGAAATTTCAGATCCAGTCTGTATCCCTATCCCATTATGGAATAGCTACTTCTGTAACATGTGGGATCACTGGCACTATCAAATGTAGATCAATGTTCTCAGGTTAATGAGAAAGGCATTCAGCTATAGACCAGCTATAAGAAAACCAGTAAATCCTCTCAAGCAACAAAATAAGCTTCTAACAATCTACCTTTTCACAGGAAGTAGAAAACATAAGGGAGGAGGGAGAAGGGAAAAGCATAATCTAAAAGACAACATATTTGTCTAAAGACACATAAATATATCCTGAAAATCAGGATATATGCTCAGTATCTGGGGTCTCTTTGCTAGCATTGCATCCTGGTTGTCCATGGCATGGGGCAGACCAGAAGGGTCCAGACCAGGATTTGGAGTAGAACCATTAGTATGCATTCTCCAACCAAGTTCCTGAGACTATTAGGTTAAAACTAGAAGACAGAAATAAGGTTCAGCATTTTGAATAGCCAAGGCAGCTTGGCACTCAGAAATCCAAATTGATAAATAAGACATGTAGATATATAAGTATACAGGTATGTTCTGTGATTCTAAACTATTTATAAAATAAAAATTTTCATCTAAACCAGGAGTTCTTAACCTGGATTCTGAGCACTCATTTTATTTTATTTTTATAGAACTATTTTCAATATAATTAGTTTCCTTTGCATTTCATTTTATACATTTGCAAACAACTATGAATCCACAGGCTCCACAGCTAAAAGGTTCTAGGACACACATTCACACACACACACACACACACACACACACACACACACACACACACACAAGATTAAGGATACTCTGTATTAACTGTTTACAAAGTAAAAATGTTCTATCAACCACATGCTTTCTTGTATACCCAGTGTCCAATGACTAATTTATTTTTTCTCCATTAAGCTGACTAAGCTGACTAATTGTTTCTGTACCTTGAACAAACAGCCTTAGGAGAAGAGGAAGGGAGAGATTCTATTGCCGATAGATTTAGAAGTAGAAGTGACCTTAGTAGCCATCTAATCCAACATCTTCTTTTTACAGTTGTGGAAACTGACCATTAGATTATGTGACTTGCCCCTCATCACATAACTAAAGTCAGAGGCAGGATTTGAACCCAGATCATCTGGTTCCAAATCCAACACTATACATGGACCATGCCGCCTGGTTTTGAATCACGGGCAGTTTTCCAGCCTACCTTCTGAACACCCTAAACTAAGACTGCTATCACACATAAATACCATATGCTATTCAGCAGCTAAGTAGAAACGGGCTACACACTTCCTTTTTATCCATGCAATCAGTACTCAAAGGGCATTGTAATACCTATTGAGAACACTGGTAATTCCCCTCTGAATCGTCAAGGAATGTAAAGGAAAATTCTGCAATTTAGACAATTAACTCAGTGAGTGACAATCATTGCAGTCAAAAAGAAAGAAAATAGGGGTAACAAGCAGAATCAGAAACACTCATTCTTAGGATTCCAAATCCAATTCAGCGCCATGTCAAAGGATGTATTTCTTCTATAATTAAATAAGCATGTGCTTTTAAACTTAATCATAATACTTTTTTCCTCCACAGATTTATTCTGATGCCTCACTGTGTCATGAAGGTGACCTGAATTCTTGAAAGCTAAATTCTGTCAGGTTCTTCAATGCTGGAAATGCTCCAGCAATAGACTGAGTCTGCCTTTTGAAGATCAGCCTAACAAAGTTCAGAAAGATCTATTAATCCAGATCTTCCAATCAGCTCACTATGAGGAGTGCACTCAAACTGCTGGAAACATTTTGTGCTTTCTCCTGAAGTCACAAGACTAAACGGTAGAACTTTCCAGTTTATCTACCTGTTGTCCCTTGCCCCCACCTCATGACCAGCCCATCATACTTTCATTGATGACAACTTTTACTTCTGTTCTTGAAAGTTCCTGATTTGTTATATATTACAGCTTTGTCCACCTACTCCATTGTTCATAGATGTCTCTCCATTGACATCTGTGACATTCTTTGGAGACTTAGATTCAATGTTTCCCTTCCAAACATCAACACCAGTAGAATAATAGTGTTTAAAAGGTGTTTGGAGAGACTTAGAGTCATTTATTCCTTTATTCCACCTTGGCCAGACATAAAGATGGTTACACGGTAGAACTTCCTCTGACCCACAAAAGTGTTCTTCTTCTCTAGTCAGGAATTTTGGCCTTCTCATAATCAGACCTTTCTATCATTCCACTTTCCCTATGTCTCACCATTCCTAAACCTATTTTTTGACCTACCTTTTGATACAACCAATATCTCTACCCCTTAGTACCTTCTTAGGCCATTACCTCTGCTCTAACTTCACTTTCTCCGTCTCCATTCTTACCACAATAGTCATTTCAACTCTGTTTATTGTCCTCTGTTTTGAATCCCTTGCTATATGTCCTTGCTCCTGTCTTGTCAAAATTCAGTGGTAGATTTCTTCTACTGTTTGCCTCCTCCAATTGCACTCACAAACTGCTGAACATGGCAGGAGGAAGTCCTACTACTGTGTCGTCTAGGTCCATTTCAGATTTCTGTTGTCTATCCTCAGCTGGATCCTTTTTCAGGAAGGCAGTCCTTTTAATCTTCTATAATTGATCCCCCATTTCACTCCTCAAAGAAACTTTACAAATTTGTTCTTCCCTCCTCAAGCCTCCCACGCTTTTTCCTCCTCCTAAAGACAGTTGAGGATCTTACTTCTTTGAGATAATTATGGTCATTTAATGTAACTTCCTCTTTGCCTTTTGTCTTCATCTCAAAACCCCCTGACATCAACCCATACCACCATAATTTCCTTTCTCCAATAATCTCTGACAATGAGGTGAACCTTCTGGACAAGGACAATGAGTATTAAATCCCAACTCTTGCCCCAAAAGATTTCATCTTCAATCACCCCCCTTTTCTCTCTCAAATCTTCAATTTTTCCATTTCTACTGCTTCCTTTCCTACTTCCTTAAAACACGCTCAAGTCCACACCATCCTTAAAATATCTTCACTAAACCCCTCAAACTCTTTCTCTTCTATCTTTTCTCCTATGCTCAAACTTGTTCCAAAAGCTTTTTCTACTTACTGTCTCTGCTTCCTCTACTCTCTTTTACTCCTCAATCTCTTTGCAATGTGACTTCTGGCCTCATCATTCAACTGAAATTGCTCTCCAGATTTAACAGTGATGTCTTAATTGCCATAGCAAATGCTCAGTCCTAATTCTTGTTGATCTATCCATTGAATTTGGCATTGCTGACCAATGTCTCCTCCTGGACACTTTCTCTTCTCTGGGTATTCATGGCATAAGTCTTTCTTGGTTCTCCCCCTAACTGTCTGACCACTTTTCCTCTTCACAGTGGTCAGCCGTAAACCTTCTTCTCTCTTCCCTGTATGCTCTCTCTCTTAGGTCATCTTATCAGTGCTCATGATTTAATTCTCATCTCTATGCAGATGACTCCCATGGCAATATATATCCAATCTCTCCCCTAAGCTTCAGTCCCACAAAACGATTAATTGTCTATTGGATACTTGAAAGTGGATAACGTGAAGACATCTCAAATTTAACATGTCCCAAACTGAACTCATTATCTTTCCCCCCTTAACCTACCCCCTGTTTCACATCTTCATATGTTGAATGCTCCTCCATCATACTAATCTCCCAGATTTATGGCTTCAGCATTATCAAAAACCTTTCATTCTCTCTTACCCTCCATCAGTTGCTGGATCTTGCCATTTCTAACTCGATAACATCTGTTCCATCTGACTCCTTCTTTCTAGTCACAAGGTTACCACTTAAGTTTGGAACTTCATTACTTCTTTACTAGATTACTGAAACACCCTACTAACTGGTTTCTCTGCCCCAAGTCCCTAAGCACTCTAGTCCATTTTAAATACATCTGCCAAACTAATCTTCCTTAATTGTAGACTATGGTCATGTGACTCCAATAATCCACACTACTGAATTTCAATTGTCTTGAGGATAAAATACAAACTCTGTTTAGCTTGTACAATTATGCTCCAGTTTATATTTCCATCCTGATTAGATATTACTTCCTCCTCTTACATTCTGTCATCCAAACAAACTGGCCTTCTTTCTGTTTCTTACACATGACATTCTATCTTCTTTTTCCATGCCTTTGCATTGGCTCATCCTCCATGCTTGGAACATACTACTTCCTCTCTTCCAATGTCTCTCTTTTCCTTTAAAACACAGCTCAAGCACCAACTCCTGCATAAAGAAAGCTTTTCATAATTCCCCAGCTGCTAATGTCCTCCCTCTCAAAGCACCTTGTATTTAACTACTTTGCATTTGTGTATATTCACTTTATTTTTGTACTGCACATATCTATCTATGTTACTTGTCATGACACATAGTAACTGTTTAACAAGTACTTTTTTTTTGGCTTAATTCGTTGAATGAATCCAGGAAAGATTCCAGTCCATGGCTTAGGAGTAGAACTTTAAGAAGAGAGAGAACAACAGGCAATATTTAAAGTCAAAAGCTGATTGGGGATAGGGAATATCATTTTCTGGATTATCCAAGGTATAATCTGTGAATCTGTTATACAGTGAGGATGCATTTAAAAATTTGTAATGGTCATAAACTCTGTGAATATTTTCCATCCAAAACAATGTTCAACAACAGAACCATTTTTGTGGCATGAACCCATATTCATTTCGAATACACACACAGCATCCATCAGGGGATAAATGTCAAGACTAAGACCTTCAGCAACCATGATAAATAAGAAAACAAGGTAGTAAATCAGAACAGACAGAAATATCTAAGAAGGTGATAAGGATCAATGGCAGATTCTCTTTTCTATCCATACCTTACCATCTCTTTGGAAAATCATTCTCTTATTTGAAAGTAGTTAGATGGGAAGGACACATAAAAGGAAGAAAATTAATCATATATGAAAAAAAGCTTTTGAAAATTGGCAAAAAAAAAAAAGTTTTATTTTTATCTTTTTATACCTTCTTGGATTTCCCCCTCGCCACCATCTTCTTTCTTTTTAAAGAATCTAAAAGGATTTGAATTCAAATTAACCAAACAAAATTTGTTAAAATACAGTTCACACAGGAGAGCTTTCATCATAATTTACTTGCTATATCCATATATTCTGACACTAAAGTTGTTGGGAAAACAAAATTTTCCGGAAATTAACCACAGCTAAGCTCCTGAGCTTCTTATATTTCCAAAAAGAATCATTCAACACAATTTTATTTCTTATTTGAAGGGATGTTTGTTTTTACCTTTGCTGTAATTTTTAAAGGTGGAAATTAAATTCTGGATTGACAAAAAAAAAAAGAAAGACACTACTCACCTGTTGGGAGATGCAGGGTAATATTGTTGCAAAAATCTGTGAAGCAACATTCAGTCTTGGTGATGTTGTTAGAGCTGTGACAGAAGACTTGAGCATTGAGCTCTGGGAGGGACACGCAGGATTTGATCACTTCTTCTCTGCCATTTGTTAGCATGACTGAGGCCCAACATGCTCCTTCAGTCTGGCAGGTAAAGTTTGAATATTCACACAACAGACACACACATTTCAGCCCTGAAAGGGGGAACAGAGAAGCTTTAAGACATAACAACTCAAATACAAACACACCTCATAATATAAAATGTCAAAGTATTGAAATCTAAGGTGACTGACATTACATACTGGGAGGTGGACTTATTTTTAAAGTACTTGCTAACTGGCTTAATACATAGCCTTTTTGTGTCATGGCCCTCTTTGGCAGCTGGCAAAGTCTTATGGACCCCTTCTTGAAAAAAAAAATTTATAATGACATAAAAAACATAGGATTTCAAAGGAAACAATTACTTTGAAATGTAGTTATTTGCATTTTTTTTTAAAGAAAGGCAATATCCCAGTTTAATAACCCCTGTTCTAGATAAATGTTTTTTCCTCATTCCTTCATTTACCACCTTGGTGTTCCTATGAATAACTTTCTTAAACACCACTTTTACCTAACTGGTATTGGAAACTCCCAAATAAGGAAAATCCTCCCAGGAATACAGACTTAAGTTATATTTTAGAGTTCCCTGGGGCACTGAGAGGTCAAGTGACTTGTTTAGGGTCATACAGCCAATGTTTCAAAGGTAGGACTTGAACTCAGCTCTCCTTGACATAGGGGGCAACTCAATATCTAATATACCTCTCTCTGCCTACAAATTGACATCCCATTTGTTCACTATAAACATAGTTGTTACCTTTTCCCCTTATTTATGTGTCCCTGTTTCCTTTGGCCCAAATCAACATGCTCAATTCTAAGTCACTAGCTTTCATGAAGTGCTAGGAAACAGCATCTGAGCAACCACAGAGAGCTGCACCCCATTCTGTTGTGGAGGGGTTTGATTGAAGCTTCCCCAGCCAACACACTCTATTTAATTGTGTCTTTGCTGCTTTTCCTTTGGAACTTTCACCAAAGAGGTCAAACATTTTTTTTAAGCCCTAGATATGCTGCATTTACATTTTGTGCCCTGTTTTGGCATTATTGTTACTTTAGGAGATTATCAGCTTTCATTGAAGTATTCAATTTTACTTTCTAAACTTTTGCTACATTTTTAAGGAACTTGAACCCAGGTCCTCTGATTCTAGAGCCAATGCTCCTTTTCTTTTATTATGCTATTTAAATTATTGTCTTTTAGTTGCTTATTATTAACTTTGCATATTGGCAGAAGTTTCACTATATGAATATGCATTTAAATAAATGAAGCGAATAATAGGCAATGAGAAAGCCTTAGTACCTTTATGCTTGGATTTATAAAGAAAAATAAAATAGAGAGTGATCAGGAAGCAAGCTATTTTTCTTTTTGTAATTCTACATTCCAAGTAAAATTCCAGTTTTATGAAAAATGCATCAACAGCTATATAATATAATCAGAGAGTAATGAAATCAGAAAAGATGATCATTTATGGCCAGTATTAATGCAAGAAATATTTAAGGAAGTAAAACAGCTTAGCAGATACTTCCTATTGCACCAAGATTAATATTAATGCATTCCTTATTTGATCAAAACTTATGAACAGTATCAGAATATAGTCTTATATATTCTTGTTAACAAAGACTAAGATTGTTCCAATCTTACAAAAAATCCGTATAATCTAGGAAAATGTCTCAATATGCTTCTTCCCAAGCATGAAAGACTCCTGAGGTCACATTGTAGAAAGGAGATATGCAACTGAATGAGCTAATAGTCTGGAGGCTCTATAGCATACACACACTATGGAGGTAATAAAAATTCTATCTTGATAGAATTCTGGGGAAAGGGTGTGAGGTAACCACCACTTACTCAACAAACATTTATTGAGTGGCTATTATTTGCAAAGCAATGTGGACGGCAGAGCTGTAGAGGATACGAATATTAATATTTCACTGTTTCTGTCTTCAAAGAAGGCATCGGTCTCATAGATAAAACTCTGCCTTGCTGGAAGACAATCAAGATATACTAGAAGTATCTAAATCACAGAGTGCCTTTCATATATTTATCCTTTCCCTTCAGAAATGTTGAAAATTAATCCCTTCAATGTCTCAGAACTGTGTTGTCTCTAGCAAGGATGTGCGTGTGTGTGTTTAGTCTAGTCTAGCTACTACTGCTACCTTTATTTTCTTAAGTGCCATTTCTACTTTTTTATGTAATATGACACTCTTGAGGTATTAAATTTACAAGACATCATGTCTCTTCATTTCTTAAGAAGATTATTTACTGGCTAAGGTAAGTTTTAGAGTCCTTTTGGCCTCTTTGTTGTGGTGACCAAGTTTTATATATTAAAGTCCTCTAAAAGTGGAAATAAAATCAATTATCTTCAACTTGAGATATCTCCTTTGCCCCTCCCCATCCCCCAGACAAGGCTGCAACTGATGGCACTACCTATTTCTGATCTTTTTCCCTTAACTGGTCAATGATCTGATTGCACCCAGACAACTCAGAAATTACTCCTGCACTAATAACCATCATTTCCTGTAAGATGTTATAGTCTATTTAACTTTTGGAGATAGTATCCTAGGTTTGCTGTGTCCAACACTTCCCTATGCATTTTCAGAAAAATATTGATCATATGTAAGTATGAAACTCACGAGTAGTTTACAAATCTTTGGCTCTTCCATTATTTCTCTTAACTCTGAACCATATTTCCACCATATTTTTGCCACTTTCCCCAGTGCCTATCTTAGTATCTCACTATCAACGTATACATTGATTTGGTTAAAGATTCTTGTCAAGTTTTTCACAGAATTAAACTATTTCTTCATCCTCTGCAACAGACTTTGGCACACAAACTGTAATTTCTTCATGACGGTCTCTTTTTGCTTATGCTCATAACAAATACCATGAGACCAATATTACAAAATATCCCAGGAAACGATATTCTACATTCCACTGGGACAAATGATGAAACTAACCATTATAAGTCCTTTATTTGTTCACTAAGCAGAACCTGTAAACAGTCTTTCCATTAATTTATATCTTCTTCATGTGTTCTTATCTCATTTATACCAAGAATAGAAATACTGATATCTTTGTTCCTTCAGTTAGATTTAAACTTTTTGGCCACTGAACAATGATCTCTTATTTAGAGTAACAAGAGTTGTAGTCATGTTTATAGACATAATAGGATATGAATATCTAAATTATGAGAATATCTAAATATCTAATTATATCTAAAAATTAAATGATATTTAACCACCTTCTGACCCTCTTTCTGCTATTCCACTATTACAAGAGCAGTACACCTTGGCAAGAGCACAAGGAAGTTGTGCGGGACTGACAGCCATTTTTTTTTCAGGGGTTGCCACTGACACAGAATTTACAATCTAGTGGCCAACTTGATGACAAGCCTTTACATACTAAGCAAGAAGACTTATGTTCAGATGGGTAGACAGGGTCTTCTTTGAAGTCAACCTCTGGTCATATCTTCCAGAGAATATTCTCTTCTTCTTTTGATCTTGAAGATCACAGAATCAGCTTCATGTCATGGTGAGGCATGTGGCAAAACATGAATTTTTCCTGATTTTTAAAAAATCAAACACATTTCACTAAACCCTTAAAGTCTTATCCCAATGTCTTATCATGATATGTCAGTGATGCTGGTTTCTAGAAAGCTATCCCAGCAGAAGATAAATTCTGGAAAAGTTTTGAGTTGAGGTCCCCTGATAGAAAATTGAGCTAAGTTTGGAGAGGCTCATCACCAGGTCATGAATTTCAGGGTGGTATCAATTCAAACACTCAACAAAGGCGTTGGAGGATTGTAATTTGCATCTAAGTAGTGATGAAATTATAGATCAGTGAAGTAATCATAAAGGTGACTTAGAAGGAAGTTCATATACAACTAGATCTATTGGGGGTGTGTATGTGAGAGAGGCAATTGAGGTTAAGTGACTTGCACACAGCTAGTAAGTGTCGGAGTTCAGATTTGAACTCAGGTCCTCCTGACTCTAAGGCAGTGCTCTATCTAATGCATCACCTAGCTGTCCCTCAGCCAGATATTTTAAAACTTCCATCATAGCTGATATGGTAAAAGAAAACTTCCAGGTTATCAGGTTACTCCTGTCAAATAACAGAACCAAAGTTGTTGTTGCTAAGTCATTTCAGTCATGTCCAACTCCTCATCATTCCCTTTGGGATTTTCTTGGCAAAGATAGTATAGTGGTTTGTCATTTCCTTCTACAGCTCATTTTTACAGATGAAAAAACTGAGGCATACAGGGTTAAGTGACTTTCCCAGGGTCACATAGCTAGTAAGTGTCTGAGGCCAGATTTGAACTCAGGAAAATGAGTCTTTCTGACTCAAGACCTAGTTGCTCCAGAAACCAAAGTCAGTTGTGGTTAAACAAATAGATACTCTTATATGTCTCAAACCAAAAGACAATTTGGTAACATTACCAAATGTTTCCTATCAGATTTATAAATTTTCTCAGCTGGCTCTTTCCAGTCCAAATTCTCTTTTCCTTAATGTTAACATGTCCGATGGATCTGTGCATAATTAATTTAAGTAGAGTTTCTAGGTAAAAGAAATTCTACATAAGCACCTCATTTAGAGAAAGAGGTCTCTTAGAATGGTAATCACTTATATATTCTGTATAGTAGTACACCTTCTGTGAACCTTCAATCAGAAGACAGACACATTAAATATCTTGCTGCATTTTAGTGATAATATCTCTATAAAAATGCATTGATCTTTATCTGTTTAGCAAATTCAAAGAACACTTTAAGACTCTAGTTGTCTATTACAGTAGTACCCTACGAACTCTCAACAAACACTTTGAACTGACTACAAAGATTAATTTCAGTCTCAGAAAAATAAAAGTGCTGGTAATTAGGATGATCTCAGGTGATGTGCAGAACATAATAATAGTATTTAACTCATCCCCTTATCTTAAATCTTACAAGACAGTAAAAACAAATAAAGCAGAGTAGCTGATGATAATGGCTTAAAACATCTGCCAAATATTCCATGTATCCCAGATCAGCTGACACCTCCACTGGTACTTTCAGAGGATGAAAATGCTGAGCTCAACAGACCCTGTGAGTTATAACTAGCTTGGTACCCATCTTCTCTGAAGTATTTTTCACTATTACAGAATATACATTTGGGTACATAACTAAATACTTTTTATACTAAACATTTTTATTAGGGAAAATTGATGTCCTCAGTGAAAAGAATTATTTTCATAAAATACTACATGAGAGCAATCAATTGATTATATTTAATTCAACACTAATGAAGGCTTAATTATGCCAACGTTTTACAAGATAGAATTAAATATTTTAATAGAAGATGTTTTCATCTTTGCTTCCATTTTCTCAATATGTTTTACTTGGGTTCTAGGGAATGGGATGTAAAATCAAATTAAGGAAAGGATTCTCTAAGTGGCTTCCTCCAAGTCTGACTCAGTCCCTCTTTACTCTCTCTTATCCCTTTTAGTTCTCTTTTCTGTTTGGATGAGCAAATGTATCTAACACACACATTAAACCCAAAGACGTGTATATTATTAATTACCAGAAAATGGATCTTTATGGAAATTTAAACACAGCTGCTATTATTTCCACTGCACCTGCTTTACCTATACCATGAAGAACTAGAAAAAAAAAAAAACATCTTACAAATAGCCAGGTTTGAGTTAGTTGTTCTTATCAAAGAACAAGACAACTACATGACCATGAAATAGCAATAGTTTTGAATTGTGCAATATTTCAAACTAGATACTAAATTGTTAACTAGATTTTTACTGTTGTTTCTGGGAAAAGGACCACATTGGCAGTTAAAAGACCTTGATTAAAATTTCAATTCTTCTATTTACTTATGTGATCTTGGGTAAGTCCCTTTGCCTGTATGGACCTCAGTTTCCTCAGGTGTAAAATGAAGGGGTTGAATTGGGAATAGGTAGCCTCAGGGAATTGTAACATCTCATCAGGACCACAAAGGAGTATTTTAATATGTGTACCTTGGGCGGGGAGGGGGAGGGAGGGGGGGTTATCCATCCAGAAGTTGTCATTTTGAACATTGTCATAATGACTAATAAGCTAATTGTTCCTTTCCCCCCTCTTTTTATTCTATAATATTATCTATATACATTGACTTCATTATCTAACCTAGGTACATGTTTTCCCTCTTATCTCTAATACGGTCTGTTTTTTAAAGTAGATTCTTAAGGACAAAACACATGTTTTAAAAAGCTAGAAAAGAAGTCTATGAAGAAAATCAATGTGCTTAGTATGTCTGTTGCTTCACCATTTTGTTTGTCTAAGTTCATAAGAAGTAGCAACCCAACGTCATCAGTGTGGCATGGATACCAAATGTAGGATGGAATTAAGGCAGATAGAGAATAAGCCCCAGCCTTTTGCAAAAGAAGTTAAAATTGGCCCACAGGAAATCCAAAAATAATGACTAACAGAAAATCAATGGCCTGTCTCCTCTTTCTTTTCCTCTTTAATGGCTTTTTTCATGTTCATGGTGAATTCAGAACATTTGTGTTATTGGAGGAAAAAGCACAATATGTGATACTCATAAAGTCTGCCAAAGCAACACAAATATCCCAGCTGGAAAGGTTTTCAAAGGACATGAGATAAAAGACTTGACTTCAAGTGCCGGGACTACTACTCACTGTCTGTATAACACTGAGCAAGTAAGTTTCTGCAAAAATCTTTGCGCCTCTGTTTTTTTCCCCTTGAAAAATGAGAATAACAAATTTGTCCTAACCCAGTCCATGGGGTTACCGTGAGAAGAGGTCTATATATAAATTGTAAGCTACTATTGCAATTTTGACCTGAAAATTAATTTCCCCCATATTTGCAGGGAATTCTGGGCATTTGCCCAATCTAGAGAAAAGGCATCAAAGATCTGAAGAAGCTGTTTGTAACAATATCATGAGGGTAATTCAGAATTATGACCTCATGGCCAACACTAGACTGGTCTTAGAGGAGAGGAAATTATTCATCTGCCACAAGTGTTAGCAGATTATTGTTGTTGTTCAGTCATTTCCAACTCTGCATGACCCTATTTGGAGTTTTTTTTGGCAAAGATACTGCAGTAATTTACCATTTCTTTCTCCAGTTCATTTTATAGATGAGGAAGCTGAGGGTTAAGTGACTTGTGCAGGGTCATACAACTAGTAAGTGCCCAAGGACACATTTGAACTCAGGTCTTCTTGATTCCAGGCCAGGAGCTCTATCCACTGTGCCACTTAGCTGGTGGCAAACATCTTTTCTCTCTAGCAGCTTCCCTGGAAAGGAGTGACATGACAAGAGAGCTAAGCAGCACAGTGGAGTGAGCCTGGGCCTAGAGATGAGAAGACTGAGTTCAAATACGAACCCAGACACTTGCCAGCTGTGTGACTGGGGGCAAATCACAGCTTCACAGTTTCCTCAATAACAGCACCTACTTCACAAGGCTGTTGAGAAGATCAAATGAGGTAATTTTTTTTGGAGGGGTTAAGTGACTTGCCCAAGGTCACACAGCTAGGAAGTGTCACATATCTGAGGCTGGATTTGAACTCAGGTCCTCCTGACTCCAGGGTCAGTGCTTTATTCACTGCACCACCTACCTGCCCCTAAATGAGATAATTTTTCTAAAGCACTTTGTAGAAAGTCTGGCACATAGTAGGCATAGTACTTGACACATAGTAGACACCATATATATGCATATTTTCTTTTCTCTGTCCCTCTGTATGCCTGAACCCAGCCTCCCCCCAAATCCCTATTTCCAACCTCAATTTCATAGGATGTGTATGTTTTGGGTGGGAGAGGAGTTAAGAAAGAGCTAAGGAAGTATTTTAATTACTGCTCTACTTGCTAGACACTTCCTCATGCACTTTGGATTCCATTATCTAGCTCCTAATGGTTCATATGACAAGTCTTTTAGTGCAGAGGTCAGTGGAAGTGACATCACAAAGACAGACCTTGAGACAGACTCTGATAGACAATAGAAGAGTTGATCATCACACCAAAAAATAGATTTCAATACCATAAAGACAGTTTAAGGTACAGGAATATGTCCAGTCAGTATGGAAGATAATTTATCCTGTCAGGTATTTATCACGTAAGAGAAAATCAGATATTCTTTTAAAAATTTTAAGATGTTAACATTGGGAAATCAGGGTAAAGTGCTACAAGACTGAAATTTTTCTAGGACCTTACTAAATCATGTCAGGCATCTGATAACGTTGCCTAATTCATAAGATACTATATATATCCTAAAACTTTCAGAAGTAAATCAGAACCAGAGAGGCAGAAATTTTAAAAATTAAAAAAACAAAACAAAACAAAAGCAAACCACTTAATTGATGTGCAAAATAGTACTGTGCATGGCAACCTTTTTTTTTTTTAGTTTTTTTTTCAATTAAGTAGAAGTGAAAACATTTCACAATACTGCTACTAGCATAACAGTAGTATCTCAAATCAGCTTATTTAATTTAACATCACTTTCAATGCATTTAGATGTAAAGAAACAGAGGAAACTGGTTTAATTATAATTGTTTTTAATACAAGGACACTTTTCCAAATACATGTTGGTCTTAAATATCAGTATACTTAGTAGCTCTTCCATTCTCACGGTGTGTTTTGGATACAAAATAATATAGAAATAGGCATTTACACTCCCTCCCAATTAAAGATGGTGGTTCCCAAGCTTCTTTCTTACTCACCCCTCTAAATTTCTCTTCTTAAAGGACAAAAGAGTTGGGCAAATACTTGAATTGAGGATGACAGCCTCTTTACAAATCTACCTCTGGAATCCCAGACAGGAGTATAACTAGCTATGGATGAGTGAAGGGAAAAAGGTCGGAGAGATTTAAAGTCACTAAATCAGAATAGAACCAACCAACTTTAAATCACTGTTGACAAGAGTAAATCAGAAGAGGGAGCTGGGTCTAAGACTTTGGAAGTCAGAACTAATTGGTATATCTGTGGCAACCAAAGCATCCAATTTGGTAACAACTGCTTCAAGAAATTTCATGTTAAATGAAATTATTTTTAAAAATAATTCACTTGATTTGCCTGGTTTTCCCCCTTTGTATATAAAATAGACATTACTTATTTTCTATTAGGCTCATAGGAAAAATAGACCCTTTAGCAAGGTTTGTGTGCTAATGAATCAGAGAGACAATTGATCTCATACTGGCAGCTTTCATGACCCTCAATTATAATAATTGTCTTAATTTTTTAAATGGAGGCAAGACAGTTATTATCAGCTAAAGGATTACCAAATTATTAAACTATTATTTCTGGGTTATAAACTCCTGAAAGCCAAGGACAGTGTCTTATATCTTGTATGAACCCCAGTGCTATGCAGAATGGCTTATGCTTGGTTGACAATCTATACAAAATGGCGGTAGATACTTTGTACCACTTTGCATCTTGATGTCAGTGCCTTCATAAGCTTCTTGAAGGCAAGGATTGTTTTGTTCATTTTTGTTTATGCCCAGACCCTAGCTAGCTCAGTTCTTGGGAAGAAGGTGATGTTTAATAAATGCTTGTTGAACTGAATTTCCCGATATAGGCTTCTATTTCATTTTTTTGGCTTTTATCTAGAGAAATTACAGGCTATTTTGAAAAGAATTATCCCAACTCTGATCACAGTTTCTAGTTCAATAGAGTAATCATACAACCATACAGCATACAATCAAACAGTCATGCAGTGAGAGCTGAAACAGACTAGGGCTCTAAACTGTAATTCCTTTATTTGACAGTTGACAAAACTGAGGTCTGGAAGAGTTAATTATTTGCCCAATGTCACACAGATGATAGTAGCTTTTGATTGCCCTAGATAAATTCCTCTAAATTAAAATAGACTTCAAGCTACATGTGAGACATTTTAAAAGACCTGAGCTATCCCTTGCTACTTCTTTCCTCCCTTCTGCCCTTCCTTTTATCCACCACTTGCCTCTTCTTTCCCCTTTCCCCTCCTACTTCCTATAAAGCAAGATAGATCTCTATACTCAAATGAGTTTGTGTGTTATTCCCTCTTTGAGCCAAATCTGATGAGATTAAGGTTCAAATAACGCTTGCCTTCCTCCCTTTTCCCCTTCATTGTAGTAAGCCTTTGGGGCTCTTCATGTGATGTTATTTAGTAAATAATGTACTTCCTTTTCTGTCTTCCCCATTCCTCTTCTCCCAATACAATCCTCTTTTTCACTTCTTAATTAATTTTTATCATCACATCAAAGTCAACTTATACCCACACCCCCTCTATGTATACTCCTTCCAAATGTTATAATAAAGATGCATCTCTCAAGAGTTACTAGTATCATCTTCCCATGTAAGGATATAAACAGTTTACCCTTATTGAATAACATGATTTTTTTTTTCTTTCCTGCTTACCTTTTTATTTTTATTCAGTCTTGTATTTGAAGATCAAGTTTCCACTGAGTTTCCATTGAGTCTGGTCTTTTCATCAGGAAGGTTGGTAAGTCCTCTATTTCACGGAATGTCCATCTCCTCCACTAAAAATTTATGCTCAGTTTTGCTAGATAGTTGATCCTTGGTTGTAACTCATGGTCCTTTGCTTTATGGAATATCATATTCCAAGCAGTGCATGATATTTAAATTGTTTCTTTCTGGTTGCTTGCAGTATTTTCTCCTTGAGCTGATAAATCTGGAATTTGGCTACAAAATTCCTTGGTGTTTTTATTTTAGGATCTCTTTCAGGAGATGATTGGTGGATTCTTTCAATGATTACTTCACCCTCTGGTTCTAGGACCTCAGGGTAGTTTTTCTTGATAATTTCTTGAACGATGCTGTCCAAGATTTTTTTTTTTAATCATGGTTTTCAGGTAGACCAACAATTCTTAAATTATCTCTCCTGGATCTATTTTCTAGTTCAGTTGTTTTTCCAATGATATATTTTACATTTTCTGCTATTTTTTCATTCTTTTTATTTTGTTTGAATGATTCTTGATGTATCATAGATGGCTTCCACTTACCCAATTCTAATTTTTAACAAATTGTTTGTTTATTTTTTTCAGTCAGCTTTTGTGCCTCCTTTTCCACTTGGCCAATTCTACTTCTTAAGCAGTTCTTCTCCTCAGTGAGTTAATGTACCACCCTTTCCATTTGGCCAGTTCTTCTCTTCCAGGAGTTCTCTTCAGTGGATTTTTGTACCTCAATTTCCATCTGGCCAATTTTATTTTTAAGGAGTTGTTTTCTTCAGTCAATTTTTACCATTCTTTTTCCAAGCTATTAACTCTCTTGTACACCTCTCATTTATTTTCCCAATTTTTCTTCTACCTCTGATTTTTGATGTTTAAAATCCTTTTTGAGCTCTTCCAAGAAGGCTTTTTGGACTTGGGACCAGTTCATATTTCCCTTTGAGGTTTCAGATGCAGGTATATTGACAATGTTGTGCTCTTCTGAATTTGTGTTTTGATCTTCCCTGTCACCATAATAATTCTTTGTGGTCAGTGTTCTTTTATGCTTCTTGTTCATCATGTTTGCCTGTTTCTTATCCTTTAAAGTTGAGCTCTCCTGCTGGAGCCTGAGGGCCCTATACCAAGCTTCTTGTACTGGGGGCCAGATGTTGGGTTTGTGTGTTGGGACCTCAGGTTCTGACAGCTGGGGGCTCTAAGGATCTGGCTGCTTACCTGGTGCTGAGCTGAGGTCCTAGTGTTGGTTTCTGGCCTGGTGGTTTCGGTTGCTGGAGGATGCTCCTGGGATTGTGCTGAAGCGGGATGAGGCCTGGGTGCTGGAGGACACCTACCTGTCTGCCTGAGGCTGTGCTTAAGCACATGGACATATGGCTACTGGAGAAGGCCTACCTGCCTGGGATTGCACTGAAGCACTTGGAGGTCCACTGCTGGAGAATGCCTGACCAACCATAGCTGCACTAGTGCACATGGTGGGTATCTGAGCTGGAATTTGCCAATTCCCCTGGCTATGCTAAGGCACATGGGGGAGGTGAGTCCTGGTGTAGGTGTTTGCCTGTTCCACCACCCCAGGGCTCAGGATCTTCCACTGGTTTACTGAGATGTGGCTTGCCATCAGCTTGCTAGGACACTTCCTGTTCTGGAATATGCACCACCTTAGTGAAATGGACTTTCTTGCTGCTCCTCCAAGTTTACTGGGCTAAGAGACTGCTCCATCCTCTCTTTCTGCTAGCTCTGCTGTTCCAGGACTTTTTCTGGGGTGCTATTTTGTGGTTTTTTACGAAGTCAAAAAGGGAGAGAGATAGCAACTTACTGCCTACTCTGCCACCTTGGCTCCCAAAAGCCCCTAAATCAGATTTTAAGAGATGGATTTAAAAAGATGAGGAGAAAGAAGAATTTTATTTCATGGATGGAGGATATCATGAAACCAGAAGAGACAGGAATCTAGTTTAGCCAAAGAAAGTATATGAATGTCAGAGCCTTGAACGTCAAGATAAGTTTGTGTTTTATTCAGACAATGAAGAGTCTTTGGAGATTAGATTCTCCTGAAGATATAAATTTGAGTAAATGGGAGAATACCAGTATCCATTAACAGAAATAAATGTTAAGAGAAAGGGCAGCTTTAGAGAGGAAAAACAGATTTAATCTATCAACATATCATGAAATCTCAGCTTTGTTGTATTTCCATATAATAGAGTAAACGTAAGCCATAGTAGAAAGTCAAGGAAGGTAAAATCAATTAAAATATTTGGCACACTTGACCAATTTGATTTGGAGTGATGGAATACAGTGATATAAAGAGGAATATTATAAGTAATGGAGGTTTTTAAAGGTAAGAAACAGATATTTAAATAGGGAAATAAAATCAGAAGAGAAATGGAAGCAGTGAAAAATAAAAGTCAGAATTCTAGTTTTTAGACAGACTCTGATGTTAAGAGAGCATTATAAATTGATAAAGAAGGAGCCAGGACACTAAGATAAAAAAGAACAAAGTCAAGTGCAATACAGAGAATTGAAAAGTTCTCAGTTACAGGTTCTTCCTGTAAGCACTGTTCAGGTCTGACTTTCTATATTTTCTGTGCCCATATTTCATTAGTTTTTCTCTTCATGACTCACAATTACCAAAATACATTATCAGAAACAAAAATGAATCATTAGTACGAAAGTCTGATTTGAAGAACAAACAGAAAGAGCTCTTTCTAAAATAAAATGTTCTCCAAGTCCATATGACCAGACTTTCGGATAGCTAAAACAAGAGTTGTTATAAGTACTGTATGGGGTGAAATCCATAGCCACTCTGGTGAAATGGCCTGCAGAAACTGGATTTTTCAAGTGGGTAGAGTGCAATGTCTTGTGATCCTCTTCCTCTCCAAAGGAGAATATGTGTGAGAGTAGGAGAGAGCCATTTTTCAAAATTCTGTATCAGTTATACACAATTTATGACACTCAGGCTCCTGGGGATCTTCACAGATACCTCAAAAAGTGAGTAAATTTGCCTAACTATGGATTATTATTTATGTATAAGTGGCTTTTGGAAATGGATCTCTGCAAGAAGAGGAAATCTTTTATGCCTAGATGTTGGTGTTTAATGGGAGAGATGTTCCTAGAGAGAAAGCATTTTTCTTTCAACCTGGGAGACACTGAGATTCCCCAGAGCTCTGGTTGAAACAGGACTATGAGAGGAGTTGCAAGTGGAAGGAATTCCAAGAAATTCCTTGGGACACTTTTGCCCAGAAAGAAGTTTGTTAAACTGAGTATGGAGCCACTGAAGAAACTGATGGCCATGGCAGAAGCAGCACAGCAGGGCAGTTTTCAAGGTAGTGCAATATGTTGCCAAAATCTGTCCATTTTACTTTCACAATACCCCCTTCTCTCCTCTGACATTGCCATCCCACTAATACAGGCCTCATAACTTCATCCCTGGATGACTGCAATAGCAGTCTTCTAGTTGGTCTCCTGGCTCAAATCTCTTCCCACTGTCAAATTGATCTTTCTAACATCAGTCAATAAACATTTATTGAACATTTACTATGTACCAGGCATTGTACTAAGCACTGGGAACACAAAAAGAGGCAAAAGCACAGGTCTGATTATGCCACATCCCTATTTAATAAACTCTTTTGGCTCCTTTTCACCTCTAAGATCAAATATAAAATTCTCCCCTTGGCTTTGAAAGCCCTTCACAACTTGTATTAACAATCCTATACTTTACTCCCCTCTACCGCACCACATACTCAGGGATTCAGTGACACTGAGCTTCTTGCTATTTCTTGCCCTACATCTCCATACTCTGGGCATTTTCATTCACTATCTCCCATGCCTGGAATTCTCTCTTCCCTCATTTTTACCTCATGGCATCTCTGGCTTCCTTCAAGTGCCAGCTAAAAGCTCATCTTCTTTGGAAGCCTTTCCTGGTTTCCTTTCATGCCTGCCATCTCTATCTCCATTTTATCCTGTATGTAGCTTTTTTTGTACATAGTTATTTGCATGTTGTCTCCCTCATTGGACCGTGAGCTCCTTGAGAGTAGGGACTGTCTTTTACCTTTCTTTCTGTCTGCAGTAATTGGCACAGTTCCTAATACATAACAACAGGTACTTAAAAATGCTTGTTGACTGACTGAATAAAGGAGGTAGCATTTGGATTAGGACCTGGGGAGCTGAGCTAGCCTAAGTCTTCTGTACCTGCCACCTCCCACCTTTGATGGTCACAGTAGGATGGTGGTTACTGACTTTCCACTTGGGAGAAGCAGATACCAAAGAATGAAGAATAGGCTTCCTTTCTTTGCCCTTCTTTTCCCAAACAGGAGAGAAGATAATTCTAATGCTTACTCTGTTCTGAAAAGTACTTTTCCAATTTCTGTTCAAGGAGTTTTAATTTCTTTTGCAGATAGAGAAATGTAATAGTTCTAATTGTTGTTGATCAGTGTTGTTTTAATTATAAAGGGGACTGGGAGGGATAGAGTCAAGGACTGAGGCTTTGAGACAGCCGCAATTAGTAGGCATGGTATGAAGAACCAGCAAAGGAGAATAAGAAAGAGCATCTAATCAATCAAAAAGCCTTTATCAGGTGTTTATTATGTGCCAGGCAGTGTTCTAAATATTGGAGATACAAAGAAAAGGAAAAAACGGCAGTCCCTTCCCTCAAGAAACTTCTAATCAAATAGGTAGGAGAAGTACCAAGGGAAAGAACAATGCCACCAAAAAAGAGGAAAAGTATGATGAAGATGCTGCAGAAAAGTAAAAAAAAAAAAATCTGAAGACTGAGAAAAAGTGACTAAATTTGACATTTAAGAAGCAAGTTACTCCTAGTTTGCAAATAGAGTAGAAACATGAAATGACCTTTCCTGATTCTTACAGAAAATTAATCAAAATGTACAAAGGCCCCTTAAAGACCTTCTCTTCAGTGATCAAGCTTCTTTTGATAAACTGGCTGACCAACTGTACTACTTACTGACTTTGGCTTTAACTTAGAATTGCTATTAGGAAATATGATAGAGGACTTCCTTCAATCTATGAGGTGCCCAGAGTTCAGCAATTTAATCCTACACTATTCCCACTAAAAATAAAGGAGCTACGTCAGCCAAGCAATATTCATTTATGATATAACCCTAACATTATCTCTCTACTGCTCAGTTTCCCCCATGACAGTCAATAATGTTGTTAGGGAATGAATTAAAATGAGGAGGAAAAAGAGGATTTACTTTTTTAAAAATTATCATTTTTTGAATACAAGATATATATAAGAAAATTAGAGAAGGGAATATATACATCCATAATATTTACTCTCAAATAAGTTAATAGTAGTACCTATTTCTTTCTTCATAATTAAACACTATCATAGACTTAGAATGGGAAGAGACCTTCAAGGTCATAGATGGGGTTTTGAATGCTGGGCCTGGGATCATAGTATCTAAAATAAGAAAGAACCCGAGAGATAATCCAGTCAAGTTCTTCCATTTTACATGAGGAAATTAAATCCCAAAAAAGGCTATTTGATTTGCCTGAGGTCCCACAGTAAGAAGCAAAGCTACTGCGTTTGGGTTTTTTGGCCTTCTCTATAGCTGATATAGGATCCTCCAGGACATGATGCTGATGTTACAGGATAAGAAGGATACGATGTAGGCAACAAGTGTTCCTTATATATTCCTTATATGTAAACACTTAGCTGCATGCCTACTTCATCAAGCTACACTGATTGGCTGACATGCTACTGAGTCTTGAGTTGAGCCAAGGAACACTAGTTATACTTACTAATGGATCCACGAAGCAAAGGATGCCTTTGCCACTTCTGCACACATAGCCACCCCTAGGTACTCTCCAAATCTAGGCTCTGCAGCAGCATAGATGTTCTCTGAGCTTCCACTAATCCAAATATGACTAAGCACTATTAAGAATCCATAGCCCTGGCTGTGACAAGTCGATAAATACAGAGGTGAAATTTTCAGAAAATAATTATCATGAGTCAGCACAAATACTTGGATCCATATCAGCGCCAAGCTTTGTTCCAATAGGAAGAAAGTGTTGCATAGCACAAATATATGTCAATACAGGAATACAGAATGAAATAAGGCACACAATAATCTGAAGCCTCAAAACAGCAGCAGTCATTTATTTTACCTAAAAAGTCTCTTAGATTGACAGACTATGTTACAATGATATAAAGAAACATCACTCTAAACTAGCAGATAACAGTTTGTGCAACATGGGCCCCTCTAACATTCTGGGGAAGCCAAGGGACCCCTTCTCAGAATAATGTTTGTAAATGCAGAAAACAAAATATGAAACATTACAAAAGAAAACAATTAGGTTGAAGTAATTATGGATTTTTTTTTAAAAAGCAACAAATTCATACGTCCTGGGTTAAGAATCCCTGCTCTAAACATAAGGGAGTCATTATCCGAGTAAAATATAGCTGGATTCCTAATAGTAATTAACCTACTAAATGTTTTAGTGGAAAAGAAAAGTCATCCCACTACTATTTGATGCAATTTCAGAAGTGTTAATCTATAGTAACAAAAAAGAGAACAAAAACAAAGGTATAAATATTGACAAAGAAGAGACAAACTACCCCTACTATTTGCATGTGGTGTGATAATGTACTTAAAAAACACTGAATCAGCAAAGAAAAAGTCTGTGGTACCACATAATTCAAATGTTGAAACATTGTTAGTAATGGTCAAGCCTGTAAAAAGTGTTACAGTCCAGCAGAGGAAGTGGTGTGTGTACATGTATGTGTGCCTGTGTGTGTATGACTAGTAACATGTATTTGTATACATATATGTGTGTGTGTGCACACACACACATACATATATATTTCTAATACTAGACAAAAGTCATGGCTGGCACTTAAAATACAAAGATCAAAAGAGATTCTCTAAGGTCCTGTTGAACTTGTCCACAATACAGGTACAGATCATCATCAAAATGCTGACTTCCCACTATGTGCATGGCACTGTAGTGAAGTATGCTTCCAGTCTGATTCAGCAAATTAAGGTTTGTTAGAAACAAAATGCTAATGGGTTTTAGCAAAGACTGCAAAGTCAAACAAGGCTCTCAATCAATCAAATCACTCCTATAGTAAACCAAAAAGCACAGAATATCACTGCCTCACTCTACTCTTCTCCCCTCACCCCCACCCTCATAAATGCTCACATGAAGGAGATAAATCACCTAGCAAGCAGAGTCAAAAGTTATCACTTAAGCACATAAGTGACTTTGTATTTACCACGGACATTACCTGAGTTACACATATCGTTGAGTTAGCAAAGGAAATCACGAGTTTTTTGAAAGGCACTAACTATGGTATAAGGCATCATCTTTTTTTATACAAAGTATTAGATTTTTCACATGTTCAGTTTTTCACAAAATACAAAAGAATACAATAGAACACTTGAGATCAATAAATATTTGTTAAGCACCTACACTGTACTAAGCACTGTGATAAGTACCAGAGTTACAAATACCAAGAATAAGATAATAATAATAATAATAATAATAATTTTATATAATGCTTTAAGGTTTATAAAACACTGAACAAATATTATCTTATTTCATTGTCACACCTGCAAAGTAGGCATTATTATTATCCCCAATTTAAAGTAATTGAAGTAAAGAAGGGTCAAGTGACCCAAGTATCCAGGGTCACATAGCTAGTAAATATCTGAGGCCAATTCGAACTCAGGTCTTTCACACTCAAGGACCAGTGCTCTATCTAGCTAGTTCACAAAATTCTATTTAACTCAGCTGAAATAGTGTATATTTACAATAAATAAGAATAGAAATATTATTGTAATTCTTCAAACAAAAGAAAAATTAACAAAGTTTCTCAAATGCAAATACTTGCTGAGGGGGTAGCTTAAAATTATGTAAAACTGAAAAAGGTATATACCATTTAGTCTGTTATATCTAATTTCACTTTACAATGTACAACTTTTCCTCACCTTGATACAGATACACTTGTATTCCTGATTCTAACATGAGTTACCTGTGTAATCTTGAACAAATTATTTAATCTCTTTGAGCCTCATCTTATTCTTTTGTAAAACAAGGGAACTGTGGAAACTCAAAGGTCTCCTTCAAGTTGTAAAATACATGATTAGATTGGGATCATCTCTTTATTCTCAAATAAATGAAGTGAAGAGAAGGTGAAGGACATAAATACAGTGAAGTTGAGGAAAACAAATTAAAAAGCTGAGTAAAACCAGTATAGGGGGAAAAAAACCATGTGGAAGATATATACTAACTGATGCAGAGGGAAGAGAGCAGAATCAGAAAAATAATTCACAGAATGACCCATATAATATAAAGAAAAACAATGTTAAAATATTCAGATCTCTGATCAGCATAATGATCAGTCATGACTTCAGAAGTCTGATGAAGCATCCATCCCACCTTTTGGCAAAAAAAAAAAAAGTAAAAGATTAGAGGTATCAAACATTGTCAAATGTAGCTGACAATTTGTTTTATTTGACTATATTTGTTGCAAGAGATGACTTCTATAAGGTGGAGTAGGGAGGTAGTGATAGAAATACAAAAAAGCAAAAAGTATTAGTGAAAAAAGTTTAAATATACAATAAGTGAATGAGAGGACACAAATGGGTTTTGTTAGTACCACATCAAACTAAATATAGAGAAGAAAAGGCTAGATGTGGGCAAGAGGTTAGTGAACCAGAACACAAAACAGAGCCAAATTCACAATGGGCAGATCTTGAGAGAGGAAGATGGATGGATGACTCAGTGGATAGAGCACTGGACTTGGAATCCAGAAGACTCATCTTTATGAGTTCAAATCCAGTCTCAGACATTTACTAGCGGTGTGACCCTGGGCAAGTCTCTTAACCCTATTTGCCTTAGTTTCCTCATCTGTAAAATGAACTAGAGAAGGAAATGGTAAACCACTCATTATCTTTACCAAAAAGAGCTAGACACAACTGAAACTGAACAGCAACAGACACTGAGAAGTACAAGACTCTTGGTCGGAAGTGTGCGCAGTCTCATAGTTGAAAAGTTCAAAAGGAAAGCAAGCACAAGATTAGATTGGAACTAATTTGAGGGCATTATTTGGATAAAGTTCATGCTCCAGTATTTTCTTACACAGATGCCAACAAAACCAAAGGCAATGTCTGGGGAGAGGATACACTAATGGAATACTTAGAAAATCCCAAGAATTATGTCCCTGGGGAAAAACAAATGATATTCACTGCATTAAGAAAGAATAAAGGGCATACTTGATAGCCTATCACTAAATAGCCATCAATGAATAATGGCCATCTGCTTTAGAAGGACATGTCTCTTAAGAGGAAATTTCTTTATGGATACCAAAACTCTACCCTATTTAATTTTGGTTTTATCAACCAGAAAACTTTGATGATATATGATTATTTAAAAGTTTGTTCATCAATCCTATGTAGAACTATATACAATCCTATAAAAGAACTATATAAGTATGAAGTTTTGTGTTTAAATGAATATTATGTTTTCTGTGTTTGGGTCACAGTTCAAACCACAATCAAGTTTAAGAGATCTTATTTGTCTTGGTTTTTGATGGAGTTATTTTACAAAATGGTTATTTTACCAAAAAAAAATCCTATTTCAATATTGTGGAAAATATTTTTAAAGATTTATTCTAACATTGTCAATTTATTCAATAATGGGTCAAGCCTACTTAATAGTCTCTTATGAATTTTCTTTATAATATGTTTTGGAAGGAAAATTGCCCTTGGAGTACAAAATCATCTTTTTTAATCATTGTGTTTCTTCTTCCCCAAAGTCAGGAGCTGAAGCAAGTCCATAGAATTAAAATAAAATAGGCATTTCTGGCTTAAATTGCCTAGCTTTCTATTTGGTAAACAGTCTAATTAAAATAAATTTATTAACTATTACCTTTCAATTATTGAAGGGCATTATATTGTGCTTTAGTGTATAACAATTCTGATAAAGAATATCAGCACATTTTACAATGTGTGTGATCTTTAAATGTCAAATATTGTAGTATCCTGGGCAATTAAGATGCACAGATGAATTCAGCGATAGACTTGGCCTTCTATTGAGTTATTAAATATCTAATTTAAACAAAGTTGTACCTCAGGATGAACTTTTAAAACTTATTAAATTTAGTACTTACAGGCATGTTATAAAGTATTCTTCATACACTGAAATATTTTTGTTTTATTATGGACTTGTTAATTTCATAATAAAAAATTAAAAAGAGAAATGTACTTTCCATGCCACTTATCAAATCAAATAACTTAATAGCCTCAAATCCAAATGCATGAAGAAGAAATGGTAGCATTTTTTTGTTTTACCAACTGCTGGATGCTTTAAAAAAAGTAATCTAGTAATATGCAGAGCATAACAGAGCTGAAGCTTTTGTCAGTTTTACAAAAACTTTCAAAATATAGTAAGCTCTCCTCTCCCTTTTAACACTGAGGCTAAAACTAAACAGTCTTCTTTTTTTTAACCAAGGTTAAAAGTTGGAAATTTTAACATGAGTCTTTCTGGGATTCCAATCAATAGGCATTAACACTACATTCAAGTTTCATTGCATCAGCCCTTCAATTATCCACCTAAAATCTTCATCATAGACTATCAAGGGTTGGAAGGGACTTCAGAAGAAATCTAGTCAAAACTGCATGTGATACTCAATACTTTGTTATCAAATCCTTGTTTGAAATCCTCACAGGAAAGATACTGCTTGTCAAATAATTAATATAGTTCTCTCTCCTCTAGACATATGTTTAAAATATAGATTCTTTTCAAATATCATCATTAATGTAAAGTATGCTGTACTTTTCCTTTTCTTTGGGAGTAGTTTAGTGATGAAAAGGGGAGAAAAAATATTTTGGTTGAAGGGAAATATTTATGTAAGTAGTCAAAAAATGTAAGATACTGTAAGATAATATATATGTATGTGTAATGTAAGATAAT
>CM053588.1:255914309-255934266 GCA_028646515.1 Pseudochirops corinnae | reverse complement strand
TGAAGAAATAAAATTTTAAGATGGGATTTGACCAATTTGGGGCAGAAAATGAAGCATGATATAAATATGAAGACTCAAATACATTTGTGAAAAATTTAGAATGATGTCTCATGTGTGACTACAATTGATGTTACAAAGGAGCAGAAAAAGATTTTAATTAATTGAAAACTGAAGAAATAGAAGTGTAAAGAAACAATTTCAAGAATACCAAAAATTGGAAGGACTGTGTTAAAATCTTCAGACCTGCAAAGCATTATGAGTATCTCAGTTCATTTGCACATAGATATTTTGTAACTAAAGAAGGTAAAACAAAAAATGAGAAGTCATATACAGATTTGGAGACCAAGTTATGATTTTTTAAAAATACTATTGACCTGGCAGGGAAAACTGGAGAAACTGTGACTCCTCTGTTCTAGACCAAGTGCTTTGTATGAAGTTTGGATTCAGTCAAAGGGCAGCACTCAAAGACCTAGAGGGCCACATGTGACCTCCAGGCCACAGGTTCCCCACCCCTGTTCTAGACCTTATATCTCTCTTAATATATAGTAAGCATTTGCTTTTTGGCAACCATATCACACTATTAACTCATTTTGAGCTTTTGATCTATTAAAACCCCCAAATTTTTAACACAAAAACTATTTGCTAGTCATTCTTTTCCTATTATATATTTTTAAAATTAACTTTTGTTAACCCCAGTGCAGAACTTGACATTTATCTCTATTAAATTTGATGTTATTCAATTAGTTCTATCATTCTAACCTGGTGAGGTCTTTTTGGATTTTGGTTTTGTGAGGCGTGATAAGCATCAATTCAAGCTTCAGATTATCTGCAAAATTTGACAAGCATACCATCTATTCTTTCATTCAAATAATTGATTACATATATATGCATACGCACATACATATCTCCACTCTAGTGTCTTCTACCCCTTTAGTAATACCTCTTTAACGATAGTGATTGAACCTGTTCTAAATCTACCTAGCTATACTATAATATAGTTCTCAATCTTATTTGAAAGAAGAGAATATTAGGGAGTGGCTAGGTGGTGCAGTGAGTAGAGTACCCGTCCTGGAGTCAGGAGGACCTGAGTTCAAATCCGACCTCAGACATTTGACACACTTACTAGCCCTGTGACTTTGGGCAGGTCACTTAACCCCAACTGCCCTCCAAAAAGCAAAAAAATAAAAAAAAAAGAAGAAGAGAATAAGAAACTTATCAAATAAGCTGTAAAATCTCAGATAGAATAATGGGGGAAAGATGATAAATCACACACACACACACACACACACATACACACATACAACTAGATGTAGTAGAGAGGAAAAACTAAGAAAAGGGCATCAAGTCCAATTAGGTCAGACTATTCTGAAAGCATTTAAGAATAAGAATGGGGGCGGTTAGGTGGCGCAGTGAATAGAGCACCAGCCCTGAAGTCAGGAGGACCTGAGTCAGATACTTGACATACTTGTAAGCCATGTGACTTTGGGCAAGTCACTTAACCCCAATTGCCCTCCAAAAAGAAAAAAAAAAGAATGAGAATGGAAGGAGAATAATTAAAGACAAAAATGGAAAAGAGCTAGTCAGATTTCTATAGCTATCTTCTCCAACAATGACAGTGAAGCCACCACATCTAGCATTCATAAAGCACTTTTAGGTTTGCAAAGTGCTCTCCAAATATTATCTCATTCTATCCTCCCAACAACCCTAGGAAGTGTATGTTATTATTATTTCCATTTTACAGATGAGGAAATTGAGGCAGGCAGAAGTTAAGTGACTTGCTCAGGATCACACAGGTAGAAAGTATCTGAGGTCAAATTTGAACTCAGGGCTATATACACTTCACCACCTAGCTCACCACAATTAGATCCATTGTCCTGCATAAAGAATTTAGAAATGACTCTACAGGAAACCAAAAAGAAAAGAGCAAATGGGTCAAATGGAATATATACAAAGCAAGCCTTTGTTAGAGGCTACAACTGAAGGCACTGAAGCATTAATTTACAAGATTTATGAATGAAAGGAAGATAATAAAAGGTTGGGAAAAATCATGAATTTGGTATTACCAAAAACAGGTGCTCTAGGGGTTATCAATTACCACTAATCCATTTATCTACCTTCTCATCTCTGCAATTTCTTTTGGGAGTAGACAAGAACTTTTATATTTTTTTATTCTGAACATAACGGAAGATTATACATGAAACTGTGAATCTTTCAAATATAGTCTTTTTTTTTAAAGTATACAATTCCAAACATTAGTTCCAAAGCTATCCTGCTTAATCTGTCTCTCTGAATTTCTTTCTTTTCTTTTCTGTGTATTAAAAAAAATCATTTATTTTTTCTTCATTTCTTTTAGCATCACTACCTCTCATTCTCTGCAATTTTTGCTCCCCATTCTTCCCCTTGTTTATAACAAATAGGTATGCTCGAACAAAACAAGGCTTAGTCATATCTGAAAATGTATGCCTTATTCTGCACGTCTAGTCACTTACCTCTATGCCAAGAGGTGGAAAGCATGCCGTATCATCAGACTTCTGGAATTATCTTGGTCATTACACTGATAAGAGTTAAGTCTTTCAAAGTTGTTTTTCTTGACAATGCTATAGTAAGGCTAAATCCATATCAGTTCATACAGATGTTCCCACGTTTCTTTTGAGCTCTTTCATCATCTCTTGTGGTTCAATTATATTCCATATATTCCATTACATTCAGAGACCATAATTTGTTCAGTCATTCCCCAATTAATGGGCACTCCCTTATTTTTCAGTTTTTACCTTTTCTTTTCCTCTTTGGTATACAAGCCTACTACTGATATCACTGGGTCAAAGGATATGCACAATTTAAGTGATTTGGGAGATATTCATTCCAAATTGTTTTCCAGAAGAGCTGGAGCCTCTATCATTTTTTTCATGCTTTAATTGATACATATAGAATGGGCATCCATAATAAAAATATCTGTAGTGTCTATTCAGGCTTTCACATATGAAATATTCTTAATACATAAAGTTGCTCCTCTTTTCCTTTCACCCTTTATCCATTCCATTCTTTTTGAATAAGGTAAGACTTCCCAGAACCAAATAGCAGATATAAATCCCATTCTACCAAATGTTAGCAATGTCTCTGAGGTCAGACCTGTATCCTTTCATCAGAATATCTAGTTTACCCTGTCTATTAACCTCATTTTGTATATTTGCATACATCTATTTAAGATCATGTGTTTTTTTCACATTGATGCTTCTTGTTAAATATAGTCTTCTGTGAAATACTTGTCTGGTTTTCAGCTCTTCTTCACCCTTTCTCATACCTGCTACTCTTTGTGGTGCCAGATCTATGTGGGCATTTCTCGTCTCTACCTCAGCCTCCAGTCCTTTCATTCCTTACCTGAGATAAACTTACACTTTGTTCATGCATGGGTGTTGCATAGTACTGGCCAAAATCCAAATATGTGCATGCTCTGCAGGTTTCAGCAAGGTTCTCCTTGCCCTCCATACTTACCTGAGATGAATTCCACAGTTTGTTTTCTTTTTGGTAACTTTCTTGGCTATCTATTGTGGCTATCTATTGAAATGAGTAGATGTGAGATTTGAGATATAGTTATGATACTTACCTACCTCATCTCTCTCAGAAATAGATTTCTGGACACTTTCCTATACCTTCTTAAATGATAACTTTTCTGGCATTACTGGGGAAGCAAGGTTTAATTTATTCAATAGACAACAAAACAGCAGATGAAAATAATCTGGAATTATGCAAGAAAAGTTTCTAAACTGTAAACATATTCTTTGACCCAGTGATTCCACTACTGGGCATGTAATCCAAGAAGGTCAAAGACTAAAAGAAAGTTCTCATATATACCAAAATACTCATAGATGTGTTTGTTGGGAGGGAGGATGGAAAGTAAGTTTAAAACGTAGAAACTAATTGGGTGTCCATTGAATGTGGAATGACTGAATAAACTGAGATCTAGGAATATAATAGAATATTGTTGCAATATAAGAAATTGTAAATATAGAGAAACATGGGAAAATGTGTATGAACTGATGAAGGGTGTGGAAAATAGAACCAGAGGAAAATCTATGCAATGAGTATAATAATATATATGAAAATAACATTAAAAGGCAGCTGAAGTCATATTAAATGCAGAAGTCAGGGGATGAAACCTATTCCAGGTATTTTTCAGGGGCAAAGCATCATCAGGATGATAGATTTTGGATGACATGATCACAATTCAGTTGGTTTTGCCTACCTATTTTTCTTGGTCACAAGGAAGAGCTTTATATTAAAAAGAAGAGATACTTTGGTAATTGCTAAACTGTGCATACCCTTTAAGCCAGCAATATATCTACAAGGCTCATACTCCAGGGAATTTTTTTTAAAAACCAGATGTTTCAGACCTAGTAACATTTTCACTGCAGCAAAGAACTTGGAAAAAAGAGGGCAGTCATCAATTGGGAAATGACTGGACAAATTAGGGCCTATGAATGTAACGGAATATTATTGAACCATAAGAAAAGATAAAAGGAATGGATTCGGATAAATGAATTGTTGCAGAGTAAAATGAGTAAAACTAGAACAATTTATACAGTGATTACAACATTGTAAAGATAAACCACTATGAAAGACTTAAGAACTTTAATAAATACAATTACCAAACATTGGTCCAGAGCAGTGATTTCAAACTCTAATAGATATGGATCCTGTTGGGCCCCATATTGACTTAAAAAACCCAAATTAACATTATCTTTGTTGTATTATATTCTTATTTATTTTGTTAAACATTTCCCAGTTACATTTTAATATGGTTTGGGCACCACTTTTTGCCCAGTCAAGCACCTCTGGTTCAAAGGACCAGTGATGATGCACACTACCCACCTCCTGACAGAGAGATTATTAAGACTAGATGAAGACTAGATGAAAAATATAAAATTTTCAGACAATACATTTATATGTCAAAATGGAGGATATTGTTTTTGGGTTTAAATTCTGGGTGGGGGAGGGAACAAAGGAGGGATAGTGACATTTAAAAGAAATGGGAAAGAAAAAAGTTCATTGAAGCATTTTTTGAAAACATAAAGTAGAAAAGAGAAGACAATTCAGAGAGAGACATAGAGCAGTGCAGCTTTAAAATCAATATGTTTAATTTATTGTATGCTTTAAAAACAAAGAGCAAGCTACTCATAATAGACATTCATGTTTTAACATAAAACCTCTTTTTCTATTCTTTACATATGAAAATGCTAACGTCATTTAGCATTTGTCAAGACACAGTGACAAAATATAACAATTATTCTTTAAAAATCAGAAATAGAACTTTCTTTTAAAATGATTTAAGACATACAAAGGCTCAATCATCAAAGGACAGCCAAACATCTTGTTATTACTTGAACTGTTCTATAAGCCCAAGCCTCTCCAAAATTATTAGGTTTTAGCTGAAGTGTCTTCAACTATTTCAATTTCCCCTCATCGTAGACCCCATGTGGTCAATTGAGCTAGGACTGAATTTCTGAGGTAAGCTAACCCCTAAAAGGGCAGCTACACAGCACAGTGGATAGAGTGGCAGGCCAGGAGGAAGGAAGACTCATATTCCTGCATTCAAATCTGGCCTCAGACACTTACCAGCTGTATGACCTTGAGCAAGTCACTTTAACCCTGTTTGCCTCCATTCCTCATATGTGAAATGAGCTAGAGAAGGACATGGCAAACCACTGCAGTATCCTTGCCAAGGAAACCCCATATGAAGTCACAACTGACAAAAAACCCAAATGGTGTTGAGATTGAAATTCAAGGACAACAGGGGACTACATAACATTCCTTAAATATGTCCTCTTATTTGTCAACTCCATGCCTTTGTTTGTGCTATTCCCTGCAATTCAAATGTCCTTTCTGCTTCTGTCCTGAATCAGGACACTGGGAAGCCTTGAGTTAATTTCACACACTCACAACAACAGCCATATCTTTTGTAACTGAAAACATCTGGAAAAATGCTGGAGCAGACATTGCCCCCATATGGTCTAGTCATGGACTCTTTGGACAGAGGATATAAAGTCACCTCCAGGACTCTGGCATGGCAGCTCCTGAGACCCCTAGAGAGTATGTTTGTTCATTGCTTTTAACTACCTCGTGAGAGGCTTTTACCTGCTTTCATCTTCCTATGAACTGCTTTTTAATTTCCTTGGAACTTCTTTTACCTGAGGGCATTTCAACATTTTTTTTTAATTAAAGGTATTATTTATTTAAAACCTTAGACTCTAAGTGATTCTTTGCACTAGCAGGAGTTACTGGGATATCTCCCATCTTCATATCATTTAAGTCCCAACACAAATGCCAATTCATGGGATTTAGATTTAGATCTGGAAGGGACTTTGGAGGTCATTGAGTCATTTTGCTATATCAGGGCAAAGTGAACCTCTCTTGTTAAATGCCCATTGGCTTTTGAGTGCCTCATTCCATCCCAACATTGAATCCCAACTAAGAGGATGCTGGCTTTTAAGCCATGTCTCCAACAGTGCTGAACTAAACTCCATAAATGTGTTGTGAACTGTATGAAATGTACATTTGTAAATGTGAACCCACATAGCGCTCTTCCTACTCTTGCATGGTGTGCTGTGAATCTTCACAGCCAAGAGAAACACTGTACCTTGAGCAAAAAGGAAAAAAAAGTTTGAGAACTATTGTTCTATTTTGTCTTAAAGAGCTCTCCCAGACTAGATTGTATGCTACCTGGGAACAGGGAGCATTTATCATTTATCATTTATCTCTGTAATGGAGAAGTGTACAGTGGGCATGAGTAGGCTAAAATGTGTTACTGAGCAAGAATGGTTTGGGATGCATATCACTGCTGCTGGTACTCACAAATCCATGGGAATATTCTTCTCAGTGAGCAGCATAGCAACTTGCACACAAGTTACTAATAAATGTTTACTGTATAAATATTCAATTGGTAGCCAATCCTGCCAAAAACTATCTCATGCCATCTCTTAAATCTCTTCCTTTCCCTCTAGATTCATGGCTAAAAGCCTGATTTTAGTCTCCTATTTCTCCAATTCATCCACCGGAGCATAGCCAAAAAAAATCCTTTTAAGGAACAGGTCTAATCATGTCATCCCCTGGCTGAAAAATTTGTAATGTCCCCTCCCTCCTATTGCTTATAGCAGGGCACTCTATAGTTTGAGGGCCAAAGCCTGCCCACAGCCTGTTTTTAGGTGGCCTGGGAACTGAGAATATTGTCTTTTTTTTTTTTTTAAACATTTCCACATGAAGTAAAAAACATTTCTAACAAAGGTTCTTTTTATAAGGCCTAGGTCAAGTGCCATATAGAATACTCTCCCCATTACTCTTCTTCCCTCACCTCAATCAGTGTGCTTGTTTATCTGTGTGTACAGTATATCTTCTCAGTACAAAGTGACCAGACTTCATGTTTATGTCAACCTCTAGCATTCTCCTCCCTGTTTTCCAACGGCTAGTTCCTTGCAATTTTAAAGTGTCCCATAGCCAATGCCAAAGCCCTAACAGTATCACCTTCCTACTGGTCATTCCACACAATAGGCACTTTAAAAATGGTTGCTTAAATGAATTGATTGAATGAGCTTTTAATCTCAATTATTTTATTCTCCTATTCTCCCAACAAATAACATGTAAATTAAAACTATGACCACTAGGTGGTGCAGTAAATAGAGGGTACTGAGCTTAGAATCAGAAAGACTCATCTATATGAGCTAAAATCCAGCCTCAGACTATTATTACTGTGTGATCCTGGGCAAATCACTTAACCCTATTGCCTCAGTTTTCTCACCTATAAAATGAACTGAAGAAGGAAATGGAAAATCACTCCAATATCTCTGCAAAGAAAACCCCAAACAGGGTCACAAAGAATCAGACACGACTAAAACAATTCAATAGCGACAACAAAACAGATGAGGCTGAACACTACCATTTAAACTACAGTCCCTGCTTTCAAGGAACCTATATTGAAAAAAGATAGTAATATATTTCAACATCTAACACCCTCTCAAAGACTTTACCTTCTGTATTATTGTTCTAAAGTTTCTTCGGTGATTCATTAGCTAAGATTAGATCATTTAAACTGAAGACCTAAGAAAATTCCTAGAATCTTTACCCCTCTAGTTCACTTTCCCTGAAGATGGAACAGTAGGCAGTATGAGTCTTCCACTGATACTAGGATAATGGACATAGAACAAATCATTCTCTTTCTATTCTACCCCAAACTCCTAGTGAAGATTTAGCACTATAAAGGTCCTTACGAGGTCATCTCATCCAAACTCTTCACCCCTCCTTGTTCTACAGATGTGGAAACTGAAGCCCAGAAAAGTAAAGTGACTGTTGAACATTACACAGCTTGCAGTCATGATTCCCCTTCAGGGGCTATCTTTACAAGAATCACCCCTCCTCTGCCCCGAATTCTTGCTTGTAAGTGGATCTTATTAGAAGCCCCTTAAAATTTTCCCTCCCTTTGAGAAAAAACAGTTTTAAAAGTTGTATAATTGTTATAATCAAGTCAACTCCTTTTTTCTTCATTTCCTTTCTCTCAGTACACACATCAGCATATAACAAAGAGAAAAATAATACTGTGTACATGGTAAAATACTAAGTGAGTTCTTTTCATATTACAGAGCCGAAGATAGACACTTCATTTTTTTAAAGCATGTTTTTAAACAGATTCATTCAACATTTCATCTGTTATCCTTGGATAGAATGTTCTGTTAATCTGACAATTATCTCCTTATTCAGTGTTTCAAACATATAGTGCATTTTCTGTTTCCTGGAAATAACCAATACAGATTGCAAAGAGAGGCTGACTAAGCATTTAGTTCTAAGACTCACAATTGGATGTGATTAACAGGCCAGCCATATTTTTATAATGCTAATCCTGAGGGCAGGACTTTTTAAGTTGGAGAATGAGAGCAGAAACAGTCATAAAGCACAAGGAGAATTTAGGCACATGCCCTCTAACACTGAAGATGGCTAATATTTATATAACACTTTAAAAGGTTGCAAAATGCTTTACATAGGTAGGAGTATTCAAATTAAGTGGTATAATTAAAATATTTAGATCTGACAATAGATTCTGCATTAAAAATCTTTGAATATATAATGCATCTTTATTTTACTAGTCGCTTGTTTTACATGATTTAACTTTGAGTTCAAAATATTTGACTCAGTTTCTTCACTTCATCAAGAAACCATACTTTTATCACATTGGCTATCAAGCATACCTTTGAGAGATAGTCTGTTTCTCCAAGTTTAACCTTTATTATAGCCCACAGCTTTTCCATGGGCTTTAAATCAGATAAGTTACCAGACTAGGGAAGCATTTTTGTCTCATCTATTGGGTAAATTTCTTAAATTTTTCTTGAAACTGGCATGTTACAAAGTTGTATTGGGATATCACATCTCCATTTGGGAATTTCTGTAATTTTGAAACAATTTTGCTGCTCAGTATCTCAATGTATTTATCAGATTTCATCATTCCTTCAAAACGGAAGAGACTTCTAAGCAGTGGAAGTAAAAAAATTCTCGAAACATTGGGGGGGGGGGGGAGGAGGTTTGCATGTTTTTCACTTTAATGAAGATCCCTTGATCTTAGAGGCTTACCTAGACTTTTTCTAACAAGGGTATAGACATAGCCTTCAATGAAAAACTGTTTCATTAGAAAAAAATGATATGTTTTTTCCAGTGTTCAGTATTCCAGTCTTTGTATTTGTCTTGCCCATGACTAACACTTTTCCTTCATAGTAATAGCAGCTATTTTAAAAAGTCTTCTTGAAGTTCTTCTGTCTTCAAGAAACCTATGCTCCACTATAAAAGAATCATTAATAATTTCTACATATCAGGTTTCTCTGAAGATCTTTGTTTACTGAGGGCTAATTAGACATTTTTGCCACAATAGTCCATCAGTTTGGGGCATTGTTTTGGTTTTCAACATAACTTTCCTTTTTGTTTGGTAGAAATGAGCTTGTTTCATCATGGTCTTGAATGATCCTCAAAATGGTTGACTTTCCCACACCAACAACCACTGCAATATCTCTAACAATCACTGAGTTGTATGTACGCTTGAACAGCTCCAACTTTCTTCATGTTTCCTTGCAGTAATATTCATTTTTAACCACAGAATTGAAAAACACAACAAAAGGGAGCAATAAAACATGTGTATGCCAAGAAATCAAGGACTCAAGTGACAACGAATTAACCACTGATGCCGAGATCAGTTCAGTTCAATCCAGTTTCATCTGGGTAGGGTAACATTCTATGAATCACCCTTATGACCACTGCTATCACAAAATGAAATAAAACCAAAATTACAGATTCTCCCAAGTAATTTTCACACCACTGTATTAATTTACTTGATCCTTACAACTCTCTGAGATAGGTACTATTATTATCCCCATTCCTCAGATAATGAAACTGTGGTAGGGGTGGGGGAGAAGCTTAAGTGAATTAACCAGAGTCATATAGGCAGTATCAGATATGAATCTAATCTCATTTGGTTAAATAGGTGAATTCACCAAACTGACCACAGGCGTATATTGATTTATTTTGCTGACTTATGTTGAGTTATCTACCAAGATCATACCAAAAGGACATAATTAAAAAGAGTTGTTTTGCCATAGTGAGAAAGCAAGGAAACAAGCATTTATTAAGTGCCTACTATGTGTTAGACATTGTAAATTATAAATATTCATTTTATCCTGATAACAATCCTGGTAAGTAGGTGCTATTCTTATCTCCATTTTACAGTTCAGGGCACTGGGGCAGATACAGATCAAGTGACTTGCCCAGGATCACATAGCTAGGAAGTACCTGAGGCTGGATTTGGTCTCAGGTCTTCCTGCCTATAGCCCCAGTATTCTATCCACTGAGCCACCTAGCCAACATTGCGTTTTCCTGCTATAAAATAGAGAGGAGATAGCTTGTTCCAGAAGAGCTTAGAAGAAATAACCTTCGTTGAGCAGACATCAAATATTTCAATATATCTCCAGCTTCATTAGTATAAGAGATTCCCTTCACCAGTACAGAACACAATTCTCCATGCTTTTTCATCCTGTGTACTTCTTATCCTAGTTTTTTTTTTTCTCATAAATTCTCTGCAGACTATCAACCTGTCATGTTAAAGACTTTCCTCTGGCTCTTTCAATATTACATGGTCACCAGTGCAGCACTCTCAGGCTGTCCATCTATTTTGATGTACCCTTGCTATGTGATCAGACCATCTTCTTTTGCAGTCACATAGATCTTTGGTAATGGCTTTTATGTCACATTTTGCATGAAAGTCATTGTTGATGACATGCTATAGGCAAATTATTCCTATGATGCATCTTTCCCTTGTCTTTGTGTTATCTGTAATAGATCCTTTCTTTTTAGTATTAATTGCCTATGGCTGTAAGTCATGGAATACTACAGTCTCCAAAGAATTACAAGTGAGTATTACTCATAGGGCAACAGAAGGATGTATAGAGGGTGTGATCAGGCTTTGATACATTACAAACAAGAAATAATGAAATAGAACCAGTAAAGAAATGTCATCAGAGAAATGTATTAGCAACTAAAGTCAAGTCAAAAAAATATTTATTAAGCACCTACTATGTGCATGGCACTGTGTTAAGTTCTGGCCATGCCCTCAAGAAAGTTTACAGTCTAATGGGAGGGAGGGGAAGAAAACATATAAACAATATATACAAATAATATATATACAAAATAACTTGAAGGTGATCAAAAATTAAAGACCAGAAAAAGCTTCTTGCAGAAGGTAGGTCTTTAGTTAACACTTGAAGACAGAGAAGCCAGGAGGCAAAGATGAGGAACGAGAGTGTTCCAGGTATAGGGGAAAACTAGTAAAAATGACTAGAGTTGGGAGAATAAGCAAGAAGGCCAGTGTCACAATTGCAGAATAAGGTATAAGAAGACAACAAGTTAGGAAGGGACCAGGTTATGAAGGGGTCCAAATTCTGAAGGGATTTAAAAGCCAAATGGAGGATTTTATATTTGATCCTGGAAATAATAGGGAGCGAGTAGAGTTTACTGCAGAGAGAGGTCACGTGGTCAGGCCTCTGCTTTAGGAAGCTGGATCTGACGGCTGACTGAAGGACATTGTAGAGTGGTGAAAGATTTGAGGCAGGAAGACCAACCAGTGGCAAAGGAGAAGATGGGCTGATCACAGGTACACAATGAAGCAATCTCTACCCATATATGCCTGTGGGACAAGAACCTCTTAGACAGCTGTCAATTTAGTAAAACAAATATCTTTGACTTTTCATTTCAATGAGAATACATTAATATGGAAGAAGCTTCAGCCCCTCTCGAAGTTGGGCAGACCATTAGTAGTTAGAAAATGATCACACATCTCTTATTTGTCTATACCCTAAGCCTTAATTCTTAGTACTCTCTGCCCTCCTTCCTATGTTTCCACCACCATCACTACAGGAATAGAAGCAACTTGAATGAGACTTGAGGATCATATTATATTATGCTATTTGATGAGTCTACAGTAACAAAAATCAGAGAGTGGCCCACTTAAAAATATCAATCTCTCCAAACTCAGCTAGGCTATAGCCTCAGGGGAAAAAAAAGATATAAGATGTCAGCTGGGCTAAACTCAAAGCCTTTCCAGGTTGGTAGAACCTTCTAGAGTTTATGTCCAAATCTAAGGAAATATTTACTTCATAGGATGATGAATTTTGAACTAAAAGGAAGGTCATCAAGTGCAAACCCTCATTTCCAGCTATAGAAACTGGGTCCTAGAGAGGTTAAATAACATGCCCATGGTCACACAGCTAGTAGGTATCTGAGGCAAGATTGAAACCCATTTCTTCCTGAATCCTATTCCTACTATGCTACAATTAATGCCTAAAGGGCCTATGACTTCATTGGCATGGACCCTCCCTCCACCAGTGCAGATGATACTCACTCTATCACTTAATGGATGATCTTCTATAGTTGCTGTGGCTTTAAAAAAAATTAATCCCCTTCCAGCCAAGGTATATGACTTCCAACACTTACCTAATCAAACAGCAGCCATAGTGTGCTAATACACAGAAAAGAGACTTCTCTAATTATCTAGTGACAGTCACTAAAAGGCTTAATAATCCAGAGCAGGGACAAAATGTCCTCTTTGGGATGCATCCTCATATATCAAAGTCTAAGGCAATTGCTACAACCTGCTCTCTTCCTCTAAAGCACTTATTTCCAAATCAGCCCATTTCTCACTTCTGAAACTTGAACCAAGCTGAACCTGAGACAAGATCACCCCTTACAACCAATAAAGACAAGATGTTATCCAGTCTTTGCCTGAAAACTTCCATTTAGGGAACCCACTGTCTCCATGCTGCCTTTGGATTGATTCACTGTTTTTGGACAGCTCTAACTGATCTTCTGGCCCATCCCCATTTGGTATGACAGAGGAGTAAAAAATGACTAAAGATGCAACTAGCTGCACCATGTTTGGCCTATTCAGGGACTTCCTAGTGAAGATATAAATTAAGGTATATACAAAAGATTAATAAGATATATACTTAACATATTCAAAGGACAACAATCTCAGGCACAGGCCAACTATGGTTATATGTTATTGACTTCCAAAGTCAGAAGACTACTTCCATATTACTATAAAGTTTCATATCAATCATTCAATTAACATTTATTAAGCACCTACTGTATACCAGGCACTATGCTAAGCACTGCTTATCAAGCTTTCCTTTGAGCCTGGTAGAAAATTTGTATCATTCTCATTTTTATAAAGAGGAACCTGAGGCAATTGGAGGGCAGAGATTCAAATTACTTACCCTTGGACAAACGGGCAACAACTGAGCTAGAACTGGATGAAGATCAATTCTCACTCTAAAATTCTTTAGACCATGCTTTGCTATGGTATAAGAAGGATCCAGGAATACAGTCATCTTGAATATATCCTTCTGGCTCAATATTTCTGCACTGATGTCATTCTAGTTCAAAACTTTTTTTTTTGATGGAAGAGAGGATGGAGTGGAAGGTCCAGACTCATAAGCTAATGACTTCCAGAAGATCTGGGCAATTCATTCATAATTCATAGTCATAGTTGTCATGAGCACTGAAAGTGTAAATGCCTTCAGTCGCACAGCTAGTATATGTCAGAGACAGGACTTGAACCCAGATCTTCCTGACTTCAAGACTATCCATCTATTTACTGGGCCCTTCTACTTCTAGTTTAAAACACAAATTAGGGGAAGGAGTGAGAGGAGGAGAAGGGAGTAAGCATTTGTATGGCACCTACTCTAGGCTAGGCACAGTGCTAAGTGCTTCACAATTATCTCATTTGATCCTCACAAGCCTGGGAAGTACATGTTGTTATTACTCCCCATTTCACAGTTGAGGAAGGCTGATATTAAGTGCTTTGCCCAGGGTCATGCAACTAGCAAGTGTCTGAGGCTAGATTTGAATTAGATTTGACCCCAGGTCCATCGCTCTATCCACTGCACTACCCAGCTTCCTCAATTAGTAAAAAAAGGAAAACATCTCAGGCTAAAATTCTAATTCAGACCCAGTCTTTAAATCATCATAAAATTAGGGGCTTGATCACAGCAGCAGAAACACAATAGCAGAATTTCTCTCATCAAATGTGCTTTTTGAGCAGGCACTTTTGTCCTAAAGCTAGAATTGTCTCTTTTTGGGGGACTAGGTGGGAGAGTTATCTTAAACAGAAAAGAAATTCCATATTAAAGCATAAAAGCTAGTCTGAGATAATGAAAGAAAAGCTTAATACAACAAAGCAACAAATCTGAACTGAGAGGAAAAAGGAGAGGAGTAGAAAGGAATTCTCTAAGAATGAAATGATGTGCCAAGAAAACAGAGGCCAGCACTAGTCAGAGAAAGTTTGACAATGAGGAAGAGCTGGTATTTCTATGTTTTCTGTCCTCTGTAAGTTAGTAGGAAGGAGCACCAGAGATTGAAGGGATAGGAGGCTCTCTAAAGAGTCTGTGATATTCCTGTCCTGTTATTTCATACTTAATAGCCCAATACTTCAGAGAACCACAATCTTTAGCCTGCAAAAGAGTGCTAAGATCAGTAGGAAGCACCACTCTACTGTGGGAGTACTTGCATATAAATCACTTGCAAGAAAAAAAAATGCATTTTCTATTCTTAGGCAATTTTAGCTATTTGGAGGAAATGATTACTCCCACCACTCTCTTCTTGCTATTTCCTTGAATCTGCTATACTGTACTCAGTTTTGAGGAATCACATTTGAAGTTAGTGACTAGGTTTCCAGATGACCCTGGGTTAAAAAAAGAAAGAAAATACAGCCCACAGTCTATTTTCCCAACTGCCAACCAACTGCTATAGGCAAGCTTGCCTAGCTCAAGAGTAGGAAACCCTGAGGGAGAGATGGGAAACAGCAGGCAAATCAAAATACCACATTGATCACCAGTTACACTCAGACCTTGATGGAGATAGTCCAAGAACCAGAACTCAAGAGCCTTGGGAAAAAAAAGTATTCTTCAAACTACCAGACTTGCTTCCAGCTCTTGTGACCATCATTAAGAAGAGAAATCTTCGTGAAGAAAGGAGCCCAACTTCTTCATCACAACCAACAAACGCTTACCAACTGCCACCAACTGGGGGAGAAGCACAAGAACTCTAGGAATGGTGCCACCACCCCCTCCCCAGTCCAACAATCCTACCTTGAGTTCAATCCTTGTAGCCATCCTCTGAAGAAGTGACTCCTATGGAGAAGAGGCCAACCAGTGCCACCAACTGCCAATCAGAGGCTACTAACAGGGCAGGTAAAGAGCCTAACTGAAGTAGCAAGGTACCCTGAGGTAGGATGAACCACCATCATCACCACTATCCTCATCATAATCTTCCCCCACCCCTGATGGAGACAGGCCAGGACCCTGAACCCAAGAATCTTGGAAATAGCAATGCTTCTAGCCCAGTGACAAATTGTTCAACATCAGAAGCTATGATGTTATCAGTGGAAATGATATCATTACCAGTGGGGTTTTTTTTGGCCATAGCATCCTAAGGACCCTTGAGACCTTTGCATTTGACTTGTAGCTTAAACCTTCCACATGTGTTGTCCCCTCCATTAGAATGAACTCCTTGTGAACAGGGACTATATCACTTTTCTACTTGTATCCCCAGTGTGCACTTAATAAATTATTCATTCATTCATTCAAAAGACTATCTGGCAGCAAAGACATTCTCTTTCAAGAGTCTTAGTTATGGAATTAAGAGTCAAAATACTAGTCACATCTAGCTGGGGGACCTTGATGAGTCAGTTATATAATGAGTTTCAGTCTCATCAATAAAATTAAAAAAGATTTGGACAAGTCCAGTATTTCTCAACCCAAAACATATTGCTGATCAGTAATATAAATTCTCTCTAGCAGATTGATCTGCCCTCTATGACTTTGGCCAAGGGACCCTCAGCAGTCCAAAGGGGATGGCCAGCGAAAGAATACTGGGAGAGAAAAAAACGATAAACCTGGATGTTTTTGTATAAAGTTTACAGGATGTAAGAACTAAGGATCTTTGATAATAAAGTTTGTCAACTAGTAAAAATTCCCATTGACTAATGCCAGTCTATGGCAGACTTCGAGTGAAGGAACATTGGAGTAGGTGATCTTTAAGAACTCTTTCCAGCTCAGAATTTCAGTGTCGAATATTTACATTGTTGACAGCCCTCACTCTCAGTTCATTCACAGGATAACATACAGGTTTCCGCATGGACTCTCACTTTAGATGATGCTCCCAAAAGAAAAAAAAAAAAAAAAAAAAAGAAAAATGGTATACAATTCTGTCCAATTGTTAAATACAATGGTACCCTCATCCTAGATGTAATAACTAATAGTTACATATCATTTTAAGGTTTGTTCAGTACTTTCCACAGGAGTATTCAACAATCTCAATCATCTTTTTCTTAGGGCTTTCATAGTAGTGTAGTGTCCTAGAACTGGATAAACAATTGAAATGTAATAAAACACACCCTCAACCCCAACACGCCCTTAGAATAGAGAGTTTTCAGGTGGTTATAATTCCATGCTGTCTACCAAACTTTACCTCATGAAACATGCTGACTTCTCTGGAGTCCAGTGGGGGTACTCATTATCCAAGCTTCAGTTAATCAACAATCTAGATTCCTTGAGATAACCATTGCCCCTGAAGTATTTCTTTGGCTGGATACTTGAAGCACCATCAATAAATGTAATTTCAGCATTCAAACCACAGATCAATGGGCTTTGTTTCATTTCTGGCTGGTGAAAAATCTCACCTGTTACTATTTAGAGTGAGGTGATGGAGTTGACAAATCAACAAGGCAAAAAAGGATTTCCTGATTAACCAAGTCTTTCAAATACTTTTGGGAACTTAACCTGCCATGTCTCCTCAGATCGTTGAGAATGTACCCTAGCCTGTTCCATGTGTGTGTCTTCCTATTTCCTAAGTACTGTACATACGACATAATGTAGAGACCACTGGATTTGAAAATCAGAAGATTTGTATTTGAGCTCTGGATTCCCTCACTTACAATCTGTGTACCCCTGGGCAGGTCACTTAACTTCTCTGAAATACCTAACAAATTTGGGATTGGTTTTCTTATCCATAAAATGTGGAAAATAGTATTTGCATTATTTATCTCTCAGAAGTGTGGAACAGATTAAATGAGGTAAAGCCTTCAAAGGGATTTATACTTACAAAGTATTATAAAAATGTTAGAGCACACATGTGTTATGTATGTAATGGGAAGAGTAAGCCCTATACTTTCATAGCAAGTAGAGCATACTGAATATGCCTTAAACATTGAATCGACATTAGTCAGTCTCCCCATTACAAATAAACTTCTTATGATAACCCACACACTTACCTATATGACCTACATGAATGAAAATAGTAACCTGTGAGATGACTTTTTCTGAAACCCAGCAACCACATGAGAGAAGCAACTAAGAGTCTTTAATACTCTGCAGAATCCACAGGGGTCTCTAAGGAGTAGGTTACAATTTGAGAAACAAAAAGCTAAAGGTCAGTAGATATTGATACTAATAGGTTCCACAAAGACAAAGATCAGGCTTTTTAAATGATTGCTTTTGATCCAGAAAAGATATTGTAGTAAACACATATCTCTCATAACCACCATACTGTAAATCTTTATTGCCTCTAAATCCCAATAATTAATAGTATTTTAAGAAAATCAGGTTGGAATTATCCAATGTATAGTTTAGACTTTGGGTCTATTGGTTGGGTTTTTAAGGCTTCTAGAGAAACTAAACACTCCTTTACGAGAGCCTAAAATGTTCTTTCTGTATATTGCTGGTATAGAAATTAGACAAAAGCATTCTTATATGGTAATACCCAATGACTCACACAAGTGTTATCAAGTCCTACTGAATGACGTCCAGTTCAGGTAAGATGGATAGTTATGTACTCCGAGAAGTATTCCACAAATGGAAGACCTAAAACAACACTTTCACAGGGTTTCTGTCAAAACTGCTATACTTAGGAGGTTTGATTCAGGAAAGTCTTATTAAATCACTTTAAAGCTTCCAGATAACAGAATTTAAACCCCCTTATGTTAAGACTTTCCCAATATCTCTTTCATTCCATTTGCTGAGCTTTCATCAGCTTTCTCTGAAAACTACATTTTCTTTTCCTTCATCCCATAATTCCCTTTTTATTTTATTTTTTTTCTTTTTTTTTAATTTTTTTTTATTTACTCATTTACTTTTAATTTACAAGGTTCAGTTCCACAATCACTTGAGTTTCAGATTTTCTCCCCTCCCTTCCCCCCCCCCCCATGGTGGCGTGCAATCATGTATAGGATCTGCAAATACTTTCACATTGTACAATAGTTTGGTCATATAGAAGGGCTGTAACCAATGAGTGATCACTGATAATTCCCTTTTTATCAAGAACAAATGTGCCATTTCATAGGAATCTGGAACCATCTTCGAAGACAAGTTTGCTTTGGAAGTAAGTTTTCTCCCAGATTTTTCTCCTCCTATCCCTACAACCTGAAGATTGTCCAAGGCTGTTTATATTGCAGAATGTCTGTCGATAGCAATTATTCAAAACCTTGCCATAAGCATGTCACTAAGGCTAAAAATATCTGTATCATAAACCCAGCTATTTTAAGTCAGACTCATATGGGAGGGGTGGGGAGGAAGGCAAGAGTGGAAGAAAGGGGGGGAAGTAGAAAAATACCTGGCAAGTTTGGGACCAAGTAAACTTTCTGAAAAGAATGTTTCTCTGCCCATTAGATGCAAGAAATAGAAATATATATGTCTATAGAGAGAGGTAAAGAGGATATATATGTATATTATACAATAAACATAATGATATATATATATATACACACACAAATATAAAAGTACGTAGTTTTGACGGAATTGTTAAGAGAATGCATTGAGGAGTCTTACAACTCAAAGAAACACTGGTGGAAATGATCTTAGAATTTTTGTTTATTTAAAAAGGAACTACTGGAAAACAGATTTTGCAAAACGAACCATTGCCCCGGTTGCATATAAACATTATATAGTAAAAAAAAATAATAACAGAAGCTTGATTTATGATTACTGAGATCAGATAACCGAGCAATAGACCTGTCATAAAGGCAGGGGTGTTTATCAATCTTCTTTCTTTTTTAAAGCAACCCTTAATAAAGATAGTATCTCAAAAATAGCGCAGGTTACTTCAGGACTTAGCTTACCCTACAGCCAACTCCCACTTTGCCCTGGTGCACGAACCCATCTTTTGATTACCCCCATTCCGCTTAATCACCTACCATCGTATCCACGGTCCCACTAACCCTGAGACACACACACACACACACACACACACACACACACACACACACACACACACACACACACACACACACACCCCTTCGTTTCTACAACCTACTCCTCATGCCCACCCACCTGTCACCCACTAACTTCCCCCGACCTTACTCATCATGCCCACCTTGGGCTTCCAA